>OY748302.1:11182797-11672892 GCA_963556515.1 Nudaria mundana | reverse complement strand
TGTACGTTCGCCTCTTTCCAGACCTCCGGCACGATTCCTGTGGAGTAAGACAGGCGGTACAGACGAGTTAGTACAGGAGACAACTCAGCTGCGCATTTCCGTAGTACCACCGCCGGAATGCCGTCAGGGCCACTGGCTTTCCGCGTGTCGAGTGATCGCAGCACTGCCCGTACATCGCATTGCCTGAGTACAATGTCAGGCATAGTGTAGCCACAGTTGGCGATGGCGGGGGGCTGCAGGCCACGGTCGTCGACCCGGGAATTAGCCGCAAAGAGGTCTGCGAGCTTATCCGCTTTCTCTTGGTCTTTGTGAGCCAGTGTTCCATCTGGGTAACGCAGCGGTGGCAGCGAGGGCTGACAGAAGTTAGATTGCACGGACTTGGCCAGTTGCCAGTATCCACGGCTGCCCGTGGGATGGGAAGTGAGCTCCTGACCAAGCCGCGCGATGTGCTGGGCATCCGCTCTCTTAAAGGGCCCTCTTGCTGGATTTTGTAGCCCGGTTGTACGCTGCTTTGAGGTGGCCCACGTTTGGGTCGCGCACAGCCCGGGCCCTGATCCAGGCGCGATATGCCGACTGTTTTTGTCGAACAGCTTTGGCACAATCTCGCCCGAACCAGGGACGGGCTCTGCGGATACTGGCGACATCAGTGAAAGGGATGTAATATTCCATCCCTAAACTGATCTCGCCAGCAATCGCAGAAGCGCTATCCGAGGGAGCCTTTCCTACAAAGCAGCGCTGGCTCCAGGGTACGGACGCGTAGTAATCGCGTAGACCGTCCCAATCCGCTGACGAGTAGTGCCATAGTCGTCGTGACATTTGTACAGCACGTGCAGGAGGTGATACCTTCATGCCAGCGTGAACAACACAGTGGTCGGAACTACCCAATGGGGCTCCTACCGAAACACTGTACTGGGCTGGGCGACTCGTCAGCAGTAAATCCAGCAGAGCGGGCGCGTGATCTGACCTGTCTGGTATCCGGGTGATCCCGCATACCATCTGGGTCAGACCGTGGGAGAGAGCGAACGCATGGGCGGCCCTACCCGCATGATCAGTCTTGAGGGACCCCAGCCATTCAATGTGATGGCCATTGAAGTCCCCCCGAAATACTAGGTCAGCATTCGGGAACCGCACCTGCGCTTCATCAGCCGTCTCGCTGAGGTACTGGAAGAGCTTTTTTGTCTCAGAATCCCGTGTGGGAACGGTAGACGCACACGTAGATCTGGCTCATAGAGCCATGGTCTACGTGCAGCCAAAGGACAGAATTGGAGGGGTTCTCTAGGCAGCGCAACCGGCGGCAGCAAACATCCGCCCTAACGAACACGCACACCCCGGCTTTGTCTCGAAATTGTTCCTCGATGACATAGCCGGGGTAACACAGGTAAGACGTGTCGTCAGGGCGGCGTGTTTGTGTCTCCGTGAGGAACATCACAGCGGGCCGTGCCGTCTCAAGGTGATGGTGGACGGCATCGAGGTTCGCATGGAGTCCACGGACATTAGTGAACTCCACCTCGAAAAGTGAAGTCGGGGGGTTTCCTAGGGCCGCTGTGTAACGTTTACTTTTTTTTGTTGCACTGCCATTTTAGATATTGAAGACGAAGAAGCGTGAAGACAGGGCGACATCTGGTGCAGCAGTAAGTGACAAAGCGCAGGGGCTAGCTTTGTCTAGAACCGTGTGGTTAGGTCGGAGCCGACTCGCCGGACGGAAGGGCTCCCAAACCCCCCAGATGCAAGGCCGCCGTTACCCCACACCGGTTACCACGCGGAGCGGCGATCCCACATCAGGATTATGCGCAACATGTGGGGCAGCCTCCTGGGGTGGTTGGTCCCAGGCGGGCCCCATGACTGTGTTGCGGGCGGCCGCGGCAACGCCGTTGCTAAGGGTCTCCCTGGCCGGCGAATCGACCCACACCACCCACACTAGATTCCGTTTCGCCCCCACTGGTCCCATGCCTGCTGCACCATACATCGCCCCGGGCCCGGCGGTGCAGCTGCTGAACCCCTAACGCAACTCAGCGTTGGCTGGGTTACTTGGGGGGCTTTAGCACAGCTGCACGGTGGTACCCCCCCGGACCAACACTGTTGTACCACCTGGTACCCATGTAGGGGCCGAAGCCACTCCATAGGTACCATAAATTAACGAGCCTCGTCCGTTGATCAGCAGGTGCGCCACTAGCAGGTGAGGTCGCTGGGGCCCTAAAGATGTTGGTAGAGCCCCTTTGCACCCAAAACTCAACTTGTACTCAACGACCCAAGAGGTCGCTGACATAAGTACAGCATTTGGGTAGAGGTTGTATCTCGCCTACTACATATTTCAAGCTATATTAATTGCCTACTTCATACTAAAATCTATTGTATGGCTCCGGTACGTGGTACGGAAAGTTGTCCGACGAAATAAAAATTTAATTTAGTAGGTACGAAGCACAAATAGTTTTTATTACGTAGAATAGTTCACATACACATACACAAAGAAACTCAATACCATAAGAAAGAAGGAGAAATAGAATAATACAGCACATGCAATTAATATTAAGAAATATTGAGTGCGGTTGTGTAACTCCCCGGGACCCAAGAAACCAACAAATCGCAAAACTTATTGCATTTGAGTTGGCTGGTGCCTGAAGAGAAACGTACCATGACATGTTCCAAGCTGTTGGACTTCATTAGAAAAGTAAGAGGTGAAGAATCTTTAGCTAATGTCAGCTTACCTAGTTGCGACGGATCAGATTAATTAATAGCTTTTGTGTTGTTTTACTGAATACATAATTAAATTTTATTTTGATCTTTATTATTTGTTATTATTTACCAAACTCGTGATAATTCAAACATTTATACACTTGGTTATTGAAAACCTATGAAAATATAATATAAATTGGTGATTAATGCTTAGTATTAACAATAAATGATTATCGCACTATCTAGTTTAAGCTGACCTCAGCTTTCATAGTAAATGCAGTTGAACAGAGTTCAAGTTATGTTGGTAATGTATTTTTTAAGTTGTTAGCTAATATAATGTTATTTTGGTCGTATAATATGACAATTCCTATATATACGTAACGTTTAAAGTTAATTTTAAGGTCTAAATAATATTGTCCACCATGCTTGTATGCAGTCCGTTCACTGTGCGCCGCCCGCCCGCCGCCCGGCCTGGGCCGTTTATCGCATTGCGTCACGAACGCCGACAAGTCCAGCTAACGCCGACACGCCGACACGTTTCGCCGACAAGTTGAGCCAACGCCGACGCACGCCGCTGCCTACGCCGACAGTTCCAGCATCCCGAGACCCAGCTGGGACCCAGTCTATACCAGCCCCGTTCGTGCAGTGCGTAGAGGGAGTATACTACAAACCCGGTGAGCGAACTCCAATTACACCTACTACTCAACTATCTACCTACTTCATCAACAAGTCGTGCTGTGGTTCCATCCAGGGCCAGGGGTCCAGTTCATTGAACTTACGAACTTCCTTCTTTACAAGTACTTATATGTACAATCAGTGGTATATGTAACTATCATAATAGAGCAGTTAATGCATTTTTATGAAGGTAAAAACTTACAAACGTATAAAGGTGTAGGTAGGGTGTCTTTCTTTATGTAGCATTGTGTTAGATAGATATACTTATGTACTTATCGATTTCATGTACCAAAATTATTCAGTAAATCATATCGTGACGTCACGCCGCGCCGATTAGCGATTCTGAAATATTTTTGTATTTTGTATTTTTTAAATTTAATATTCTTGTATTTTGCGTTTTTTATATTTTTTAAATTGTGCAATTACATTTTACTTACCTATCATCTGTAAACGGTTATTTAATCTTATGTCGTGAGACGTCCCGGTCGATTCTCGCACGGTCATTTCCGGCATCCGCCCCTCATTTCCGGTTGCCATTCCTCATTTCCGGTTTCGAATTTCCGTTTCCTAAAAGCGTTATATTGACTCCTTAGACTGCTATTATATCCGGGTTACGTGTTTTACAAATTATTCACGATAATGGCCACTCCGACGGAGCAAATACT
Organism: Nudaria mundana; assembly: GCA_963556515.1. Classification (NCBI taxonomy): domain Eukaryota; kingdom Metazoa; phylum Arthropoda; class Insecta; order Lepidoptera; family Erebidae; genus Nudaria; species Nudaria mundana. Next base: position 11,668,879 of record OY748302.1, on the reverse strand, counting down.
TCTTCTACAAGAACAACTCAAAGCTCTGCAAACTAGCCAAGATACCAAGCAGAGAGTAATGGCGGCTGCCGTAAAACTACCACCATTCTGGACGGACGAACCTTCTGTGTGGTTTAGCCAAGCCAATGCCCAATTTGAAATCGCAGGCATCACCCAGGACCGGACCAAATATAACTATATTATAGCTACGCTGGATTCGAAAGCGGCAAGCGAGGAGACCGACATCATAGAAAAACCGCCAAGAGACGACTGCTACCAATACCTGAAGTCTGAATTACTGAAGCGCCTCTCTGCTTCTAGAGAAAATAGAGTGCGGAGACTCTTGGATGAAGAAGATATAGGAGATCGAAAACCATCGCAATTTTTACGGCGTCTCCGCTCCTTGGCCGGATCAGAGCTGAATAACGACGACATCATTCGTCAACTTTGGATGCGCCGCTTGCCAGGGAACGTACAAGCTATTTTAGCCGGTCAGGAGGATCTGCCACTTGAAAAGGCAGCTGACATTGCCGATAAAATTATCGAGGTGGCAGCACCAGTAGCAGTTCATGCTGTACAAGGCCCACCTTCTGAAGTGGCGGAACTGACGCTCCGGGTTGAAGCACTGACGAGGTCGGTGGAAGCTCTCACTGCTGATTCAAGATCTCGTTCAAGAGAGCGCAGTGTCAATGGTGGGTCCCGTTCAACTTCTCGATCTTTTCCAGATATTTGTTGGTACCACCAGCGATTCGGAAACAAGGCCAACAAATGCACTACCCCTTGCAAATGGAAAACCCAGGGAAACGCGAACAGCGGTCAGTAGACGCGACAACTGACCGCGATACATTCTGCCGTCGCTTATTCGTCACAGACAAGTCGACTGCGTGCCGCTTCCTGATCGATACCGGCAGTGACCTTTGTTGCTATCCTCAACGTTTAGCCAAAAGTCGCGCCACCTCATCAACAGGTTATCAACTTGCAGCGAGAAATGGCAATGAACACCTGCGCACCATATTCCAGCGCCTGGCTGACTATGGAGTCGTAGTAAACGCCTCTAAGTGTGTTTTTGGCGCTAAAGAGGTCACGTTCTTGGCTATCGAATCAACGAAAATGGAACTCGCCCACCTGCAGAGAGAATCGAAGCACTGCAGAGTTACCCCTTGCCGAAAACCGTGCAAGGCCTCCGCAGGTTTCTAGGCATGATCAATTTTTATCGCCGATTCCTTCCTAATGCAGCAGAACTGCAAGCGCCGCTTATCAACGTCCTAGCCAACTCTAAGCTAAAGGGCGCGAAGCCAGTGCCCTGAACTTGAGGTCACGTTCCAGAAGTGCAAAGACAGCCTCGTCAGTGCTACCCTTCTTGCCCACCCAGTTAGCGACGCCTCGTTGGGACTTTTTACTGACGCATCTTCAGTTCACGTGGGATCTTGCCTGCAACAGAAAGTAGCCAACCAGTGGCAACCTTTGGCCTTCTTTAGTAAGAAACTGACAGACAAACAAGCTCAGTGGCCAGCATACTATCGTGAACTCCTTGAAGTGTACGAAAGTGTGCAACATTTTCGCCATCTGCTCGAGGCTCAGAACGTAACGATATATAGAGACCACAAACCGCTCATCTATGCTTTCACCCAATGCCGTGACAAGCTGCCCTCTGTACAGCTCATCCAGTTGTCCTTCATCTCGCAATTCACAACGGATGTCGCACACGTGAAGGGAGAGGACAACGTAGTTGCTGATGCCATGTCAAGGATTGAAGCCATCACACTCGAGGAAAGTTTCGCAGCGTTAGCGGACGAACAAGCAACAGACGGTGAACTTCAGAACGCCATAACCAACTCCTCCCTTAAACTGGAAAAAGTCTGCATTCCCGGTTCCCATACATCTATCATCTGCGACACGTCAAACGGAAAGCCACGACCATTTGTAATACCTTCTTTCCGACGCAGTTGTTTAACAAGATCCACCACCTCAGCCACTGGTGCACAGGCTTCTGCACGTTTGGTGGCTGACCGTTTTGTTTGGCCCTCCATGAACAAGGACTGTCGAAAATGGGCCTGTGAATGCTTGCCATGCCAACGCAACAAGGTGTCGTGGCATACTCTAACTCCCGTGAGAAGTTTTACTGCCCCGACCAACCGCTTTCATCATGTCCACATAGACATTATTGGACCAATGCCTCCGAGCAAAGGTTTCCAATATTGCCTAACAGCTGTGGACAGATTCACCCTATGGCCAGAGGTATGGCCCATGGTTGGCATCACAGCAGAAGAGATGGCCGACACATTAACGACCGGCTGGATAGCTCGTTTCGGTGTCCCATCCATCATAACGACTGACCAGGGTCGACAATTCGAGTCTGCATTATTCAAAGCTCTTATGAAACAATGCTCAGTCCAACGCACACGAACCACTAGCCACCACCCATGCGCAAATGGTATGGTAGGGCGGCATGTGTGTGCCGCCCTACCACTGGTCCTTCTGGGCATGCGCGCAGCTTTAAAAGAGGATTTAAGGACGTCGGCTGCTGAACTCGTTTATGGTGAACCTCTCAGGTTACCCGGTGAGTTTTTGAGTCCCCCAACAGGAAACGACGACCCTGAAGACGTACACAATTTCACGACGCAACTGCGAAACCACATGGCCGATCTCAAACCAGTCGCGGGATCCCACCACACTGAACGGCGCCTATTCGTATTTAAGGACTTACCCACTTGCACTCACGTGTTTCTTCAGGATGATTCCGGGAAGCTATCGTTGAAGCCTCCCTACACTGGACCCCATCCAGTAATTAGCAGGGACGATAAAACAACGATTTCACTCCCACACCGAGTATGAGAAGAATGACCTCCACATCATCAAAAAGTAATTTTTTTCTCCTGTAATAGACATCTGTACGTGATACACCAGAACATAGCTGGCCTGTTAAATAAAGCCGACAAGTTTGTAGTTTGTCTTGAAGAGCTTCATGAGAAAGGCATAGATGTGGATGTATTGTGTTTTACTGAGCACTTTATGCTGGAGACCTATGATTCCTTTCTGACAATTCAAAATTATGTACTGGCAGCGAGTTTCAATAGAAAGGACAAAAAAAGAGGAGGAGCATGCATACTAGTTAAAAATGGACATTATTTCACAGAAATAGAAAAAGTTGTTAGTCTCTCTATTAGTGGCGTGTTTGAATGCTGTGCCATAGAACAGAATATAAAATTGTTTTGGCTTGTATCTATAGAACCCCAAAAAACAGTAATTTCCCCCTATTTATTGAAAAACTTGAGACTTTATTACGAATACTAAGTAAACATAAATATCAGAACATTATTATAACTGGTGACTTTAATGTGAATATGCTAAAACGTAACAATGAGTCTTTGAGCCTTGAATGCCTACTCCTAAATTATAATTTGAAATTAGCAATAAATCAACCGACGCGTTTGAAATCTGGTACATGCATAGACAATTGTGCTCATAACTTTAAGGGTGGATGTCAGGCACGAGTACTTGAACTGGCCCTGTCTGACCACACAGCGCAATTATGTAAGTTCCCTGTACAGACAATAATATGTAATAAATATTGACGTGTTAAAAAGAGGGATTATAGTAATGACAATATTCGGAAATTCAGAGAGTGCTTAAGTAGTTTGTCATTCTCTGAAATTTATGAAATAGAAGACCCGAATAAAGCATACAATAATTTCTTGGAAACATTTACACTGTTCTATAAATTATATTTTCCGGAAAAGATTATAACCATCAAAATCATAAATAAGCCGAAGTGGATATCCCGCGGTCTTAAACTATGTAGTAAGAGAAAACGGCAGCTTCTTTCTAAATTTCGACACAATCCAACCCACAAAAATAAGGCTGCTCTGACTAGGTACTCCAAGCTTTATAGAAAAGTAATAAAATTAACACAACGAGCTCAAAATAATTATAAAATAAAAACGTCGGATAATAAATCGAAAGCCACGTGGAAAATTATCAACAATTTAAAGTTTAACTTACCAAAAGACTCAATTAATAGTATTAAAATAAACAATATATCTTTAACTGTTCCAATTGACATTGCAAATACATTCAATGATTATTTTGTTGATAAAATAATACCAACTATAGGCTCAGGAAACAAAGTCACATCACTTATTAAAAGTAAATTAAACTCGTACTTCATGCACCCGTGTATACCCATTGATATATTTAGAATAATCAAAAGTTTAAAAAACACAAACAGTGTGGGCTACGACGGATTAACTACAAAAGTTATCAAAGCAGTTGCCAGTGAGATCTGTACACCGCTAAGTCATATTATAAATAGCAGTCTATATTTGGGTATGTTTCCAGATGCGTTAAAAATATCTATAGTAAGGCCTCTACTTAAAAACAAAGATAAAGAACAATTGCAATCCTACAGACCAATTTCATTGTTAAGTATATTCTCGAAAATATTTGAAAAGTATATTTATAAAGAACTATATGCGTATGTAGAAAATAGTGAAATAATTGGAGCTGAACAGAAGTGATTTAGAAACAACAAGACCTTAAATATGGCCTTGTATGACTTTCTTTATAAAGTGACAACTAATGTAGACAGTAGAAATCCAGTCAGCACTATATTTTGCGATATGACACAGGCATTTGACTGTGTCAGTCACGACATATTGTTTAAAAAATTAGAATCATACGGAATTAGAGGAAATGTTCTAAATTTAATTCAATCATATATTAGTAATAGGAAACAGTATACAGAAATATCAGCCATAAATACAAAAACAAAATATAAAGAATCGTATAGATCACACGAGCGAGTTGTGCAATACGGGGTTCCTCAAGGAAGTGTCCTAGGGCCTCTTCTTTTTATATTATATATAAATGACCTTCCAGGAAGCACTGACCAATCTATGACAATGTTTGCTGATGATAGCACTATTACAATTCCATACAGAAATAATTATAGTTACAATAACTTAATAAATCAATCCTTAAAATCGGTGATACAATGGCTAGGAAATAACAATTTAGGAATTAATCTGAATAAAACCAATATTATGCATTTCTGCCAACGTGAAAACTCAATGAGTAACATACTGACGAAATACGATAACGTAAAAATTGATAAAGTTGACACCACTAAGTTTCTGGGCATGGTTGTTGATAAACAATTAAATTGGAAAGCTCATACAGAAACTCTAGTAAATAAAATAAGCAAATCCACATATGCTTTATATAAACTGGCTCCAGTGCTCAGTGTGGATGGATTATTAACAGCTTACCATAGTTTGGTGTCGAGTAACCTCAGATTTGGCATTATCTTCTGGGGCAACTCAACGAACAAAGATTATGTATTGAAGGCTCAAAAAAGAAGTATAAGGACCATGTTTAAATTGCAAACCACTGATAGCTGTAAACCTTACTTTAAACAATACAGAATACTTACTGTTCCCTGTTTGTATATTCTTGAGACTGTAATGTTTGTCAAATGTAATCCAAATAATTTTCCGAAGTTGTCCGATAGATTGAATCGCAAAAGGCGTGACGATAGCAGACTCTGTGTACATCCCTCAAAAACTACACTCATGCACAATAGTTTCTTTTGTATGGCTCCAATAATATACAATAAATTGCCTAAGTGTTGGAGGGTACTAACTGCTCATACATTGAAAAAGAAACTCAACACATTATTGACAGAGAAAGCTTATTATGATATCGACGAATTTTTAAATGATAGTATTATATGAAAGTGACATTGCAATTATTATATAAATTCATTTTAATTTTACTAAATAATAGGTTTTAAAAATAATTATGTTATGTAGCTTGTTATGTTGCTGTAACTGTATTAGCATTGGTATTCTGTTTCCAAATGCAGGCTCTCAACATTTGCACGCCATACAGGTAAAACATGACAGATCTATTTATTCTAAGACCTTCCATCTTGTATACTTATGTGTGCACACTCATGTTTAAGCAAATAAAGTTTATCTTATCTTATCTTATCTTATCTAACAATCCGCATTACCGTGGGGACCAGAGAAGTCCACGTCAGCCTGGATAGAGTGAAGCCAGCGTTCATCGAGGATGCACAACCCTCAACGCCCATCTCTCTTCCACCGACCCCATTCCAGATACCATCTGCATCATCACCCTCTGTTCCACCCAAAGCTTCGGTTCAGGCCGATCCACAGCCAATCTCAAAGTCACTTTCCCGACAGTACGTTACTCGATCGGGACGCCATGTCCACTTTAAGACGCCTATCGATGTTTAAGACAATATGTTAGGTTATACGTAGTATGTAAGACTGTGTGACTCTTCACTGGTAATGCAACATCAATCACCCCCCCCCCCCCCCCCCCCCCCCCCTCACAGGTGGCTATGTTGGAATTTAAATATGTAAAACTAGTAGACTACGCACGCAAACAGCTACTAGCGCGTCACAAGCTAGCAGGCAGACGCACGTTCGCTACTGGACTGCGTTTGTGTTAGTAGACTACGAAAACTGTAAAAACGTGCAAATACGACTACGTAATACGAATACGTGCTACTTTGCTACAATTGCAATACGCGACTTAGGCCCTGACCTGATGAGGTGGGTACTGCAGTGCCCATCCGCATAGTGACAATTGAAACATTTCTTAAATTGCGTAACAACTTTAAAAAAAAATTCTGCAGAAATTAAAGGAGAAAAAAATGCAAATTAATTGTTTCAATTCAAATTTTGTGCTAAAACGCGACCAAATCAATACATATAAAAAAAATTTTAACTGTACGCTGTCTGTACAAGGAAGATATATATGAGAAATTGATGCAGGGGGCTTTATGAACGCAATTGAACCCCAAATAAAGGTTTTTAGAATTTTTGTCTGTTTGTCTGTGTGTCTGTTTGTCTGAATGTTTGAACACGCTAATCTCAGAAACGGCTTAACTGATTTGAATGCGGTTTTCACTAATGCGTTGCGGTACATTTAACTTAACATTTAGTGTTTGTTTCATTTCAAAAGGTTGATAAATAAAAAAGTTATGTCGATCTAAAGAATCATGCATAAGCCCAAGTTAAGCAACCCCAGTCGCGGTTCTAACTAGGATGGGTGACCAATTGGCACAAAATATATCAAGCGACAGACATGACAGGCAGACATACATTACGTCTATATTCCCGAAGGGGTAGGCAGAGGTGCTTTACACATCAACACTGTGCCAGTACTTTTGTTGGTCCTACGTAATAGAGGGCAAGCGGATTGCTGATAGGGCACTTTAGAAGATCCATAACTACTATATAATTTAAATCAAAATTACCGCAGTCAGGACAGGTGTTACATACCACTAATATATCTTGAGTCTGAGTAGCTCAGTAATAAATAACTCTGTTTGCAGATTTGATTTCCACTATTTGCTGTGTTATAACAGGTGTGTATACATAATACATATACATATTTTTTTTATTTTTTTTTTATATTTAGGTCGACAAATTGACGCCACTCGCCTGATGGTAAGCTGAGGCGACGTCTGGCAATTGAGGGCAACTCTCACAGTACACAGGAATACTATAGAGAGTGGCCCTCAACTTGACGACCCTGTAATGTGCCTCTTCACGCTTCGCTTAAAGAGCCCAGGGTTATAGGATTATTGATATAGGTTGGAGGAAACACGTGCGCAGGCAGGGCGTTCCAAGCCACCATCGTTCGGCAGAGAAACGATCGTTTAAAACGCTCGGTTCTCGCGAAGACGGTTTCCACGGTATGAGGGTGACATCTCTGCCCGGCACGCGTTGTTCGGGATCGGAAGGGAGAGGGTGGGATCAGGTTGAAGAGCTCTTCAGAACACTCACCGTGGTAAATACGGTAGAACGCGGCCAAGGAAGCAATTGTTCGGCGCTGGGCTAGCGGCTCAAGGCTTCCCGTTACCTCCGGACAGTCTATAATGCGAACAGCGCGTCGCTGCATAGCGTCGAGTGCGTCCAGCAAATACTTCGCGGAGCCGTCCCAGAGGTGAGAGCAGTATTCAACGCAGGGTCTAATCTGCGTTTTGTACAGCAGACACCTCTGGTGCGGTGTAAAGAATCGCTTTACCTTGTTCAGTATTCCTAGTTTCCGCGAAGCTAGCCCAATACATCTCTCAATGTATTTTGTGTTATTGAGCTCTCGACGAACGTCTATGCCAAGGATGTCTAGATTGTCCTTCATTGGTAATATTGCATTCTGAAGAGTGGGTAGGGGAAGGAAAGGGGATTTTTTCGCTGTAAATGCACACGCCTGTGTTTTGTGGGCATTGAACTCGACCAAGTTCTCGGCACCCCATTGGGAGATACGGTCGAGATCACCCACGAGATGTCGTCTCTCCTCCAATACTTATAAAAATATAAAAAAAATGGGAAATGCGTGTCAGAAAGCACAAAAGGTTCCGTGCCAAAGGGGCAAAATAATCTGTTTTTTAGTTATTTGTCACCTTTAAAGTCAGTCTCCGTAATATTATTTACCATGCTAAATTAAATAAAGAGAGAGTTGAAATAATAGTGGTATGTAAGGTTGCTGCCTGTAACTGTATAAGTATTATTGCATACGATAGTAAGTGAGAATGCCTCGAAGAAAATCGAACCTCAGCCAATGCAGCAGAAATGATAAAAGGTTAAGATTATTTCGATCTCAGGAATCTGAAGAGGATCATGAAGCAAGACTTACTGCATCTCAGGAACGACAGGTTTAGGTGACGTGCTTCAGAAACGTTCACAGCGTTCTCAATTGATGGCCTATCGAAATCGAGAGAGCAGTGAACAGCGTGAGGAACGTTTATCCGCCGACCGTGAGGCTCACACCCGTTCACGTGAATCTGAGACCTTCACCGACAGGGAATCTCGCTTGAGTTCTCAAAGAGTGCTGTCGGCACGAAGTCGGTCTCAGGAAACCAATGAACAACGCGAAGCACGTTTGACTGCTGATCGCGCGGCGCATGCTATGTCGCGTGAATCTGAGACCTTCACCGACAGGGAGTCTCGCTTGAGTTCAAAAAGAGTACTGTCGGCAATAACTTGGTCTCAACAAACCAGTGATCAACGCATTCAAATCAGTTAAGCCGTTGCTTAGATTAGCGAGTTCAAACATTCAGACAAAATAAAAATCCTTTGGAAAAAATTCTAAATGGGACAGCAAATTACAATGATTGTTAAATATAATTACTATTACTACACACTATTAGGTACCCCAATGTATGTACTGATACAGACGCTGGCTGTGTCCAAACACCGTTAGTCAATACATACCTATAATAAAATTGTAAGTGGTCGACGTCTGTACACCGTTCACCTGCTGAGACCACCTGGGTGTACCGTGGGAAGTTTTTTTTACAACGGACTACCTGTGACCACCTGGGTGGACCGTGGGAAATATAAAATTTCCACCGTCGTTGCTGCCTGTAACTGTATAAGTATTATTGCATACGATAGTAAGTGAGAATGCCTCGAAGAAAATCGAACCTCAGCCAATGCAGCAGAAATGATAAAAGGTTAAGATTATTTCGATCTCAGGAATCTGAAGAGGATCATGAAGCAAGACTTACTGCATCTCAGGAACGACAGGTTTAGGTTACGTGCTTCAGAAACGTTCACAGCGTTCTCAATTGATGGCCTATCGAAATCGAGAGAGCAGTGAACAGCGTGAGGAACGTTTATCCGCCGACCGTGAGGCTCACACCCGTTCACGTGAATCTGAGACCTTCACCGACAGGGAATCTCGCTTGAGTTCTCAAAGAGTGCTGTCGGCACGAAGTCGGTCTCAGGAAACCAATGAACAACGCGAAGCACGTTTGACTGCTGATCGCGCGGCGCATGCTATGTCGCGTGAATCTGAGACCTTCACCGACAGGGAGTCTCGCTTGAGTTCAAAAAGAGTACTGTCGGCAATAACTTGGTCTCAACAAACCAGTGATCAACGCATTCAAATCAGTTAAGCCGTTGCTTAGATTAGCGAGTTCAAACATTCAGACAAAATAAAAATCCTTTGGAAAAAATTCTAAATGGGACAGCAAATTACAATGATTGTTAAATATAATTACTATTACTACACACTATTAGGTACCCCAATGTATGTACTGATACAGACGCTGGCTGTGTCCAAACACCGTTAGTCAATACATACCTATAATAAAATTGTAAGTGGTCGACGTCTGTACACCGTTCACCTGCTGAGACCACCTGGGTGTACCGTGGGAAGTTTTTTTTACAACGGACTACCTGTGACCACCTGGGTGGACCGTGGGAAATATAAAATTTCCACCGTCCACCTCGTTATCAAAACTCTTCAGATTTGAAGTGAAAAGACAAAAAAAAAAGACAAACCTCAAATGTACCAGGAATACATAACATTGCCTGGTACTTTTTCGGAATAATGAGTTCAAACATTCAATCGGTTTTCACTGAATTTAAAAGAATTTAAAATCTTGAAGGCTCTTATGTTGTTATTATTCCTGATACATTTGAGGTGGACGGTGGAAATTTTATATTTCCCACGGTCCACCCAGGTGGTCACAGGTGGTCCGTTGTAAAAAAAATCTTCCCACGGTACACCCAGGTGGTCTCAGCAGGTGAACGGTGGTAAATAAGCGACCGATTTGAATGCAGTTTTCAGTAATTCGTTGTGGTTTAATTTTGTTTTATTTCAATCGGTTCATAAATAAAAAAGGTTATGTCGATCTAAAGTAACACGCAGGCAGGCTGCGGGCAAAAGCTATACATAGTAAATCAGTAACTGGTGATCAAGAAAACTATAACACGCAGGCGGAGCTGCAGGCAACAGCTCGTATATAATATGTATGTATTTACAAAAAAAAATTATATAAGTATCACGCTCCAAGTCACCGGGCTTGGCACCAACCGATTGCAGGTAGCACATACAAATAATAGTATTTTATTAATATTCAAAGGTACTACTACATATTAGGTTTGCATTAAAGTGATAGTAAATTAAATCTTTATTAAGTTATGTTATGTACTGCTGCTACTTACGATATCGACACGATAAAATTCGATAAAATCTACGATATCGTCACGATATCGTGCAATGTGAAAACGCCCATTAGCAACAGTGAATCTCCAATGAAAGTTACGCCTTAAACCTAAATTTAAGCTAAGCTCAATACAACTATAGGTATCTATAAAAATAAAATAAAATAAATAAATAAAATAACGTTTATTATCTTTGAAATTTTCAGAAAATTATTTAGATTCGTCAGAAGTTGGTGTGACTCTACCGAGGGTTCCAAAATGCAACGAGACTGAGAAGAGCCCTCAAGAAACTCAGCTCGGCTTTTTTCAAAATATTTCATCTTAAATCTAATACAGAGTTATTTAGAAAGGAGCAATTCGTTACGTTGTTACAACCAGGCCGCCTTGTCATCTAAGAAATCATTAATACTATAATAAGCTTTATGGCACAATTTACTTTTTATTAGTTTTTTAAATTTATTGACAGATAAATTTGCTATTTCGGTTGGCAATGTATTGTACATTCGAATAAAGTTCCCCGCAAAAGAATTACTCACTTTATGAAGCCTAAATTTAGGAACAGCCAGTTTATCCTTATTTCTTAAGTTTAGATTATGATTATCACTATTTTTCACAAATTTACTTTTGTTCTTGTGGGTATACAATAAAATTTCATAAATATACTGTGAATACACTGTAAAGATGTTAATATGCTTAAACTTATCTCTTAATGACTCCCGAGACCCCATTCCATAGATAGTCCGGATAGCCCTCTTCTGCAACACAAAGATGCATTCAATATCGGCAGCGTTACCCCACAGTAGTATGTCATGATACTGTGGAAGTAGCTGAAGTAGACAAGACGCGCCGTTTTAATGTCTGTAAGTTGTCGGATCTTTTTGACAGCATAGGCTTCTGAACTAAGCCTGGCCGAAATTTTCCCGATATGAGGCCCCCATTGCAATTTGGAGTCTAACGTTATGCCCAGAAAGACAGTGTCATCGACCAATTCTATTATATCATCCCTAACCTTAACACTGGTTTTAACAAGTCTTACATTAGGTAAGGTGAATCTTACACATTTAGTTTTATTTTCATTTAATAATAAATTATTAGCACAAAACCAGTGGACTATCCTAGAGAGGGCAATGTTTACATCGTCAAGTTCGCGCTGTCCACGTTTAACTTTAAATATTAAAGAAGTGTCATCAGCAAACAAAACTACCTCGTGGTCGTCTCTTATGAGGTGAGGGAGATCATTAATATATACTAGAAAAAGAAAAGGTCCCAAAATTGAACCCTGCGGTACCCCCATTGCTACAGGAGAATCAGGTGACTGTTTACCATTGATCACTACTTTCTGGACCCTATCACTTAAGTAAGAATTGACGAAATTCAAGGCCGTCCCCCGGATTCCGTAATGATCAAGTTTCTTAATTAAAGTCTGGTGCTGAACGCAATCGAAGGCCTTAGATAAGTCACAGAATACACCATAAGCATCATATGACTCATCCCAGGCCCTGTATATACACTCTAATAATTTAATTCCGGAATCAGTGGTGGACCGACCACGAGTGAAACCGAATTGTTTTGTATGTAATAGTTTATTAACGTTAAAGTGATTTTGCATTTGATTAAGCATAATTTTTTCAAAAATTTTACTAAATGTAGGTAGTACAGAAATGGGACGGAAATTGGACGATCTGAAGTACTACCCGATTTAAACAGGGGAATTAATTTACTAGATTTCATTAAATCAGGGAACACACCACTATCAACACAATTATTAAATATTATTACTAGTTCAGGAGCAACCATTTCAATAAAAGAATTTACTAAATACACAGAGATGCCCCAGAGGTCAGCTCTAATGGGTGTCTCAAAAGAAAGTTTATATTTATTAAGCTTACTGCGTGAGCGCAACGCGTCCGAGGGGCGCGGGGGTTATGGAAATCAGTAGCGTGGTTCTTGGGAATTCAGTCGCTATGGAGCGTTTCTCAGGAGCAGACCGCGCGTTGTGCGTGCGCGAATTTTACAAAAACAGTGATTCGGCGACTGTAGCGCGTTAAGATTCTGCAGTATTCGAGGTTTTCGTCACTTAAATGATGCGCCAAGCATTCCTCTTATAAGAAAATGGGTTAAAAAGTTTGAAGAGACCGGTACAACGCTCGAAAAATCAAAATCCTGACGACCAAGGTCATCAAGAACGGCAGAAAACGTGGAGGTTGTTTATCAGTCTGTTGGTGACGATCTGAACCTTTCAATTCAGAAGCGCGCAAGTGCTTTAAATGTGCATAGATCATCATTGCAACGCATTTTACACAACGATCTAAAGTTTCACCCCTACAAAATTCAATTGGTACAAGAATTAAAGCCCCAAAATTCCAGTCAGAGGCTTGCCTTCGCAAATCAGGCAATTGAGCGCTTTTCAACGTTTGCCAACATTGATCTCCAGGAGAGGTGACATAAACTGGCCTCCACGCAGTTCTGATTTAACCCCTATGGACTTTTTCCTATGGGGGGTATTTTAAATCTAAAGTTTACACCAGTAAGCCGGCAAGACAATGTCGGTAAGACAATGTCATAATTGCAGTTTTTGCGATTTTACAGGAGAGCCATTTTAAGATATTTTTTGCATTCAAAACGATCTCATTTTGTTAATATTGCTCTAAATTAATTCTCGTTTGAATGAAGTAAACTATAACTTACGGTTATTTTAAATATGTTGGTAACACAAAGTAGAAACCTTTAGTTTTTTTTTAATTAGCAAAATTAATAAGGGAGGGGTACAATTGTGCCCTTGTTGCTCCAAAATGTAAATTATTTTGTAGGTAGTACTATATGCGACCTTACTTTGAGGATGACTATGGAATAAAACCAATTAGTTTTTTAACATAAAACTTGTATCTTCTTATTATTTAAGTATTGTTTTATAGGGTTACATTTCATCCGTCAAAATCACAGTTCGTCTAGTCATTGCACTGTCAAGTTCTCTTATGGTCAAATTACACTTTATGACAAGTTCTCTTATGGTCAAACTACATTTTACGACAAATTCTCTTTTCGTCAAGTCTTTCGTTCGTCCAATTTCATTTACGTCAAGGCCTAGTAGAGTTGTCAAAATAATTTAATCTAGGTACCTTACTCTTTTTTTTTTATGTGCGGCTTAAGGCCGCGGCCGCACCTACGTCCATTGCCGAGCGCCTTACAGATTGCCGTTACAACAACAAGCTGCCCAAATACTCATCTTTGAAAGCAAAGGAATGGAAGAGGGCAGAGGCCAGGAGACTTGGCCACTCGCTTCACTCGCTCGGAGCGAGTGAGCGAGTCGCGGGCCTAGCAGGTCCGTTGAAATTTTTCTATTTTTCCTGTTGGTTTGGGCATAAATGGGACCTACATTCCAAATTTCAGCATTCCAGCACATCGGGAAGTGGGTTAGAATTTGTATGGGTCAGTCAGTCAGTCCATGATTTCTGAAAAATGTGCAATTTCGGGGCACCTGTATCTCAGCAACCGCTGGGGGTAGGAAGCTAATTTTTTTCAGGGGTTTTAGTTGGCATTATATCTAGCATGAATATAAAGTTTGGCTGCTGTCGGGACCTCTGGGCTAGTCCAAACATGGCGAAAATCGGGTAAACTCTGGTAGGAGATATACTTCTCGGCAGCTCAAGGGGGGTGGTGCGGGAACTTGGTCGCGCGCTGCCGCGCGCGTTGATATTGAAAATAAAATATATGTAATAAAAATAATAATATGAAATTATTTTGACAACTCTACTAGGCCTTGACGTAAATGAAATTGGACGAACGAAAGACTTGACGAAAAGAAAATTTGTCGTAAAATGTAGTTTGACCATAAGAGAACTTGTCATAAAGTGTAATTTGACCATAAGAGAACTTGACAGTGCAATGACTAGACGAACTGTGATTTTGACGAATGAAATGTAACCCGTTTTATATTTGTTTACAAAAATATAATCATATTTACCAGCCAAGTTCGTAAAAACAAGACATAAAATTTATCAAAAAAAAATTAAAATGGAACCAAAATAAAATCTTCTAACTTTTCTAAATCTTGTATTTTCTTATTGTTTAAGTGTTTTTTAGGAACTGTTAGAAAAATATAATCATATTGCAGCAAAATTCTTAAAAATAATTATAAAATGTATCAAAAATAAAAAATAAAAACGTACATAACCATAATAATCTTCTTTGTATTTTCATAGGAACTGTTAATTATACTCGTATAATTATAATTTTTTAATAAAATAATTAAAAATCAGCCTTAAAATGCTTCAAAAATTAAAACAACCAAAATAAAATCTTAGTTCTTAGTACCTAGACATTATCAGTCTTTTAATTATTTAAATCAACACAATCATCTTCGCTTAGTAGCAACATTTCTTATAAATTAAAAGATGCTGTTGTAAAAGGGTTCGTAGAACCTTGGTACAATATTTGAGGAAATCAACTGACGAATATCGTCTGTTTTCCTTGGTGGGATTTGTAGCTTTTCCGTGTACAGCTGATTATGTGATATGAGCTGTGTCTTTCCCAATACGACGACCTATTCGAGTTTTTGCATGTGTCCAATTCTCGGTTTTGTAGCTGCACTTGTATTGGTATGTCATTGAATTTTTGGTAAATTTAATTGCTTTCATATCAGTCATTTTCAATGGAATATTATCTATATTTTTGACTAGGTTTAAATTAACATCATCAGATAACATCTTCAAGTTCAAGAATGAATCGTAGTTCATTTCTTTAACAATGTATTGATTACCCTTTTTCTTGGCATTTTTAATGAGGCTGATATATTCCGCTGGGGAGTATATCGGTCCTGCTTTTTTCGCTCGCTTAACGCTTTTTTCAATGACCGAGTGGACAGCATCAGCTTTATTTTGGGTATGTCCCCTGATGAGAAACTTATGTGTTATGGATTGTATAGCTAATGTATTGACTGCATACCAGTACATTGCAAACACGAATCTGAAATAAGAAAAGCACAACCACTCGCTTAAGTTACAGTAGGTTTAAAAATTATGCAATAAACTACTATCTAAAAGGCCTCATGATACTTAACTACTAAACTACTTACTTGTTTTTCTGCTTCCCACAGCAATTATCGGAATATAGTATAATGTCTTTGTCCGGTTGTTCATGAGACAGTTCCTCCAAAAATTTTAAAAGACATGTTCCTATTTCATTGGCGCCACGTTTACCAAGACCCTCGTGCCAGAAGAAGCAAGCTGTTTTATCATCATTTATATTCGTAACCTAAAGTAAAATATTTATGATTAGTTTACCTCAACATAGCTAATTGTTTGTTATCATTCCATAAAATAGATTCTCAACGTGAAATTAAAACAATTCAGCTTAGATTTGTAAAAATAAGCTGAAGATTGGCCAATGGGACATGGTAAGACTGCCTGCAGGTCGAATATGGCTACAAAATTATTAGAATCATTACTTTTGCAATTTTCGATGTCCTTATTCATTTCTAATCGGCTTAAGCTTTTTTCTTCTAGATGCAATTTGACTTATCCTGTAGAGGTTCCTTATTGGTAGCATTTTTAAATGCCTCACATTCGTCGCACTGATCTTTTCGGGAACTAAATAATCCAAGATTAAAATCTGTATTAAAAATTCGGTGGTAGGCGTCATAATTTACAAATTCCTTTCCAGCTTCTTTTTGTATCTTTTCATAGTCACGATGGAGTTGCGCTACGGTCAGACCTCAATAACAACTCAATAACACAAAATACATTGAGAGATGTATTGGGCTAGCTTCGCGGAAACCAGGAATACTGAACAAGGTAAAGCGATTCTTTACACCGCACCAGAGGTGTCTGCTGTACAAAACGCAGATTAGACCCTGCGTTGAATACTGCTCTCACCTCTGGGACGGCTCCGCGAAGTATTTGCTGGACGCACTCGACGCTATGCAGCGACGCGCTGTTCGCATTATAGACTGTCCGGAGGTAACGGGAAGCCTTGAGCCGCTAGCCCAGCGCCGAACAATTGCTTCCTTGGCCGCATTCTACCGTATTTACCACGGTGAGTGTTCTGAAGAGCTCTTCAACCTGATCCCACCCTCTCCCTTCCGATCCCGAACAACGCGTGCCGGGCAGAGATGTCACCCTCATACCGTGGAAACCGTCTTCGCGAGAACCGAGCGTTTTAAACGATCGTTTCTCTGCCGAACGATGGTGGCTTGGAACGCCCTGCCTGCGCACGTGTTTCCTCCAACATATAACCCTGGGCTCTTTAAGCGAAGCGTGAAGAGGCACATTACAGGGTCGTCAAGTTGAGGGCCACTCTCTATAGTATTCCTGTGTACTGTGAGAGTCGCCCTCAATTGCCAGACGTCGCCTCAGCTTACCATCAGGCGAGTGGCGTCAATTTGTCGACCTAAATATAAAAAAAAAAAAAAAAACCTCCGTCTATATATTCCCGGGTAGTATTAGCCCTTAAATAGTGACTTTCTGTTCTGGGGATTGAATTTATGTGATCATGAGCCGACTTCATCACTTAATTTGCATTGCTTACCGTGTTTCCCACGCTTATCAACAGTACTCTGTATATACAATGCTTGTTCACATGTTATTTTATTGATTACATTTCGTAATGTTTTTTCACCAATAGACAAGGTGTTTAATAAAAAAACCTTACATACTCGGACATCATTACTATTTATAATAAAGGAGTACGCTGTGTTTACTTTTCTAGGTCTTTTAATAGTATTAGCATTAACTGTGGTCGATATTCTTCGGATATTGGAATTAACTGTTTTGACGCAGTATGCAAGAAAATCTTTTTGTTTCTCGAGTGATCCCAATTCCCAATAGGCATTAAAAATTTCCGCTCTCATTTCAAATGTAACTTTAATGGAACATTTAAGACGGCATGTGTGTTTGCATGGAGGACGCAGCGATCTTGCTAACACGGTCTTTCCTCTTTTTGTGATATATTCACCTCCAAGGTTTTTTAAACGCTTTGAAACATTTTGTTTTCATTGATTAACACTTCTTTGTGGCTTTTTAGACTGCTTTTTATTTAATTCTTGATCAATAATATTATGCTCTTGATTAGGTTCTGGTTCCACATTAGTATGTGCTTCTTGATCAGTATGAACTTCTGGTTCTGGAGCCATAATATCGGCCATTTCAATATTATCATTATTAATACATAAGAACACTACAAAGCCAGTATTATTATAACACACCCCCTTAATCAAAATTCTCACATATAAATTAAACATGAAAAATTTACTCAAAATATACCAATAATAAAAAATAAAAAAATAGGAGAATGTATACTAAGTTCTAAAGTAAACGTGTAAAATAATAATATATTTACACTAAACCTAAGCTAGTACTAGTACACATCTACCTACCACATGTGCCACACGCTGCAATGGTTTTGTTAAGATATCAGCGGGCATATCACTTGATTTGGTATATTTTAATTTAACCGAATTATCACTAATTTTTTCTCTAATAAAGTGATATCTGGTGTCTATATGTTTCGTCCTATGGTGGTGTACCGGATTCAACGCCAAACTCTGTGCACTCTGACTATCGGTACAAATAGTTACAGTATTAGGTAATAACTTATTCCTTACCATAGGATCTGAAATTAATTCAGTAATAAACCTCCTTAAATAAATCGCTTCTTTTGTAGCTTCTGTTATTGCCATTTACTCTGCTTCCGCTGAGGATAGGGCTACGGTTTGCTGCTTTCGCGAGGCCCATGATACCGGACTCCCTGCTAATTTGAAACAGTAACCTGTATAAGAACGGCGATCTATATTACAGTTTACCCAATCGGCATCTGAAAATCCTACAAGGGGCATACTCGATTTTTTATAACAAATCGAGTAATCTAAAGTGCCTTTTAAATATTGTAAAACTCTCTTCGCGGCCGACCAGTGAGCCTTGTTGTACCGAGTATTAAATTGACTCAGGTAACTAGTCGCGTATGCGATGTCTGGACGAGTATTAACACTCAGGAACATGAGACAACCAATTAATTCTTGATAGGGATACACTTCCTGATTATGATCACTATCACTGCTGGTACTAACCTCCAGTTTTCCTGATAATGGAGTTGCAGAATTTTACAATTTTCCATCCCAAACTTCATCAAAATATTCTTCATATAATTATTCTGATGCACTCTTATTTCATCATTTTCCTTGGCGATATTTAAGCCAAGATAATAACTTAGATTTCCCAAATCCTCAATTCAATTCAATTCTTTGTTATGGCCTCTGCTTGCACTTGCAGCAACTTGCCAATGACCAGTGAGTAAAACTAATAACGTAGGAGATTTCCCAAATCTTTTAATGAAAAATATTTTCGCAAATCATTTTTGACGATGTCAAACGTCTTGTCATTACTATAAAACAAAATTATGTCATCGACAAATACTGCAATGATAACCAACTCATTTCCAAAAAGTTTGGTATACACACATGGTTCAGATGGAGTTTTTACGAAACCAAAAGATGATAAAGTTTCATCCAACTTTATATTCCAGGCACGTGGAGCTTGTTTAAGTCCATACAAGGATTTTTGTAACAAACATACTTTGTTCTCTTGACCTTTTACTTTAAAACCTTGAGGTTGCTACATGTAGACCTTTTCTTGCAGATCTCCATTTAAAAATGCAGTCTCTACGTCCATATGACGCATCTTCAAATCCAATTCGGATGCAAGAGCCAGTAAAGTACGCAAGGAGGAGTGCCTCACAACAGGAGCAAATGTCTCAAAATAATCTACACCAGCCGTCTGAATGAATCCTTTAGCGACCAGTCTTGCTTTGTACTTTACAACATTTCCTGATGGATCTTTCTTCAATTTATAAACCCATTTACATGGTATAATTTTATTGTTTTCTCTGTCAACCAATTTCCATGTCTTTAACTTCTTCAATGAATTATATTCCTCTGTCATATCTATCTATCGCCACTTTTCACCATCATCAGCCAGTATAGCCTCATTATAAGTTCTCGGCTCATTTGACGCTTCACTAGAAACTTGGTATGATAAGTAATCAGGAGGTTTCCGGTCTCTTGATGGATATCTACGTTGTCCATCAGTTTGACTATTAGAAACTACTGGTTCCTCAATTCTTCAAAAAATTGTTCTATTTCAGCATCTTCAGTGACAACATTATGGCCAAGAGCATGTTGCTCTTGAACAGGTGGTTCATCAATGACGACTGGAACATGTTCACAAGACTCTTGAACTGTACTGGTTTCTTCCTGTATAGGGATACTATATGACAGTACTAAAGGTTCAGTAGAAGTATTGTTGACTATTATTCAAAGTAGAAAAACAATATTCAAAAAATGTAACATCTCTAGACTTTTGTAAGATTCTAGGGCAAGATGAATTTCGAAAAAGATAACTATTAGGATCTTCTGTATAGCCTACAAATATAGCTTCTTCAGCTTTTAGATCCAATTTCTTTCGGTGACATGAAGGTATATGTATAAGAGCTCTACAACCAAAAACTCTAATATTACTAAGGTCTGGTCTGCAACCATTCCACAACTCGTAGGGAGTTTTATTGTTTAAGGTACAGTGTGGGCATCTATTCTTTAGGTACACAGCCGTTCGAGTAGCATCTTCCCAAAAGGCTTTGGGTAAATCGCTTTCAGCCATAAGAGAGCGTGCCTTTTCTATAATAGAGCGATTAGTGCGCTCGGCAACACCATTTTGCTGAGGGCTATAGGGTACCGTAGTTTGATGTTGAATACCACAAGAACTAAGGTAACTTGAGAATTCACTATTGACAAACTCCGTCCCGTTATCCGTCCTTATTGTTTTAATTTGAGCCCCAGTTTGTCTTTCAACCATGGACTGGAAGTGACATAATTTATCCTTCACCTCTGTCTTCGAAGAAATAAAATATACAAAAATAGTTCTCGAAAAATCATCTATAAAAATCAAAAAATACTTATTACCCTGGAAAGAGCTAACTGACATTGGTCCACAAAGATCTGAGTGGATTAGTTCCAATATCGAAGTTGCTCTTTTATAAGTAATACTCTTAAACGGATTACGTGCTTGTTTCGCTTTAACACAAGCAACACATGGATTTTTATCCACATCCTTATAATCAATAACCTCATGACTATTTTTCAGCAAATTCATACCGATGCGACATAAATGTCCTAAACGCTTATGCCATACCTGATACCTAGATATAGAATCAGAGTGCACATCATAGGCTCATAGGTTTTTGAATTAAAGAAATTACAACCTGACTTATCAAACATTACAGTAAATCCTTTTTCAACTGCTGTTTTCACAGATAAAAGATTTGTTTTCAAGTTAGGTACATAAATCACATCATTAAGTGTATCAACGGTGTTGTCGGTATTTAATGATATTTTACCGACACCCTTAGCGTCAATCTTAGTCCCGTTCGCAACTGTTACTTTGTGATCAATAGGCCTTAAGTCTACAAACCAATCTTGTCTTGAAGTCATATGTTTGGTGGCTCCTGAACCAACATACCATTTGTCCATATCATACTCATTTGTTGCTCCTAAAGCAGATAAAGAATTCGAGTTCGTATTAGTGGGATTCTTCTTTTTAATGATCTTCTTTTTAATGATCTTCTTTTTCTTCAAAGGACATTTTGGTCTTTTGTGACCCGGTTCTCCACAACCATAACACACAATTATTTTCTTTGCATTTGACTCAACAGAGGAGGTATCAATCTTCGTCTTCATAGCTGTTTCCAGTTTTATCGAACTTTCTTTTGACATTTCGTTAAGTACCTAACTTAGATTTTACCAATTGTGTGGTAACATTAACGTTACTATTTTCGAGGGCCATAATCAATGGATCATATCTTGACGTTAGTCCTCCCAACAGAATAGCAGCAATAGACGCATCATCTATTACTTTGTCTATATCCGCCAAATCTTGGGCAGTGGAAATAACTGCATTGATATACGACTCAATATCATTGTTATAGTCATCAAGCTTCAATCTGTACAATTTTCTTTCCAAATTTAAACGCCGACCCATACCTTTGTCCTCATATGCATTTTGTAAAGCTTTCCAAGCTTCAGCTGCCGTCTTAGCACTTCGAATATGCGTTATTGCAGAACCTTCAAGGGTAAGGCAAATTTTTGTTAGTGCCTTCTGATCGTTTCTTGTCTTCATGACACTGGAAACGTCTATCCCTGTTGGGTAGCTTTGTCTATATCCGCCAAATCTTGGGCAGTGGAAATAACTGCATTGATATACGACTCAATATCATTGTTATAGTCATCAAGCTTCAATCTGTACAATTTTCTATTTGTTGTAATTTTGTTTATTAAATAAAAAGACGTGTTCGTTCTTGTTTGTTTATATTAGAAGTAAATGGTAACCTAGTTACATAGAATGATTGAAAGAATTTTGAATACATAAGAACACTACAAAGCCAGTATTATTATAACAGTGGATCCTATAGAAGTAGTAATAAAATATTAAATTACCCGTGGTATTGAACGTAGGATCCTCTACCTCCAAATTTTTATTTTCAATATTTTTAAGATGTGAAGAGTCATTAGCTTCTTTTTTTTTTTTTTTTTTTAATTCCGCGGTAGAGGTTATGTCCAGTGGCGCCCGGCGGACTTTGACCACCTCTGTGGTCTCTTCGGGTGTTGGGTCGGGACGAGAATCCCGCGTCGTTGGGGAAGGGTTTTATCCCGCGTCAGTGAGTGAATCTGGTTGCGTGCTATGGGGCAAAGGCCCCGCAGCACGCAACCCGTCTAGCCTGCTTCTGTAAGGACGGCGGATGGCGATCCCGCCGTCCTCAGGCCCCGATCATGGAGGTCGATAGTCTTGGGCGTAGTCGCGGAGTCTGGGGCGCCCTGGCCGCCGACTACGGAACTCGGCGGGGAGGGTACGCTCCCTCTCCCTCCCGGCCGCCTCCTTCGCGAGCATGACTTGCTCGCAGAAGGACACGGCCGCGTTCCACCTACTCCGGCTGGAGACCATGGCTTGAAGCATGGGCTCCAGCGAGAGGAGAGTCATTAGCTAGAATAAAATAGTATAAAATTATTTTCATTTGATTATTTATTTTTTGTTTTGTATATTAATTTAAATATATTTTATATATTCAACTAACTTAATTTTTAACTTTGTAAATATGAAAATAAATTAAATGATTACCTACTTAGACATAGGAAAAATAAAATTAAAGCACTTACAATTAACTTACCTGTGACTGTATTTATGTTAGGCGTCTTCACTACTTCCAAAATTTCGTTTTGAATCAATTTTGGATCTTGATTTTCCACATCTACAATTATAATTCATTACCACCATTAAACATCATTAAATAGAACAACAAAAAATAAATTATCTATACACTTGGTTTAAAAATAAAATACAAATGTTACCTATAGTAGTATTTATCAAAGGCATATTATTATCTCCTATTTCAGAGTTGATGCTATCCTTTTGTTTAGGATTCGAATTTTTGAAATTATTGTCTATCCATGTTTCAACCATGGTTCTAGGTGAAGGATCTAAAAACGTAAGATTTTTTGTGTTCTATACATAGTAAGAAAATACATTTTGTTGTACAAAAAAATAAGTCTGAAATTACTCTAAAACGAAAACACGAATGTGTAGGCACAAACCAATCAATGCAATTTCGTTTGAAATGGCCCCAGTTTTATGGCACGTATCTTCTTCATTAAAGATACAGTCTGAATTGTTATCAATTTCTTTGGTCTGCGTGTTTTCGTTAACATTTAGCATCATTCAAATTTTTTTGCTACGAGACCCCATTGTTTTTTTAAAACCTTGAATTGTCTTAAGAAAAAAAAAATTCTGAAAAAAATACAATAATTACAACAACCTGTATTATTTAGATCAGATAAAGAATCCGTAATTATTATCTTTAACATGATAAAATGTACCTAGATATAGTATATACTTTAACATTTAAGAATTAAGTAGGTACCTAATAATTATCTAGACTTTGCAACTAGAAGCCTTTTACAGCACAACTGATTTGGAATAACAAAGACATAATTTGTCTTTATTTCAATCCCAATGTAGGTTAAGTTGGAATGACAAAGTCATTATCTATATATATAAAAGAAAGTCGGGTTAGTGCGACCGTTTATAACTCGAGAACGGCTAAACCGATTTAGATGATTTCGGATTAGTTTGAATCGTCGCAGCCCTGGTTAACAGAATAAGTATAAAAAGTAAAAAAAAAAATGATTTACTCGGAAATGTCATGTTATTATACTTGGAATGCTTCAACAAAAAAATTCAACGTCGGAAGCAAGGCGATGCTGTTTTAGGCTATCCGGATGTGCGTTCTACTGATGCTCTTGGTCGTATATATTTCAAAGCAATGAGTTTGCTTAAACTATTCTTAAAATATTAAGAAAGAAATTATAAATAGATCACAAAAACTGATGTCATCGGCGGGATTCGAACCCACGGCCTTTCCCTAACAGGGGGACTGCTCTGCCAACTGAGCTACGATGACCACTACCGACAACATCGAATTTTTGCTTCATATCATATTCATAATTTCTACATCGCGCTATTAAGGTTAGCGTTGGATCCACCTACCGCAGTTCTACCGAACTGACGGTACCAGTGTATCGTGTTACAACGATATTTAGACACTGAATTTTTAGATGAATCCTTACCAAATCCATATATTTTTGTATTTCAAAGCAATGAGTTTGCTTAAACTATTCTTAAAATATTAAGAAAGAAATTATAAATAGATCACAAAAACTGATGTCATCGGCGGGATTCGAACCCACGGCCTTTCCCTAACAGGGGGACTGCTCTGCCAACTGAGCTACGATGACCACTACCGACAACATCGAATTTTTGCTTCATATCATATTCATAATTTCTACATCGCGCTATTAAGGTTAGCGTTGGATCCACCTACCGCAGTTCTACCGAACTGACGGTACCAGTGTATCGTGTTACAACTATATTTAGACACTGAATTTTTAGATGAATCCTTACCATATCCATATATTTTTGTATTTCAAAGCAATGAGTTTGCTTAAACTATTCTTAAAATATTAAGAAACAAATTATAAATAGATCACAAAAACTGATGTCATCGGCGGGATTCGAACCCACGGCCTTTCCCTAACAGCATTGCTTTGAAATACAAAAATATATGGATTTGGTAAGGATTCATCTAAAAATTCAGTGTCTAAATATCGTTGTAACACGATACACTGGTACCGTCAGTTCGGTAGAACTGCGGTAGGTGGATCCAACGCTAACCTTAATAGCGCGATGTAGAAATTATGAATATGATATGAAGCAAAAATTCGATGTTGTCGGTAGTGGTCATCGTAGCTCAGTTGGCAGAGCAATCCCCCTGTTAGGGAAAGGCCGTGGGTTCGAATCCCGCCGATGACATCAGTTTTTGTGATCTATTTATAATTTCTTTCTTAATATTTTAAGAATAGTTTAAGCAAACTCATTGCTTTGAAATACAAAAATATATGGATTTGGTAAGGATTCATCTAAAAATTCAGTGTCTAAATATCGTTGTAACACGATACACTGGTACCGTCAGTTCGGTAGAACTGCGGTAGGTGGATCCAACGCTAACCTTAATAGCGCGATGTAGAAATTATGAATATGATATGAAGCAAAAATTCGATGTTGTCGGTAGTGGTCATCGTAGCTCAGTTGGCAGAGCAGTCCCCCTGTTAGGGAAAGGCCGTGGGTTCGAATCCCGCCGATGACATCAGTTTTTGTGATCTATTTATAATTTCATTCTTAATATTTTAAGACTACATTTCTACCTATTACGCGTTGGAGACGACGTTCCTACAGAGTCTGCGTTATGCGTAATTCCCATCTAACAATTGAAACTTTACTATGGTTCACTAGATTAGGGAACCTTAAAATGACGGTCCCTAAATGGCAGTCTAGATAATAAAAATGTTACTGCATAGTATCTCCTAATAGTTAACCAATTTAGGGAACCCCAACATGACCGTCCCACTATGGCCGTCTCGACAATACAATATTAAATAATAGGGAATATTCCAGATAGGTGGAATATGATCCCGGTATTTGACTTTACGTTATCCAATAATAAAAAGTTACAAAATTAACGGTTTCCCGCTTAAGGCCGCGCCCCAAGCGGTACGGTTTCACAATAAATTATGTCGGGTAGAAGTATTTTCTCAACCCGGATTCTCCTTCTTGATATTCACAAATTATAATTATAATAATATAAATTACTGCTTAAGGCCGTAGGTGAATAGCCCTTAAGAGAATTTTATGCATAAATGTTTCTAACAATTTATCATTACATTAGACAGGGCAATGTTATTATATTCTAGCATCCCCTATCGGTTTATAAAATAAGTATTTACGTATACAACACATATACATATACAATACATAATATAGTTAACGCATTTAAGCGTGGAGTAATTTTAACTTCCCCGTCCTAACTGTTTTCTCGTATATCTTGTGGTAAGAAATTCAGCATCGTCTGATTTGGACATTTACTTCGACAAAATTTATAAAATAGGTAATGACCTTATTCGCGATTGAGAGTACATGACCGTGGCTCTAATCTAAACAATTATAGGTGGCTTGGGTTACTAATAATCCATGAAGTTAGTCTATGAAATAGTTATTTGGTAATATTCTAATTATAGATCGCGCGGGGGACGTTACACGTAAGCTAATCTATTCACAGCACTTACCCCGTATCCGGGAGTCACAATTACTTCACACGTGTCCTGCCTTTATTTAATAGTACTATCTGAATTACTTTGTTGATTTATTAATAATTAAATTGTATTAAATTGTAAAAGTTAGCGGCGGTTACGACAGTGGTGTGTAGACTTGGTTATTATTATCTAACTTTTTTTCCTACGAACGCTGCGCGACGGCTTTTATCAACTCGGTTCGGCAATTAACCATGATGGCCCGCCTCCCGGCGTCTAGTGACGTGACCGCTACTCATCGAGGCGTCTTCCCATTGGTCGGCCGGTCGAACGTTATCGGTGCGATCTCAGCCGGCACACAAAACAATGGACTAAGGAATTTCTCGCTTAGAAAACCGGTCTACTTACATTCTAGACGATTCGAATTTAGTGATGTGACCAAACGCAAAATGTGCATTGTCGATGTATGCACATCGTAACACAGTTCGAAATGAAATGAAATCTTTTATAATGGGCAGTAATTTTCATCTGTACTCGGTGCACCTGTTGACACATTTAAATAAACTAAACATATTACTTCATCCTACCACCTCTATGCAGATGATCTTCAGATATATACGCAGGCTCCCTTGGATCAGCTACATAATGCAATCAATACCATTAATCTGGACCTGGGGCGCATTTGTGAATGGAGCAACAATCACGGTCTTCAGGTTAATCCATCCAAATCCCAGGCAATTATTACTGGCAGCTCTTGGTTTATGTCACGCCTTGATATTACGCAGTTGCCCCAAATTATTTTTAATGGTACCCCTGTCGAAATAAGCGACACTGTTAAGAACTTGGGTGTCCATATTGATAATACATTGTACTGGGATTATCAGCTACAAGAGGTTAGACGCAAAGTATTTGCATCTACGGGATCCCTGCGTAGACTGCGAATGCTGCTTCCGATTTCCACTAAAACTGCGCTGGCACAATCGTTATTACTCCCAATCCTTGATTACGCTGATGTCAGCTATCTTGATCTTACAGAGGAGCAACTTCATAAGCTTGAGCGACTCCAAAACGTTTGTATTAGATTCATATTTGGTCTACGCAAATATGACCATGTATCCGAATTCCGCAAGATGCTCAAGTGGCTCCCAATTCGCCTTCGCCGGAATACTCATATCCTATCTCTATTATACAATATACTGTTCAATCCTTGTACCCCCCAATATCTTAAAGAACGATTCAAGTTCCTCCATGACACACATTCTAGATCTCTGAGGTCATCAGAAAATTTAATATTGGAAATGCCGATGCATTCCACTAGTTTCTCTGACAAGTGCTTCACTATTCAAGCAATTCGTCTATGGAATGCCCTGCCGCTACATATAAGACGCGCTCAAACAATAGTATCTATGTAAAATATGGTAAAGGATTACTATCTCACTTCCGTTAACTAGAAACTCGCTAACGCTATCTATATCTTCTATTCTATCTATCTATATATTAAAGTATCCTTTAATATTTAAAACAGGTATTTTCCTCACTAATATTTTATCTTCTTATCTATCTCTTGAACTTCACAACCATCTACTCTCTTTGTAAAACCTTTTATTTTTATGTATAATATTTATATTACATTGTGCACAACCCCTATCAATTTCAACAATTTTCTTTCCATCCTGAGGTTGTCTGGAAGAAATTGCTCTTTAGCAATAAGGCCGCCTGTTGTACATTCTTTTTAAAAATATGTGTAAATATTTGTTTATGTTTTTGTGTACAATAAAGACTTTGACTTTGGATCGAGATTCGAATGAGATTTCGAGAGTGCTTATGTAGTTCTGTATTCCTAGTATTTTATTCGAGGTTCGTGTCATTTATAATAAAAGATGCCTCACCATCAATGACTAACGAAATATGATCAAATATGGGTACAATAAACAGCTCTGTCTACCTCATCAAAGCATAAAACAGAAGAATCTATGTGACATTTTTTAAGCACGATCAAAGGTGAACGGTTTCTGAACAAAACTTCTTCGAACACATTTTGAATAAACAAAACTGAGCGAGATAACAGTTGGCGAGTGCTCTTTTGTAGTTATGTACTCCTAGTACTTTTGTTGTTTGTGTATCTTATAATAGAGAGTTAAGGGAGAGGGACCCAAGCGGCTCTGGTAAGATATATCCATACTGCCCTACTAAGCGCATGATACATTTTTTTGTCCCGATGTAAAATAAAGAAATGTGTCAACAGGTGCACCGAGTACAGATGAAAATGACTGTCCATTATAAAAGACACAAACCTCAAATGTACCAGGAATACATATCAACATAAGAGCCTTCAAGATTAGAGAGACTGACCATAATATAAAGTCATAAAATAATAATATTTTAAAGGGTTATAAAACCAAAACATTGAAGTAGTACCACGGGAATTTTTTTCTTCCCATAGAGTACTATGGGAAAGAAGAAAGAAAGCTATCATAATTGATAACTCAGACATTCATACTATTTCTAGAATATAACTCATAAATATTACAGATATATAGATACCTACCTACGTCAATATAATATCACAGGCTCGGTGCATCTCTTTGATAGTGTAATGGGTATTAAAAAATACCCTTGACACCACCGGTGGTGCAAGACGGTGGTGTCAAGGGTCCATCACAAAAAGATGTATAGGGCTAGCTTCGCGGAAACTAGGAATACTGAATAAGGTAAAGCGATTCTTTACACCGCACCAGAGGTGTCTGCTGTGCAAGACGCAGATTAGACGCTGCGTCAAATACTGCTCTCACCTCTGGGACGGCTCCGCGAAGTATTTGCTGGATGCTCTCTATGCTATGCAGCGACGGGCTATCCGTATTATAGATTGTCCGGAGGTAACGGGAAGCATAGAGCCGCTAGCTCAGCGCCGAACAATAGCTTCCTTGGCCGCATTCTACCGTATTTCTCACGGCGAGTGTTCCGAAGAACTCTTCAATCTGATCCCACCCTCTTCCTTCCGATCCGACAAGGCGTGCCTACAACGATAATGGCCTGGAACGCCCTGCCTGTGCACGTGTTTCCTCCCACATATATAATCCTGGGTTCTTTAAGCGGAGCGTGAATAGGGACATCAGTAGCTCGTCATGTTGAGGGCCACTCTCTATAGTATTGTGTGCCGTGAGAGTGGCCCACAATCGCTAGACGTCGTCACGACCTACCACCAGGCGGGCGGCGTCAATTTGGCGAAACCAATTCAAAAATAAATAAATCTTGTAACGCACATGTCGCGATTGTATTCGGCATCGCAGAAGCCAAACATTAGTAGGTAATCAAACAATAATAATCGCACAGTACTCAACGAAACAAATGTCAACGATGGACTGCGCCGTGTGTGCGTCGTGGAGGGACACGGTAGCAGAATTTGTACCAGCTGAAGGTCTCCGCCGGGCGCCACTGGAAATACGTTCTGCTTGTAACCAGAGACGCCCGGCAACGGACGTTAGAGCGGCCGCGGCCTTGGTCGCGGAACTAAAAAAAAAAAAAAAAAAAAAAGAGCTGAAGGTCTAGGTCATTACAAAATGCACTGTAAATCAGGAGACAATTGGTATTGTTATGATGATCTAGCAAATGAAGTATGTAAATCAAATTTAAATAAAAATATTAAATCACATGTACTCATTTTTGTAAAAATTTAATTAAAAAACTGATTATTTATAAATTACTTTATTTAATCCTTGTATTGTATGACATTAATAGGTAATGGTCCATTCGGCCTCACACACGGGGTAATTAGGCTTGTGCCCTTGATAATCATATTTCTACAAACCTACCTACTACATACATTACCCAAAAATCTGTTTGCCTTAAGCGAGAAATGCCGATGAAGCTGCATGCCTGAAATGTGAAGGTGACATATTTTGAAAAAAGCCGAACTGAGTTTCTTGAGGGCTCTTCTCAGTTTCGTTGCATTTTGGAACCCTCGGTAGAGTCACACCAACTTTTGACGAATCTAAATAATTTTCTAAAAATTTCAAAGATTATAACGTTATTTTATTTATTTATTTTATATTTTATTTTATAAAAGGTGTCCATTTCATCTTCATCTGCTTTTGTCATCAAAAACGATCCGAACGGTCATCGTTTCGTTGTGGTATCTGCTACACTTCTCTAGTTACAAGGTGGTGCCCGAACCTTCCGACTGACTAATGCTCCCCTACCTCCCCTATACAATATCAAAGTGGATAAAAATTTTCAACTTACAACTTATCTATATTTGTTAAAATTTAATTCACATTTACTGATGTAAAAGCACGTAGCTGTAGATTTTTTGCAGTAAAAACTATTTACCTACTTTGCACATCAATAGAATTATGATTAATAAAAACAATCTCAATACTATTAGAATGTGTCAGAATTCCATTCATAATAGCCTAACTACTGAATAGGCTTGTGTCCACTAAGAATAAATCGGATTGGTGTATGTTTCTTATGACTATTTCCAATGAATAGACAACAAAAAGTAATATAAATTAATAGACAGAATAAAGATTACTATTATTTTTACCAATCAGAAAATATGACGTCACAGGTTGCGCTCTCACACCATAGAGTAAGTATGTATGAAGAGCTGACTTCTTGTTCAAGTTGTATCTGTGATTTTGTGTAATTTAATTGTTCGTACGTTTTTATTAATTTACGAATTTTTGTTAATTTTAAAGTTAAATTATTACAAATCTAACAAAAGTAGATTGAACAAAACGCAGTTTTGGCGCATTATTTCGATGTGCATTTCGAGACAACGCTTGAATCAAAATATTGCTAGGCACCTATATCAACGTTTAAGGGCTAACCAACACAATTTATTTTGAACTTTTTGGAGGTTTAAATTATTTTATCCTTTTTTCAATTGCTTTTTAATCGTCGTGTGTTTTTTCAAAATTTTTAATTTTGATTTTTATTTTAAACTTCTTAAAGAGCGCCATCTAGTAGGTTGCTGTCGTTACACCTGTATAAGAACCCTCACTAATCAACTACAAATCCATTCCTAAAAAAAGCCGCATCAAAATTGATTTTCATCACAAATAATGTTAGCTGTAGCGCCCCCTGATGAGTTGTCACCGTAACATCTATCTAGAAACCTGTACCAATCTAACCCATAACTGAAAACTGCATCAAAATCGGACTACTAGTTTTTGAGAAAATTGGCAACATTGCTTTTCACAAATAATGTTCGCTGCAGCGCCCCCTGGTGAGTTGTCATCGTAACATTTATCTAAGAACATGCACCAATCAAACCTGAACCCAAAACTAAAAACTGCATCAAAATCCGACCAGTAGTTTTGGAGGAAAATGGCAACATGTATTTGCACAAACATCCTCTCACCCCAAACCCATATACCATCTCCGTTCCGTCGTAGGTAAAAAGCTATGCGTGTCCAGTCTATAGTGTATAATCCTTACAAGTGAAACGCGTAAGCGCCATGATATTCACGGCGCTTTTGACCTTTTGGTCGTGAAAAAACTATAACTAATAAGCGATCTTGCGCTTGAATATTTATATTACGATTAGACGACTAATTTATGGCTTAATCGCTGCAGCGAACTTTGTTCGTTTTTTGTTCAGGATAGCTTCGTCAAACACATTTTGATTTGTTCCGCAACGTGTGACATCACCCAAGGCGCCATGACAGATTGGAGCGTTTTCGTTACCAATTTAAATACATTTTTTAGATCGCAAAATAAACTATGTAAATGATTGTTTTAAATCAAAATAATACATTTTTGTGACTATATAGATTCAAAACTACAGATTTAATCAATTTTTGAAATTTGGGACACAAGCCTATTATGGTCGATATACACGAAATTAAATTACCAGAAACGAAATCAACTTTGTTGTAGTAAATAAAACAGATATTATGTCTATTATAATCTAATGTAATATATATATGACATCATATTACTAAATAATTTTAATAAATGATTGTTTTGAAAATTGAAATTTCATTCTTAAGTCCCTGGCGCGACATTCTGCGAAAGAGACATTTTGCGAAAGAGACATTCTGCTAAAGAGATATTTTGCGAAAGAGACATTCTGCGAAAGAGACGTTTTACGACCAGGGGACATTTTGCGAAAGAGACATTTTGCGCATGAGCCAAAATAATAAAAATATCGTTTAAAAAATCCTCCGCGTCATTGCCGTCTGGGAAGGTTCCCAGAATGCTGGCTGTGTTGCCACGTTGGATGGCGATACATATTC
The DNA here is from genome assembly GCA_963556515.1 of Nudaria mundana. Classification (NCBI taxonomy): domain Eukaryota; kingdom Metazoa; phylum Arthropoda; class Insecta; order Lepidoptera; family Erebidae; genus Nudaria; species Nudaria mundana. The sequence continues at coordinate 11,635,991 of OY748302.1, read as the reverse complement.
TTTGGGCCAGAAAATAGCCAGCCTTCTGGTCCTGAGAAGCATCGATTAGGCGTTTAGCAATGTCTCTATAAAGGCGGCGAGCACTCGGACCCCATGACCCCAGTGTCTCAACCCCAAACAGCTCAAATATGTAATTACCTGCTAGGTTAGCATATTTACGCTGTTTGCTGCTGCTGCATCGGCTGAAGACCTCCTTCAGCCGATGCAGCAGCAGTGCCGACACATCCGGATGTGCTTATGTAATTACCTGCTAGGTTAGCATATTTACGCTGTTTGCTGCTGCTGCATCCGGATGTGCTTGGAAGGTGTGAAGGTGCTAAGGTGTCAACGCATGTAGCGTCCCACACCAAAGGCCTTCCCATCTTCCACGGTAGCAACGACATACCGTCCGGTCTCTTTCCATCGCTTCATGCTAAACCATTTGCTTCACGGCCGGATGACCTGCGGTGGAAAGAGCCCTACGAATTATGTCGTTAAGAATAGCGTGCCGAGGTATACGACCTGCGCTTCTGCTACAAGAAAGACCATGGTGTCCCAGATTATCGACGGCTACTCCACAGGTGCAATGATGCGGGGATACACAAGTTGTACCCAGCCGAAGGCAAGTTGCAATGCGGAAGGTTGTGTCGTCCAACATTGTACCGATGTTGGGCGATGGATCCATAACCTGGATCCATAACCCTGACTCCCATTCTCCTACAGCAAGTAGGCGTGCACGTTCTGAAATATTGACAGAAGTGTCAATTACTGTATTAATACTCAATTTACAGAGCGGCAAATCCCACAGTCGCTGCGAGCCTAGGCGTGAGGGCAGGTCAGTGTCGGAGCAAGACAGCATTGAACCTCGGAATCAATCAGTGTATTTGACAAAATTTTCCTGACTAATTCTTCGGTGCTATGGACCGACGCCAGAAATGCTGGCAGACTGACATCTGTGACTCTACGAATACCTAGCCCGCCCAAGCGAACTGGAAGAGACGCTTGGACCCAGGCCCGGTCATTATTCTTTATTGTACAGATTTACAAAACACAAAACAAACAATAACAATATGTACAAAGGCGTGCTTAAGCCAGTAATGGCTTTTCTTCCAGCAGACCTTAGAGGTATAGAGGAGATAAATAATACTAAAGAGAGAAGAGGAAAGTGTAAACACGTACACATACAAAATTACATATAATACAAGAAGAAAATTAAACTAATAAATGTAATACATATAACAGAAATCAAATACATACACATAAGAACTTAATAATATAAGACTAAAGCTAAATACCTACATGCTACATACAGATGTAAATATACTTACTAAATAAGAAGGAGATAATATGATACAAATGAAAGTCAAAAGAATAATTATGGAAAATCATAGTTGGGAGAGGAAATGCTCCTTTACCCTTTTCTTAAAAATGTCCAATGAACGACTAGCACGGATATCATGTGGTAGTGAGTTCCATAATCTGACAGCCTGAATTGTAAACGAATTGTCATAACAACTAGAGGCATGAGCAGGAGTTCGAAGAAGTAGGGATGAGGAAACACGACATGCTTTGTCTCTAGGCACCAAATACTCAAAACGCTCACACAGATAGGCAAGAGAATTAGGATTGTGAAGGATAGTATAGAGAAGAGAAAGGATATGAGCTTTACGACGTTCCCGAATAGGAAGCCACCCCAATCTATGCCGGAATTCAGATAAGTGATCGTATTTACGAAGGCCATAGACGAAGCGGATTCCAAGATTCTGCAAGCGCTCAAGCTTATTGACAAGCTCCTCCGATGCATCTAGGAAACAGACATCAGCATAGTCTAACAATGATAGAAGAAGAGATTGCGCAAGAGTCACTTTAGTTTGAAAAGGTAAGAGTTTCTGAAGAGATTTTAGAGATTGAAATGAGTAGTACACCCTCCTACTTATCTCAGCAATTTGTACTTCCCATGAAAGATACGAATCTATATGAAGACCCAAATTCCTGGCACTGTTAGAGTACTCGATAGGCTCAGAATTAAATATAACTGAAGGCAAAGACTCATAATCCACGAGACCAAGCATATACCGGCCACCAACAATTAGTGCCTGTGATTTACTGGGATTAACTAACAAGCCAAAGGATTTGGCCCAACTGTAGACATTTTCAAGGTCACCATTGATGGCAGCAACAGCTTAGCCTATTTCATCAACCCTAAAATGTCGATATAACTGCAAGTCGTCTGCGTAAAGATGATAATTTGAGTTCAAGACTCTTGTGATGGCGTTAATAAAAACAGAGAAGAGAAGAGGAGAAAGCACACCACCCTGAGGAACGCCCGCCGCAAGATCACACCAGCTGGACGAGGTCTCGGCTGCACGAACCGACTGCGAACGTCCCTGAAGATAGGATTTAAACCAAGCGGCAACAGACGCGGATACATTCAAGGATTTCAAGATTCCCAAGAGTATGTCAAAATCAACCGAATTAAATGCACTGCTTAAGTCTAGTAGCACTATAATGGTAAGTTGTTTGTGTTCCATGGCAAGCCTAATGTCATCGGTTATTTTCACCAGAGCTGTTACGGTACTATGTCCACGGCGAAAACCAGACTGGAATTGACTTAGCAGGCAGTTAGAGGAAAGATAGCGAGACAGTTGATCATGAACAATACTCTCAAGAACCTTGGACAGGATAGGAAGAATGGATATAGGACGGAACTGGGAGGGAGAAGTAGGATTAGGAACTTTAGGAAGCGGGATTACATGGGCCTTTTTCCACGATGACGGGAAACAAGTGGATAATAAAGAACAGTTGATGATGTGGGTAATGACAGGAGTAATATAGTTCAGAATGGGTTGGACCATTTGAAGTTGGAGCCCATCATCACCAACAGCCTTAGAGGAAATAGACCGCAGTTGTTTCTTAATATCCGACTCTGAAACCGGGTGAAATGAGATGAGGTATTTAACGGCGATTGAAGAGATGACAGGTGATTTAAGGTCAACAATTTATCACTATCAGAGATACACGTCGGAGACTTCGAGAAATGAATATTCAGTCCATCAAGATCCATGTTGGAAGTAATGTAACTTTCCCTGGCCCTACCAACACCAACAGTTTTGAGAAATCGCCATACTTCACCCGAGTTAAGGTCTTGAATTGAACGGTGGATGTGGTTACGTTTAGCATCCCTACACAGACGACAGCAACGGTTACGTAATTTCTTGTACATGTCCCAATTCTCCACAGTAGGGTATTTGCGATACCTGCGCTTTGCCTTGTCTCGTTCGGCCATGGAAGCTCTGACTGATGTAGTCAGCCATGGTGCAGGTAGATGTCTAACCTTCACTCTCCTAAGCGGAGCATGCACATCGTAAACATCCAACAAAGTACGAGTAAAGGCTGTCACCTTCCCATCTAGGTCATCACAGCCGTAGACGGAAGACCAGTTCAGATTATCCACGTCAGCCTCCAATCTCTCCAGATTAATGTTTTTAAAACTGCGAAGAAGAAGAAATTTACTCTTACGCTTAGGAGGGCGCATTTTGTAGGACAGATACAACAAGTCATGGTGTGAGAAAGGAGCCAAAAGCTGTCCATGTGTTGCGACTTTGTGGGAGTCAGAAACTAGGATGAGGTCGATAAGAGAAGGCAAACAGTTAGGTTGTCTGTGCGTGATATCCAAGGGCAAGATATGCATATCAACAGAGGAGACAAGGGTCCGAAGTTTCTTGCTACGAGAGTCACCCTTGAGAAGACAGGTGTTGAAGTCTCCGAGGATAATTCGATGTTCGTATAAAGAGGAAAGATTTTCAAGTGTCGTTTCAAAAGCAGAGAAATAGTTAATATTACATGACGGGCTGTAGTATACACCCAGGAGTGTCTTAATGTGTTTAAAATCAATTTCGAGAAACAGATGTTCAGCAAAACCAGAATAAACCCCCGGAGACTGATCAACCACGCTGTAAGAGATGTCGCCACGAAGATATATGGCAACACCTCCATATCCCTTACACGTCCTATAATTACGCACCAACTTATACCCAGGAAGACAAACTTGAACAGAAGGAATTCCAGGTTTTAGGAAAGTTTCAGAAATTAGGACAGCATGTATAAGTTTATAATTAAAAGAGGATAATAGATCGGAGTAATGAGCCGGAACGCTTTGAGCATTGATGTGGACAACGTTAAAATAGTTGGGATAGTGAGAAAAAATAGAGGAAAGTTGGCTGCCAAGATTAATGGAATCATCCCCACCATCCGCGCTAATAAAACTATCATCGGACACACAAGAAGAAGAGCAAGAGGTGAAGGCGTCACTAAGATCTTCCAACATAAAAAGCAAAAGAAAATAAGTATATATATATATAATATATGTAAATAACAAGATTTTACTACTTATATAAATAAATAAACTGAAAATATTTTTTTTTTGTCAGCTAAAACTAGCTTCGTCCTCTATGCACTCGCCAGTCGCATACAGAGAAATTAACAAGCCATACCTACTAAATTAAATTAAAGTTTCTAGCAAAACAGAAAATAAAATATTTAGTAAGGAATGTTTCAACAGTCCAAAAACAATTTAAAATTTGACTAGGCAGTATGGCAATATACCTTCGCTCGCCTCAATGGATGAATATAATAAAAAACAAAAATAAAAAAAAATAAGTAACAAGCTTGACAACAGTTTGACACTTGAAATTTGACAGTAGTGACTGACCGCGTTTGTCATTGTTTACATAAATGTGAAATTCTTGTCATATCGATCAAGTGAAATAAATTATAAAAAATCGAAAACAAAATAGTTACATAATTACCATACCGTCATTGAGTAGATGACGGCCAACGATAGACTGAGTGAACCAGTACAAAGACTGAACTACAAACTATGAAGTACGTCACTGTTACAACTTACAACTTGCGGGCTTGTTTATCCGAGCCGGTAGGTTTTGATGTCGAAGCCAATGTAGGATCCGCTGGGAACTTGATTAAAAGCTGTCGAAGCTCGGCCGATGATTCAATTTTATGCCGCGAACCGTCAGACGCCAGGACTATGATCTTTCCATCTTGAGACCAGCAACTTTTTACCCCATAAAGCTTCCTCGCTTTAACGAACACCTCATGTCTAGATTTTGTAAGAAATTCGGATAACGTTAAACCGTGTAATGTTTATAATTTTGGAAGTTGGGTTGTCAATGATAGAAACAAAGTATTCATTTAAGCCACTATATTTTTATTGCCTATATATATATACCTTTAAGATAATATAGGGGAACTGAGGGTTCCCTTCGGCAAGGTTTTAATGTACTTTTAGCCTAGGATACAATTTAGGTCTATTCTAGGTGCTAGGTTATTCAGTAATACAGGGTATATGGTTGGTGCGCTTGGTCGGTAACGATAGAGTATCTTTATGAAGATACTGTGGTAATTAAGTGTGACAGTTTAATGGATTTTATAGGATACTTTCCCGGTGAGATACGCCACTCCTGCAAGCCGGCAGACACCGTCTCGGTTCCGGTCTCTGCCCACTCCAGGCAGAAGGAAATAGGTTTTTCCACCCAGGTAGTATGGTGGTACCGTAAGCCTCCTGTAACAGGAGTTAAAGACTTATTCCATGCATTATGGCCACTGTTATTATCTAAGCGCCTACCACGTCGTACATATTATGTGTACATACCTTTCGGAGGCGAATATCCAAGCTTCACCCGATTAAATCCGGCTAACACATGCAAAGCATGCATGCGTATCGTGTAAGTCGGTCTCTAGCCAATCCTGGCCAGATTAGGCAAAGATTCCTGTTTAAATTTAGTGAGACAACTCCAGACGCAACACGTGTCAAACTCAAACCTGTAAGGAACGAGAACCCACTGTCAAAATATACAGTACATACGCTAACTCACGCTAGCACAACAACATTTTATCTAAAACTTACCAAACTTCGAAATAAATTACAATAAATTAAATTGTAATATAAATATGTGATGCGAGCGTAGCTCGCTTGTATAAAATGGCTGTCACACAAGTCACGTGGTCCAGCGTCCAATCAGGAGAAAGCCAGTGTTGCCGCTATATTATGCAAATTTCAACCAACTAAAATGGAATACTGCCACTACAAAAATTACAACATTACAACACCCCCCAACCACGCAAGAATTCACGTAGGGAATTCGATCCGACGCCCACGTCGGTACTTAAATTAAGGACCTAAAACAAGGAGAAAACAACAACAATACAGCACTAAACACTGTAAAACAAAAATTAGGAATAGGAAAATCCTAAGCAGATAAGTAAAGATGAAGAAAACAACTAGGGTGACTTGTCCTTGGCATCATGGTCCCTATAAGGAGCCACGCATCGAGGCCTACGAACTAATTCACACGAACTAACATAACATGTTAACTTAACCTAATACACAAACAAAAAAACATTGAATCAAAAGGAAACCTTGTCAAGGTTGTAATCGGGAATACTAAGGGCGAAGTTAACTGTCTCACGATGTGCTCCGCCTGCTTTCTTTGATGCTCGGAGAGAGAATCAAAATCGCGCAGCTCTCGCACCTCCGAAACATGATCAAACTTTGGTGTCCAAAGTGGTCCCATTGCACATTGATACAATTTCAGGGGCAATATTGAAAGCTCTCCAGAAGTTAATACCCAGTAGTAGGGCCGTAGTAACTCCAGGGATAACGTAAAACCTTACAACCTTGGTGTTGCTTCCTACCGTGACCGGTAAAAGCACATAGCCGGTGACGGGGGAAGACGAACCATTAGCAGTAGTGATTGTATCCAAATCATAAGATACATGAACCTTAATGTTAACGAGTTCACTTAAAATAACATTATTAATAATTGAGATTTCAGGGCCTGAATCTAACAGGCCTTCGTAATTAGTTTTATTAATGGTTACGGGTAAAAAGGGACGAGTATCAGAACCGCCAATCACGTGAACCAAGGGCTTGTCCTTAATAGGGAGCCCGCGAGATGTGTTATGCCTTTTGTGGGCAATACACTTATTATTATTATTAAAAAAAAATTTTGTACGATTGGTAAACGTTCTACTGGAAACTGTGGAACGATTTCCCCGGTTCACGCCTACACGTTTTTTTGAATTAGTATTCCTCGGTAGTTGTTGCTTCGTTGAACACTGGGGGCATGTTGAGGCAGTGACGTCTGGTTCACCACATCTATAACAAATCACTATCTTGGGGGCCGTACATTCCTCCAGCGAATGTCCGTTAATACGACAACGAACGCAAAACTTAATTAATGTATTTCTTACCGCCGCACATGTTGCAGACTTATTAGGTTTGTAAGTGTTCGTGTTCGTTGAACACTTAGGGCAAGTTAAGGCAGTGAAGTCTCGTTTCCCACACCTATAACAAATTAATATCTTGGGCGCTTTACATTCCCCAAGCGAATGTCCGTTAATACGACAACGGACGCAAAACTTAATTAATGTATTATTTACTGCCGCACATGTTACAGACTTATTAGGTTTGTAAGCCAAGTCGCGTGCGAGCATTTTGTCGTGTGGCCGCGGTGGTTCGATAAACATACCGGTCCTATACTTTGCATGTTCAAGTAGACGACAATATTTCTTAAGCTCAGACCAAGTACTGACTTGCTGTAGTGCCAGCTTTGTGGAATAGAAAGGCCTAATATTATAAGTAACTATAGTTAACTTCTCAGCTTCGGTAATAGGAGACCGTAGTCTCGAAAAATAATTCTGCATTATGCTTAAATAAGTAACTATGTTTTCATCGGGTCCTTGAGTTCGAGAACGGATTTCCTGTAAAAATAGATGGTCGAAGTCGAAGGGTAGGTATTCGTCGAGCATAAAACTCTTTAGCTGAGCCCAGGACGCGACTTCCGTCTTGATGCCTCGGTACCAGAACAATGCCTCCTCTGTAAATAACTCAGCAGCAGATGCCAACAACTTTTGGTCTGATATACCCCGCGACAAACAAAGCTCCTGTACACGCTCAATAAATTCGATGACACAACCCTTGCCATTAAACTTCAACCCTAACGAATGTACATTTGAATATCCGTCGCAAGTAATCACTGGGTGTATAGTTGTCTCGGCACCTGTAAGTGTGAGCTCACCCTTATTTATGGTTGAAGGTGTGTGATTACCCTTATTTATGGTTGAAGGTGTGTGATCACCTTTATTTATAGTTGAAGGTGTGTGATCACCTTTATTTATATCCTCCATCCTTCAGTAGTACAAGACTAACGTAGGTAAAGTAAAGTAAGTAAAGTAAATTATAGGTTCAAATACCTAGTGTGACCGACCAACACACAATTCACCATGGGTATCTCTAAGACCCCTTCTAGTTTGTATACAAGTTAATAAATGCGCATAAGTAGTACACTCATGTTAAAAGTTATGATAATACACAGTTATCGAAATACACAACAAAAAACACATTGTTACAATGATAAAAAGATAAGTAGGGTACAATTAATGTCTTGTATATAGAACATTTGTAAATTGTCAAATGAGACCTGTATATCTCTGTATATCTCTGTATATCTCTGTATATCCAATAGAACGAGGTCACAAGTCACGTGGTCCAGCGTCCAATCAGGAGAAAGCCAGTGTTGCCGCTATATTATGCAAATTTCAACCAACTAAAATGGAATACTGCCACTACAAAAATTACAACATTACAACCGGTACCTTTCAATTTGGACTTGTTGCGCCAGACGTCACCACGCACCACACTGCTGTCGAATCTCATAATCATAATAATAATAATCATAATCATTTATTTGCGAACATGGGTAATACATATTTAGGTCACACGATAGGATTGAGCACAGCCACATTCCACCTTACGGCAGGCAAATAGTTAGTGGTTTAAAACCACAAAATATAATTAAAAATCAGAAAACATTACAAAATCATAATAATATTCAGTATGTCAAAAATTTCATAAGTACAGTCAAAAATATTTTTAAAAAGATGTCATGTTAAATGTCAAAAAGATTAAGTCCAAAATAGAAACATGTCAAAATAATAATTAAGTATATGTACATTATTTGATTACCCAGTACAAGCCATGTCAAAAACACATCATAAATCAAATACCATGTCAAGAAATTTATACCATTTACCATATGTACCATTACTTCCATATAATTATTAACATATAATAATTTCATTATTGTGTTGAGATAATGTCTGCATAATACATTTATCATCCAAATAGTCTTTAACACAATAATAAGCCTTCTGGATAAGGATGTCTTTCAATTTTGTTTTAAATTCATGCAGGTTTTCAGTATTACACAAATCAATTGGGAGTTTATTATAAATTCTCGATACTTCTATTCAGAAGAGTGGTTTTATTGGACATGGTTTTTATTTTGTGCCTATGCCTAGAGCCACAGAGATGATCTAACAACTGGATATTCTGCTTTACAAAGATTGCAACCTCGAAAATGTACATACTGGGGAGAGTTAATAGTTTTAAATTTATAAAGTGAGGTCTACAGCTTTCTGTACGTTTAATGTTGCATATGGATCTAATGCACTGTTTCTGAGCTCTAAACACTATTTCCCAGTCTGTGGAGTTCCCCCAAAACATCAAACCATAGCGAATAACAGATTCTGCGTAAGAGTGGTATGCTATCAAAACAGTGGAAACATTGACTACCTTCGTCAGCATATACAACATATACGAAGTCCTACTAAGTTTAGAGCATACATCCTCCACATGTTGTTTCCAGTTCATGTTGCAATCAACATTTAAGCCTAGGAACTTTGAAACTTCCACCTCCTGTATTTTGTTGCCTTCGTATGCAATATTCAAATCCACTGGCGGTCTGACTCTGTTTCTGAATACCATAACATTGGTTTTTCCAAAATTCATTGCAAGGTTATTGAGCTTCAACCAGCTGACCAGATCACTAAAAGCATTATTAATGGTGTCGTTGAGTATGGATGGGTTTTCACTTGAAAATACCACAGTACTGTCATCTGCAAAAAGAACCATCGGAGCAGCAACTGATCTAGGGAAGTCGTTAATATATATCAGAAACAATAAAGGACCGAGCACACTGCCCTGTGGCACACCAAATTCGACCTGTTTGAAGTCAGACAGATACGTAGTTTCTGTTTTTTGTATCTGACATATTTTACTTATAGAAGTCGCTTGTTTTCTGTTAGTTAGGAAAGAAATAATGATGTCCAGTATATTGCCTCTTATCCCATTAGCGTAGAGCTTGTTTTTTAGTATTCCGTAATCTACACAATCAAAAGCCTTACTTATGTCCATGAAAACGGCACAGACCGGTATATTTCGATCTAAATTAATCATGATATTACTTAGGAACTTATATATAGCCTTATTGATTGTTACATTTTTCCTAAAACCAGACTGTGATTGATGTGATTGTTTTGATAGCATACCACTCTTACGCAGAATCTGTTATTCGCTATGGTTTGATGTTTTGGGGGAACTCCACAGACTGGGAAATAGTGTTTAGAGCTCAGAAACAGTGCATTAGATCCATATGCAACATTAAACGTACAGAAAGCTGTAGACCTCACTTTATAAATTTAAAACTATTAACTCTCCCCAGTATGTACATTTTCGAGGTTGCAATCTTTGTAAAGCAGAATATCCAGTTGTTCGATCATCTCTGTGGCTCTAGGCATAGGCACAAAATAAAAACCATGTCCAATAAAACCACTCTTCTGAATAGAAGTATCGAGAATTTATAATAAACTCCCAATTGATTTGTGTAATACTGAAAACCTGCATGAATTTAAAACAAAATTGAAAGACATCCTTATCCAGAAGGCTTATTATTGTGTTAAAGACTATTTGGATGATAAATGTATTATGCAGACATTATCTCAACACAATAATGAAATTATTATATGTTAATAATTATATGGAAGTAATGGTACATATGGTAAATGGTATAAATTTCTTGACATGGTATTTGATTTATGATGTGTTTTTGACATGGCTTGTACTGGGTAATCAAATAATGTACATATACTTAATTATTATTTTGACATGTTTCTATTTTGGACTTAATCTTTTTGACATTTAACATGACATCTTTTTAAAAATATTTTTGACTGTACTTATGAAATTTTTGACATACTGAATATTATTATGATTTTGTAATGTTTTCTGATTTTTAATTATATTTTGTGGTTTTAAACCACTAACTATTTGCCTGCCGTAAGGTGGAATGTGGCTGTGCTCAATCCTATCATGTGACCTAAATATGTATTACCCATGTTCGCAAATAAATGATTATGATTATTATTATTATGATTATGAGATTCGACAGCAGTGTGGTGCGTGGTGACGTCTGGCGCAACAAGTCCAAATTGAAAGGTACCGGTTGTAATGTTGTAATTTTTGTAGTGGCAGTATTCCATTTTAGTTGGTTGAAATTTGCATAATATAGCGGCAACACTGGCTTTCTCCTGATTGGACGCTGGACCACGTGACTTGTGACACGTGACCTCGTTCTATTGAAAGGATATACAGAGATATACAGAGATATACAGAGATATACAGGTCTCATTTGACAATTTACAAATGTTCTATATACAAGACATTAATTGTACCCTACTTATCTTTTTATCATTGTAACAATGTGTTTTTTGTTGTGTATTTCGATAACTGTGTATTATCATAACTTTTAACATGAGTGTACTACTTATGCGCATTTATTAACTTGTATACAAACTAGAAGGGGTCTTAGAGATACCCATGGTGAATTGTGTGTTGGTCGGTCACACTAGGTATTTGAACCTATAATTTACTTTACTTACTTTACTTTACCTACGTCACAGTTTACCTATGTCACAGGAGACGAAACTTGGATTTATTGTTTTGAACCCGAAAAAAACAGCAATCTTGTGAATGGGTATTTGAAAATAAAAACAAGCCAATAAAAGTGAGGCAGGCGAGAAACGTTGGTAAAAAAATGATCGCGTTTTTTTTCTCAGCTACCGGTCCCGTCTGTACAATTCCACTTGAAGATCAAAAGAGTGTTAATGCCGAGTGGTATTCTACCATTTGTTTACCCAGGTTGTTAGAAAAAATTCACGAAAGACGACCCAAAAGTCGCGTTCTCCTACATCATGACAACGCTTCTTCACACACGGCCAACAAAACAAGTTCATTTTTTAGCTTCCGAAAAGGTACAACTCGTCACCCATCCTGCGCATAGCCCCGACCTAGCACCCTGTGATTTATGTATTTTCACCAAAATCAAAGATTTGATGAGAGGTTTTACTTTTACCAACTGCGAAGAGGCAGTGATAGCGGTCAATCAGCACGTAGAAAACATGCCTGCAGATCTGTGCTCCTCCTGTTTTAAAAAATGGTTCGATCGCATGAAAAAATGTTTAAAATGTAATAAAGAGTATTTTGAAAAGTAATAAACATGATATTTTGGTTTTAACATGTTGTTTTTTTAAGTTACGCAAAACTTACAGTGTGACCTACGTATAAGCGTTGAGGTAATCACACGAATTTAGTTTATGTAACTTTTATTTTATTTTTACAGTAAAAACTGCTAAAGCGAAATGGAAAAAATCGTGACGCAATTAAAAGACAAAGTTCTACCAGAAGTGGCCAGGCGGCAAAACAAACCTGCCAATGGAAGTATCAAAAAGTAATGGAGTTTTTGCTACCATATATGCAAAATAGAAAACGAACCTCAAATTTCAGGAATGATTCAGAATCGATAAGAAGCCCTAATCATGACAATGATACACAAATGTCAGCCACGTATCACACCGCCGCCTATCACAGCGGATGACCAAGACGCGGTGTCAGGCTCGACTTATTTATTTTAGTTTTAGATAGTACAGTTTCTAGTTTGTTTAGGTTTTTTTTTAATTTAATTTTCCTGTTCCTTGTATATATTTAAGTAATATAGTATATAGTTTCTTGTAAATATTCTGAAATACATTTTCAAAGATAAAAGGAAAACTTAGAATTTTCATAAAATTCATATTTTATGTCAATTTTAAGTCAATTTTGTTCGTAATCACAGAACTGACTATTTCGTCTTCTAAATGATGCTCGTGGGCAGGTAAAATTTAAAAGTAGAACATAATGTTGTATCTCGCGTATGGAATTAGTAAGTAGTACCGTAATCTAGCGTTTAATACACTATAAGAAACAAGCTGGCAAGTACATGTCTGTCTCTTATCACACTGGGGTGGTGAGGCGGTGGTAGCGCACGCGCCTCTGCCCAGCGTGATTAGAGACTAAGAGACAGACAAGAAATATGAATTTTATTAAAATTCCAAGTTTTCCTTAAATTTGCCGTATATCATTACTTCCCAGAATTTGATCCTTAACAGCAACACTATCGGTTTGTTCTCACTTGTTCGATTCATCAGTTCGATCGTCGAACTAGTGAGAATATTTTTTCTCATTTGTTCGACGGTCGAACTACTGAGACTTTTTTTTCTTATTTGTTCGACCGTCGATCTTACTTTAATCCAGAAACATAAAACAATAAAATAATATTTAAAATACGCTTTTTTCACTAAAAACTGTTTATATTTGTTTACATAATGTTGTTGAAATTTTATTTTGAATTTTTTTTTGAATTTTTTTTTATATATTTTTTATTTATTATTAATATTTTTTTAACAAAAAATTAAGGCTTATAATATGTGTAATTAATATAAATGTGAGGCCGTAATCCATGCGCTTGGAACATACCTTGACAGTAGCGAAGATGGAGAGGTCATCTTGAAAGTTGACCTGAAAAACGCCTTCAACTCTGTAAACAGGGACACCTTCCTGACACAGGCCAAATTAGAAATCCCCAAAATTTTTAACTTTCTTTGGCAATGCTATAGTCAGTCAACAAAATTAATTTATAACGACCACCTTTTGAATTCAGCTGTTGGATGTCAGCAAGGTGATCCGTTGGGACCAGTCATATTCAGTTTGGCCATTAATCCAATAATTCAAAAAAAATAATCAAAATTCACTATTTGGTACCTAGATCACGGGACTTTAGAGGGAAAAGTAGAGACAGTTTTACAAGATTTAACCCTAATAAAGAACGAGTTTCAGTCAATTGGCTTAGAACTGAACCCGAATAAATGTGAGATTTTTATATCTGAAAACACAGATAAATTAACAACTATCTCCAAATTTAACTGTTTGGCCCCCAACATAAAAGTTTTGGACAAAACTTCTTTACGCCTCCTGGGGTCCCCGATTTTAGAAGAGGGCTTTTCCAATTTTATCGAGGTAAAAATTCAAAATTTTGATCAGGTTATTGATAGTCTATGTAATATCAGTATTCAATCAGCTTTCACTATTCTTCGTTTTTGTCTTTTCGTACCCAAATTTACACATGTCCTCCGTTCAGGACAATTTTGGAAAAATGTAGAAATTTTGGGCAGACTAGACAACTTAATACAAAATTCTTTGTGTAAAATTTTAAATGTAAATATTAATGAAAAAAAAGGAGGGTAGTTGAGGTGTAAACACTAAAAAAATAAGCTCTCTATTAATTTTGAATTTAAAAATATTTTACTTACATTTTAATGTCAAATAATAGCTAAGAACTAAGTTTTGTCCACTATTGCACCCTTTCCAACTTTGCACACAAATGGTAGCACTAAAAAATATTTAAAACTTGTGAACTGACTCACAAACTTATATTACTCTGAATGTAAATCACTGATTTTATAAAGTACATTGTTTTCAAATAGATTATCACAGTTTTATTATTGTGTTAGCTCACTATCACGTATCCATTTTTTTAGCAAAATTTTGTATTAGATAGTCCTAATAACGTTTTCACATATTACACTCTGTATCAGAAGGGAATTTGATATATAATTTATAAAGTTTATGTACTGCAAATATTTTTAATTTATTTATTTACATATATCACTTTTACGCAGAACTATGGTGAGCAGCGCCACCTAGCGATCTCAAGCAAGGACCGAGGTCTTTCGGTATTTGTACCCAAGCGATGACAATGTACTATGTCCCTTGATGATATCCCACTAACCTTCATCCTGACGGAGAACACATCCAGGCCCATCGCCAACAGCTCCATTTGAGACTTCAAGGCACCCAAAGTCTTCCAAATAAGGCCCTTAAATTCCACGAAGTCCCGGGATACAGCAGCAACCGACTTATGAACAGCAGACTCACCACTGGCATTCCTCAGGTCCTCTTCATACTGTGTCATCCGTGCAGTAAAAGTATTAGACAGTTCCTCTATACAGTTGAACAGCTTTGTGTATAGGTCCATTGTGATCAATATAATATGCGATGAAGTTTATTTATGAGAATATTATGAAGTGAGAGGGTGCAATAGTGGACAAAACTTAGTTCTTAGCTATTATTTGACATTAAAATGTAAGTAAAATATTTTTAAATTCAAAATTAATAGAGAGCTTATTTTTTTAGTGTTTACACCTCAACTACCCTCCTTTTTTTTCATTAATATTTACATTTAAAATTTTACACAAAGAATTTTGTATTAAGTTGTCTAGTCTGCCCAAAATTTCTACATTTTTCCAAAATTGTCCTGAACGGAGGACATGTGTAAATTTGGGTACGAAAAGACAAAAACGAAGAATAGTGAAAGCTGATTGAATACTGATATTACATAGACTATCAATAACCTGATCAAAATTTTGAATTTTTACCTCGATAAAATTGGAAAAGCCCTCTTCTAAAATCGGGGACCCCAGGAGGCGTAAAGAAGTTTTGTCCAAAACTTTTATGTTGGGGGCCAAACAGTTAAATTTGGAGATAGTTGTTAATTTATCTGTGTTTTCAGATATAAAAATCTCACATTTATTCGGGTTCAGTTCTAAGCCAATTGACTGAAACTCGTTCTTTATTAGGGTTAAATCTTGTAAAACTGTCTCTACTTTTCCCTCTAAAGTCCCGTGATCTAGGTACCAAATAGTGAATTTTGATTATTTTTTTTTGAATTATTGGATTAATGGCCAAACTGAATATGACTGGTCCCAACGGATCACCTTGCTGACATCCAACAGCTGAATTCAAAAGGTGGTCGTTATAAATTAATTTTGTTGACTGACTATAGCATTGCCAAAGAAAGTTAAAAATTTTGGGGATTTCTAATTTGGCCTGTGTCAGGAAGGTGTCCCTGTTTACAGAGTTGAAGGCGTTTTTCAGGTCAACTTTCAAGATGACCTCTCCATCTTCGCTACTGTCAAGGTATGTTCCAAGCGCATGGATTACGGCCTCACATTTATATTAATTACACATATTATAAGCCTTAATTTTTTGTTAAAAAAATATTAATAATAAATAAAAAATATATAAAAAAAAATTCAAAAAAAAATTCAAAATAAAATTTCAACAACATTATGTAAACAAATATAAACAGTTTTTAGTGAAAAAAGCGTATTTTAAATATTATTTTATTGTTTTATGTTTCTGGATTAAAGTAAGATCGACGGTCGAACAAATAAGAAAAAAAAGTCTCAGTAGTTCGACCGTCCAACAAATGAGAAAAAATATTCTCACTAGTTCGACGATCGAACTGATGAATCGAACAAGTGAGAACAAACCGATAGTGTTGCTGTTAAGGATCAAATTCTGGGAAGTAATGATATACGGCAAATTTAAGGAAAACTTGGAATTTTAATAAAATTCATATTTCTTGTCTGTCTCTTAGTCTCTAATCACGCTGGGCAGAGGCGCGTGCGCTACCACCGCCTCACCACCCCAGTGTGATAAGTGACAGACATGTACTTACTAAAAGAAAATGGATAATCTACCTGAGTTTCTTGCTGGTCTCTTCTCAGGAGAACCAAATTACCGAACCAGCGAAAGAATCATTTTCTAATGGTTATTTATGTACTTACTTAATTTAGTATTTTTATAATATTACTTGACAAAATTGTAAAATTTTGACATTCATATGTGCTCTTTATGTGCCTAAACTGAATAAATGAAATTGATTCTTTGATTCTTTCTTGATTCTTTGATTGACTTGCCAGCTTGTTTCTTATAGTGTATTAAACGCTAGATTACGGTACTACTTACTAATTCCATACGCGAGATACAACATTATGTTCTACTTTTAAATTTTACCTGCCCACGAGCATCATTTAGAAGACGAAATAGTCAGTTCTGTGATTACGAACAAAATTGACTTAAAATTGACATAAAATATGAATTTTATGAAAATTCTAAGTTTTCCTTTTATCTTTGAAAATGTATTTCAGAATATTTACAAGAAACTATATACTATATTACTTAAATATATACAAGGAACAGGAAAATTAAATTAAAAAAAAACCTAAACAAACTAGAAACTGTACTATCTAAAACTAAAATAAATAAGTCGAGCCTGACACCGCGTCTTGGTCATCCGCTGTGATAGGCGGCGGTGTGATACGTGGCTGACATTTGTGTATCATTGTCATGATTAGGGCTTCTTATCGATTCTGAATCATTCCTGAAATTTGAGGTTCGTTTTCTATTTTGCATATATGGTAGCAAAAACTCCATTACTTTTTGATACTTCCATTGGCAGGTTTGTTTTGCCGCCTGGCCTTCTGGTAGAACTTTGTCTTTTAATTGCGTCACGATTTTTTCCATTTCGCTTTAGCAGTTTTTACTGTAAAAATAAAATAAAAGTTACATAAACTAAATTCGTGTGATTACCTCAACGCTTATACGTAGGTCACACTGTAAGTTTTGCGTAACTTAAAAAAACAACATGTTAAAACCAAAATATCATGTTTATTACTTTTCAAAATACTCTTTATTACATTTTAAACATTTTTTCATGCGATCGAACCATTTTTTAAAACAGGAGGAGCACAGATCTGCAGGCATGTTTTCTACGTGCTGATTGACCGCTATCACTGCCTCTTCGCAGTTGGTAAAAGTAAAACCTCTCATCAAATCTTTGATTTTGGTGAAAATACATAAATCACAGGGTGCTAGGTCGGGGCTATGCGCAGGATGGGTGACGAGTTGTACCTTTTCGGAAGCTAAAAAATGAACTTGTTTTGTTGGCCGTGTGTGAAGAAGCGTTGTCATGATGTAGGAGAACGCGACTTTTGGGTCGTCTTTCGTGAATTTTTTCTAACAACCTGGGTAAACAAATGGTAGAATACCACTCGGCATTAACACTCTTTTGATCTTCAAGTGGAATTGTACAGACGGGACCGGTAGCTGAGAAAAAAAACGCGATCATTTTTTTACCAACGTTTCTCGCCTGCCTCACTTTTATTGGCTTGTTTTTATTTTCAAATACCCATTCACAAGATTGCTGTTTTTTTCGGGTTCAAAACAATAAATCCAAGTTTCGTCTCCTGTGACAATGTCATAAACAGCATTAGAATGTTCGTGGTCGTACTTCAGTAGCATCTGTGAGCACCATTCCACGCGAGCCCGCTTCTGCTCCACTGTCAGTTCATGAGGGATCCAACGACAACAAAGTTTCCGAACTTTCAATTCTTCGTGTAAAATTTTCTGGATTTGGCTCATACCAACCCCCTATAGTCCTCGAATTTTCACATAGGTAATCCGCGAGTTTTCTTCAATTAACCGCTTAACAGTAGCCACATTATTTTCGTTGACGGCAGTTGAAGGCCGCCCTTCACGAA
Organism: Nudaria mundana; assembly: GCA_963556515.1. Lineage (NCBI taxonomy): Eukaryota > Metazoa > Arthropoda > Insecta > Lepidoptera > Erebidae > Nudaria > Nudaria mundana. The sequence goes on along the minus strand of OY748302.1, from coordinate 11,617,397 downwards.
ACTCGTCATGTAAAGAAACTCGACCTCTCTCAAATTCAGCAAACCTTCGCCTCACGGTGCTCAAACAAGGTGCTTCTCTCCTAAAAGCATTTTGAAGACGAGCGGCACAGTCTTGTGGAGAGAGAGAACTTTTAAAATCGTAAAAAATCATAGCTCTAAAATCTTTTCGACTTAATTCCATTTTCGTTGCATAGGTACGTAGAACTTTGATGTGTGATAAAAAGCAATTGACAAATGATTTCCCGCCAATTGTTTTTTTTTATTACAAATAAGGTTGCAACGTTTAAAAAAATATAACATTCGAAATTCAAATAGTTCCGATTAGCTAGAAGTGCAAAACTTTTAGTGTGCCCCATGTAACAATAATAAGGATACCTATCTACTTTTTTGATGATTTATAGTGTTTAATTTATAATGTTTATTACAGGTATTTAGCGAACGGTACTGAGTATTCTACACTTGGACAAGATTTTAGGGTTGGAAAATCTACAGTAATGAATATAATTAAAGAAACTTGTGAATGCATTTGGAATGTGTTGCAGCCTTTATATATGCCTGTTACCTACTCTGCCGCGCTCATGAAAAGTGCAGTAACTAGGGTTTTTGACGAAATTGAGTTAAGTACATATTTGGAATGACGAAAAAAAACTCTATATTTTGGTCTCACTCCTGTATCAAAATTCCTTTTCTTACCATAAAATCCAGGAAGCAAAAGAGCAGTAACTAGGGTTTCAATTCTTAATATGCTTAATTTATTTGCAGTAATCATAGATACGGCACCACTTGATCATTGAATTATATTATCAATCTACAAATAAATGCAGTGTTCAATGTTACTGCTCATATTTTATTATGATTTATAGAGGACATACGTAAATTTCTACTTATAAGTGCAGTATCTAATAGTTACTGCATTTATACTTATTATGTTGTACGGGTTCATATCGAACTGTTACTTGTAAGTGCAGTATGTATTAGATACTGCGTTTATTCGTAAAAAAATATATTTTCGTACACACGTACTTATGTACCAAGTTCTACATAATTCAATATACTGCATTTATTCTAAGCAAATCATAGATAATTTTCAATAGAACGCTACATAAATCCTGTGTTAAATCAGTGAGTTACTGCAAAAATGCTAAGGATCTACTAGCTAAGGTGAGCGGGGCAGCGCGGGAAGGGGTAATCCTTTCGCTTGCAGTCGCGAAGTTGCGTTCGTGCCGGGATGGTGTGTCGTTAGCTTCAATTTATTTTACGCGGTAAGTTTATTTGTTAATAGTAAGTATATATTTTATATTATTATATGTAAAGTTATTTTATCGATAATACATGTAATACATTTTAATTATTAGGTACTTTAGTTATAGTATGGTGTTAAGTAGGTATTGGAATGAAATATATATTTGTTAGTAGTTTACTTTACAAATGTAATGAAAGTAATCTCTATATAGAATAATAAGTAATTATTCAATTTAGCAAATATAAATGTACGTTTTATCGTTTATTTATATTATTTTATATTGCTATTATGATGCTATGTTTTATTATATCGGTGGTCTAAACATTAGTTACTAACCTAACATATATAATTTAAATTCATTTTCAGCCCAAGATGTCTAGAAGAGATTTAATCTTAGCGTAAGTTAAATCAAAACCCGAAACTCAACCAATTTCATTACCATTTACCAACAAGAGAAGCAATATTGATGCCTTAATGAATAAAAAGAGAGGGCCACTACATTCTACGGACATCAACCAAATTTGGTCTCGACAGTTTGATTTTAATGACTTTCCATCGGTATTTGATTATAAAAATGAATACGAAAATTCTAATACAATAGTTCAATCTTATGATTTGACAAATTTTGAACCCTACAAAGACATAGATTTACAGTGTTTAGAGTCTTTACATGATTCAGATGATGATGAATCATCTCAAACCAAGGCACCTACGCACATATTCGGAGACTCCGACGATAGTGTAAGAGATAAAAACTATTTACCAAGCTCTTCAGACTCTGATTCCGATATGTCAGACTGTGCACAGCGTATTAAAAACACAGTGGCAGTAGTTGATGTACATAGCAGCAATAGAACCGCTGCAAAAGATCAACGACAACGACCAAAAGCAGTACCAAGTACATCACAACATACTGATTTAGAAGATTATCCATCTTATAGGCCTGCTCTTACTGAAGATCACGATAATATTGAACCCTACGTTCCCGAACCAACCCAATTGATAGTTTCAGAAGAAACAGACCTGGATAGAATATCTCGCTCTCCAGAAGTAACAATAGGTAAAGGATTTACTAAATCACGTGAACCAAGGAAAAGAAGAAGATTTGAAGAACCCCTTTCGGTAAGAAACAAGAAGAAAAAAGAGAAGGAAACTGAAAAATTATCTTTAAAACCTCCGTGTGGATATCAGTGTAAAAAAAAATGTTCCACTACGATTACTGAAGAAATCAGAATAGAAATACATAAACGATACGTCAATTTGAACTGGGAAGGAAGAGGATTATTTATTAAAGGTTATGTTGACCCACAAAATGTAAAAACAAGAACTGTTACTAATAAAGAAAATGTGAAAAGAACAATAACTTATAACTACAACTTTGATGTAAATAACAAGGACTTTATTTATTATTCTGTAAATTTACAAAAGGTAATCATGCTCCCCAGAATGGAACAGTACAAGGTAGCAATATTTTGTCCACGAATAATAGCGTTCAATGAGAGTTTTGTCCCATTGGGGCCTACCAAGAAGGAAAATGTCCCATATGCCGTGCTTTGGAATGAAACAATTTTTGGTCGAAATCAAGAAGACATAATCTCCACATTTAGATCCTTTTTAATATACAAGATATAAAGAATATTGTCTTATGGGCGGATAATTGTGCAGCTCAAAACAAAAATTGGGCTTTTATATGTTTTTTAATAAACATAGTTAACAGCACCCTTATTGAAACTGATTCTATAACAATAAAGTACTTTGATCTGGGGCACACATTTATGTCAGCGGATCATTTCCACCATCAAGTAGAAAAGTCCTTAAAAAAGAAACAAAAGGTGTACGATTTTGATGATTTTATAGACGTTGTGAGATTATCGAACGCCTAGGAATGAAGTTAAAGTAATGGCCGTTGAAGACTTCTTTAATTTTGAAGATGTGAGTTCCCAATACAAAATTCGAAACACGGAGTCGCGAGTTTATCTTAAAGACATCATGGCTATTCACGTAAAACGAGGCGATTTCCAATTAAATTATAGATAAAGACATGACGGTGATTGGTTTACTCTATCCATCCTTAAAGCAAAAATTGAAAAAACCCATGAGTTCCCCGTAGTTTAAAAAAAAAAAAAAAGTTAAAAAGAAAAACTGCCACGTGGAATAACTACTAACCGAAAAAATTAAATCATTTCTAAATTGGTGCCTCTTATGCCAGAAACTAGAAATTTTTTTTGGCGTAATTTACCTGTCTGTGATAGGCTCTCAGACCTATAAATAGTTTTGATGGTTAGGTACCTATCTTTTTTCGTTTTTATTACCTAATTAGTTTAATGGGCGGGGGGTTATCCAAGGCAATTTGGAAAGGTGAATCCACGGTCTATAAGACCGGGAACAGCTGGACCAAAAGGTTGGAGAACTCCTATTCTCAGCACATGTCCAATGCTGAGTCTGGTGAAAGGCTTTGGGGGAGAGCGCTACAGTCGTGCAGATCCCCAAAGCAAGGCTATAGACTTCCTTCACGCGGTGCCGCCTGTTATTGGTCTGATTCCATAAGAAACAGACGTAACTAATAATCTATAGCCGAGAACTCTGTCCCTGTCCAAACCTTACCCTCCTTATCCAAACACACCATCCCTCCTCCATCCCCAAGTCCCCTCCTCCCCTCCCATCCCACACCCCCACCCAATTCCTGATCCAGCAAACCGGCAACCCCGGTAAAATCAACACTATGAATCGTGCGAATGATAAAGAGAAATTACCCCAGGAGGGTTCCGGTACTTCCAGTGCCGGGGAATCCCTCCCTGGACCATCTAGTGGTTCGGGCTGCCCCTCGTATTCTGGGGGGGGCAAATCATCGCCAACAATAATTTTAGGAAGTAGATTGAACAAGAAACCAAACGACCAGGTGCGTCCCGGTAGGTCTATGTCTGAGACTCTCGGGGACGACCTGACAAACATGTCGCTTGGGGAGAACCAAAAAAAAGAAAAAAGAGGGCGAGTGGGTGACGAAATCCAAATGGAGGCGGATCAAGGCTCGCAAGAGACAAGAAGCCCAGAACCAGACCAAACCCAGAGGCGAGCCGGCCAGAACGGAGCTGACAGCACCTCAGGGTGGGGAAGGTTACAGGGCTAAGAAAATGAAAAGGCAAGGAACAGGCCCCGGAGAAAAATCCCAGCAGCTTCCACCGAAACGCCGGAAACAAGCCGAGGAACCCTGGAGGTCAGCGGCAGCCCAAAGTTACCTCGCGGTTACAATACAACGGGAGGACGGGGTGGCGGTGGACGAGGCCACAGCAACTGGGATCAGGAAAAAGCTGGCACAAGAAATAGGCAGGGCCATCAAAAACAACGCCGATAGTCGCTTCTTGGCATTCGACGCTTCAGGCCTGGTCGCGGAAGGTTACTTCCTATTGACGGCAAGCACCGAAGAGGCGCTCGACTGGCTGCTAGGACAGGACTTCGGCAAACAGAATGGCGCCCCCCTTAAGACAAAAAAGATGGAAAAGCACCGGATGTCGATCTGGCTCCCAGGCAGTACAGAAGACCTTGAACTGGAACCCTTGGACAGAGGCCAGAACATACACAGGGCAGAACTGCGGCTAACCGACTGGACTCTTGTCCGCAAGGAGGTACTACCACTAGGAGTGAGACTAGTGGTTGGAGTCCCCGAGGAAGTCGCCAAATTAAGTCTGGTCTCACTACACTACCAAGCCACCAGGGTACACGCCCGAACCGTGAGCAAGAGTACCACACAGACGGAGGAAAAGTGCCCATGTTACACATGTCCCAAGCACATCACAAATTCACAGGGAAAGGCTCTCATTGGAGGCGGAGACACCGACCAATCTGAGGTCCATAAAGGGGCCCCGGTGGAAGGAAGTATGCCGATCCAATGGAGAGCCAACCCTAACAGCACACAACAGGCGCTATACACACGCCGGGAACTGCCCACAAGCGGGGGGGGGCGGTACACAGGCAGTTACCTCACCAGAGGTACTGACTGAAAGCCGCAGGCCCCGTACACAGGACAGTCCCGGGAGCACAAACACAGCACGTGCCCTCCCTAATACCACGCGAAAAGACCTAACGCCCCCACCGAGTGTTGCATCACTGCAACCGCACTGGTGTGGGGTGTTGGCCGCGGACGCGAGGCCAACAGAAACACACCACACAAAAACACACTATACAAAAACACAAAAAATAAGGATAGTCCAGATAAATCTCCACCACTGCATCGACGCTATGAATGAGCTCTGTCGATACGTGGTAGAGAAGAAGATAGATATCGCTCTACTGCAAGAGCCACATATCTCGAATGGACGAGTGACCGGGCTTGGCTCCTTGGGGGGAGACATCATCCGCCATGATGACGGTGAGTCAACACCTAGGGCATGCATTTATGCCAGCAGCAAATCAAAAACGTTAGAACTAATAAAAGCAGATTGTTACAGAGACCTTGCTAGCATTGTGATAACAATACAAACGGGGATAGATACTTTTTTTTTTTTTTTTTTATATTTAGGTCGACAAATTGACGCCACTCGCCTGATGGTAAGCTGAGGCGACGTCTGGCAATTGAGGGCGACTCTCACAGTACACAGGAATACTATAGAGAGTGGCCCTCAACTTGACGACCCTGTAATGTGCCTCTTCACGCTTCGCTTAAAGAGCCCAGGGTTATATGTAGGAGGAAACACGTGCGCAGGCAGGGCGTTCCAAGCCACCATCGTTCGGCAGAGAAACGATCGTTTAAAACGCTCGGTTCTCGCGAAGACGGTTTCCACGGTATGAGGGTGACATCTCTGCCCGGCACGCGTTGTTCGGGATCGGAAGGGAGAGGGTGGGATCAGGTTGAAGAGCTCTTCAGAACACTCACCGTGGTAAATACGGTAGAACGCGGCCAAGGAAGCAATTGTTCGGCGCTGGGCTAGCGGCTCAAGGCTTCCCGTTACCTCCGGACAGTCTATAATGCGAACAGCGCGTCGCTGCATAGCGTCGAGTGCGTCCAGCAAATACTTCGCGGAGCCGTCCCAGAGGTGAGAGCAGTATTCAACGCAGGGTCTAATCTGCGTTTTGTACAGCAGACACCTCCGGTGCGGTGTAAAGAATCGCTTTACCTTGTTCAGTATTCCTAGTTTCCGCGAAGCTAGCCCAATACATCTCTCAATGTATTTTGTGTTATTGAGCTCTCGACGAACGTCTATGCCAAGGATGTCTAGATTGTCCTTCATTGGTAATATTGCATTCTGAAGAGTGGGTAGGGGAAGGAAAGGGGATTTTTTCGCTGTAAATGCACACGCCTGTGTTTTGTGGGCATTGAACTCGACCAAGTTCTCGGCACCCCATTGGGAGATACTGTCGAGGCTTCGGTCGAGATCACCCACGAGATGTCGTCTCTCCTCCTCTATCACAGATCGCCCCGCCGTCGGACGAACCGAGTAACTCCCGTGCAATGTACTGTCATCTGCATAGCAATGAATGTTCCCGAGGGAAAGCATATCATTGATATGCAGAAGAAAGAGAGTTGGTGACAGTACGGACCCCTGCGGTACCCCGGCATTCACTTGCAAAAAGCGAGAAGCCTGGCCATCGCAGAGGACCCGCACTCGGCGCTCGTTTAAAAAACTGGCAATCCAGCTGCACAGTTGAGGAGGTAGACCATATGCCGGAAGCTTGGAAAGGAGCGAAGCATGCCAGACCCTATCGAAAGCTTTGGCGATGTCCAGGCTAATAGCCAAGGACTCGCCAAACTTTTCCATAGCCCCACCCCATACATGCGTGACGAATGCCAGGAGGTCACCCGTTGATCGTTTTGGCCTGAAGCCATATTGCCGATCATTGATTAGCGAGTGATCCTCCAGGTATCGCATGAGCTGCTTATTAATAAGAAGCTCGAGCACCTTGCAAATGACTGAGGTGACAGCTATGGGTCGATAGTTGCCTGGATCGGATCGATCCCCTTTCTTGGGGATCGGTTGTACGTTCGCCTCCTTCCAGGCCTCCGGCACGAGGCCTGTAGAGTATGACAGGCGGTACAGACGCGTTAATACTGGAGACAACTCAGCAGCACATTTTCGTAGCACCACCGCCGGAATGCCGTCAGGGCCACTGGCTTTCCGCGTGTCGAGTGACCGCAGCACTGCCCGTACATCACATTGCCTGATAACAATATCAGGCATAGTGTGGCCACAGTTGGCGATGGCGGGGGGCTGCAGGCCACGGTCATCGACCCGGGAATTAGCCGCAAAGAGGTCTGCGAGCATGTCAGCCTTCTCTTGGGCTTTGTGAGCCAGTGATCCATCAGGAAAACGCAGTGGTGGCAGCGAGGGTTGACAAAAATTTGACTGTACGGCTTTGGCCAGTTGCCAGTACAGATACTACAGAAAGGGTGCTCCTAGTCTCCGCGTATCTACCCAGCGAGAGAGATTTCGAGCCACCGTCCCGAGAAATGGAAGAAATTATAAGAAAATACCAAGGTAAGAATATTCCAATTATTCTAGGTTGCGACGCTAATGCACACCAAGTAGTGTGGGGCAGTACTGACTGCAACAAAAAAGGTGACTTACTCTTGGATTTTATAGGTACGTCAGGCTTGGAAATTCTTAATGTGGGCAATACCCCCACATTTGTAACCCGAGCAAGACGAGAAGTGTTGGACATCACTATCGCAACAGATAGGATCAGCCAACATATTAAAGACTGGGAGCTAGACGAAAGCAGTTTAATGTCAGACCACAAACGAATCACTTTCAGTCTAGAAGCCAAGACAGAGAAGATCCTAACAAGAAATGCGAGGAAAACAGACTGGGTAACATACGAACAACAAATGGAGAAATGGAACCCAGGTCCAGTAACCTTGCTAAGAGACACAACAGAAATAGAACAAGAAGCTAACAGACTAGACGCCGCTCTAAGGGAAGCCTACCACAAGGCATGCCCACTGAAAGAGATAAGTCCAGGGAAGGGTCAACCCTGGTGGACAAAGGCTCTAGAGAAGCAACGAAAAAAGACCAGGCGAGCTCTCAGAAAAGCCCTAGATAAGAACGATGACGAGAGCTGGCTAGAATACAGAAAAGTTAGAAATATATATAAGAAAGAATGCAGAAGGGAAAACCGGAACAGCTGGAAAGCGTTCTGCGCAGGGGTTGAAAAATACCCAGACGCGGCGCGACTAGTGAAAACGTTCTCCAAGGGCAACACCTGCAAACTAGGAAGCATAAAGAACGGAGATGAACTCATCACCGACCCCAAAAGGATACTGGAAGTGATGCTGGGCACACACTTTCCAGGAAGCGTAGAAGACACAGATGATAACTCACCGCCCATCCGAAATCCCATAGTGGAACAGGAAACGAGTGCAATCATCACAGAGGAACATTTACAGTGGAGCGTAAGGTCCTTCCAACCATACAAGGCTGCTGGACCAGACGAAATCTTCCCAAAAATGTTACAGATAGCAATTAGACATATAGGCAAAGATCTACTGAACCTATATAACAGTAGTATCACAACTAATATATTCCAAGCAAATGGAGAGAGGTAAGAGCGGTGTTCATCCCGAAACCCGGGAAGATATCGTATCAGGAGGCAAAGTCTTTCAGATGCATCAGTCTCTCCTCATTCATTTTGAAGACACTGGAGAAAATCCTAGACAGAATAATAAGAGAACAAATAGAGAAAAGCGGATCTCCACTGCACTTAAACCAACACGCATACATGGAGGGCAAGTCAACTGAAACGGCCCTACATAACCTTGTTATAAGAGTGCAAAGATCATTAAGTAACCAAGAATACGCATTAGGCTGCTTCTTCGACGTTGAGGGCGCTTTTGACAAAGCAACCCCCGACTCAATAGAGGACACCCTAAACCGCGAGGGAATTGACAGAGATCTATCAGGATGGGTGAAAAATATGCTTAAACACCGAAAGATACAGGCAGAAATAGCAGGAACAACACACAGAGTGGTGGCAAAAAGAGGCTTCCCCCAAGGGGGGTGTCTATCTCCACTACTGTGGTGCCTGCTAATAGATGAACTAATAAAGAAGATAAATGGGATGCACATATATACGCAAGTCTACTCTGACGACGGCGTGCTCCTAATCACAGGAAAAGTCCTCAGTGTCATGTGTGAAATCATGAACAGAGGCCTAAAAGAAGCGTTAGTATGGTGCAGGAGCAAAGGCATTGACCTAAACCCCGACAAAACTAAATTAGTTTTGTTCACCAACAAGAGGAAAATAGAATGTGCTGTACCAGTGAGACTGGATAATCACGACCTAGAAAAAGTTAGGGAGGTGAAATATCTAGGAGTAACCCTGGACAGCAAGCTCAATTTCAAGACTCATATCAGCAACACATGCACAAAAGCTAAAATGGCAATGATGCAGTGTAAAAGGACAATAGGAAGAACCTGGGGAATAAAACCATCGGTAGTGCTATGGATATACAAGGCAATAATTTTGCCAAGAATCCTGCATGGAGCCCTGGTATGGTGGCACAAGGCTGCCACAGGTGAAAACAAGAAAGAACTAGACAAAGTCCAAAGGCTGGCAGCCCACATGATCACGGGCGCGATGAGGTCCACACCAACAGCCGCGCTAGAGATCATATTAGGGCTGAACCCCTTGGACTTAGAAATAAAAAGAAGAGCCACCGAACAATGGTTCAAACTCAGAAGTATTGGCCTATGGACTGGAAACTTCATGGACAAAGGCCATGCAAGTATAAGCAAGAACATCGAAGAGAAATTGTCAATGATCTTATCCAACAACGACCTTATCAGGAAGGAGAGAATATTTGACAAAAAATACAGAATACATATAGGGACACGAGAAGAATGGCGGATAGATCCCAGTGATACTATCTGCTACACAGACGGATCAAGAAAGGAATTGACTAGTCTATCTGGATCCGGAGTGCATATAAAATGCCAAGATGGAACTGAGATGGATAGGTCAATACCCCTAGGAAGATTTGCAAGTGTCTTTCAGGCAGAGATATATCCATAAAGGAATGCGCGTAAATAATGGAACACCTGTCCACAACGGGAAAGGTGACCATATACAGCGACAGCCAGGCGGCATTGAAAGCGCTTGACAAAGTGGAGACAATATCAGCAACAGTCAAGGAATGTAAGAAATCATTAGATAGACTGGCCGAGAACACCGACCTAACGCTTGCCTGGGTCCCCGGACACGAGGGAAACATTGGTAACGAGCGGGCCGATGAACTAGCCAGAGAAGGTGCTGACGAAAACTTTGTGGGACCGGAACCTCGGTTGCCCATAGCGCACAAAATAGCCAAAGGAGTAATCAGCCACAGAACAAAGGCAGAAAACCACCTAAGATGGAAGACCTCGACTGGAATGAGACAGTCGAAAATCTTCATCAAGGGTATGGATAAGAGAACGACGAGTCATATCATGAAACTCCCAAGAGGAAACATGAGACTCGCCATAGAAGTCATAACAGGACACTGTCGACTAAACAAACACCTTACAGTGATATGAGTAAAGACTGACCCGAAATGCCCAGAGTGCATGGAGAGCGATGAAACAAGCTTCCACCTGCTGGCTGAATGCCCCATGTACTCATTGACCAGATGGGAACTTCTAGGGTCCGACAGACTATACGAGGAAGACATTAGTAATCTGAAGGTGGAACAGATACTAAGATTTATTAAGGACACAAGGAGATTCGACGGGGGGTCGTGAGAGCTGGATCAACCACACTCTCCCCAAGGGGAGAACTGGGGAAATGGACGAAATGGCCCGCAAGAGTCGCGGGTGGATCATCCATCCGGCTGCCGGCGTCCCCGTTGGAAATAATAATAATTAGTTTAATCAGGAAGAAATGACTGTTAATTAAGAAGACTGAATTAAGCTAATAAGCTATATTAATTATACCGAAGATTGAGTCGCACTACATCCGGGCTAACTCAAAACGACAATACATTGATGGTAGCAAAGCTGTCACGGGTCTTCATAGAGATTATGTGGATAAATGCAAATCTCAAAATGTCCCTTATACCGAAGATTGAGTCGCACTACATCCGGGTTAACTCAATACATTGATGGTAGCAAAGCTGTCACAGATCTTCATAGAGATTATGTGGATAAATGCAAATCTCAAAATGTCCCTTATGGAACCTACATTACTTTTTATCGTATTTTCACACAAGATTTTAATATTTCGTTTTTCACTCCTAAAAAGGATTTGTGCGATGTATGCGAAGCCTATAAAAACATTCCAAATGAAGAGAAAGAATTTAAAAACAAGATTATGAATTACATATTAAAGAAAAGAATTTGTCTCGTATTGAAAAAGAAAAAGATAAGAACAACAAAAATATTTTAGTAGCGGTCTATGATCTTCAAGCCGTTTTCCAATGCCCTTTGGGGCAATGGAAAACGGCTGAAGCTATTTCTGCAACGGCTGAAGACCTCGATGTGTTCTTTTATTCAGATAATTGTGCTGGACAGCAAAAAAATAAATTTATGATCTCAATATACACTTATACGATCAAAACTCTGCCAAATCTCAAATCGATCACACACAAATACCTCATTAAAGGACATACGCAGAACGAGGGCGATTCTGACCTGACGCATTCATCGGGGCTATAAAATCATTTATAGCCCCGATGAATGCGTCAGGTGTATACATTGATCCTGATTTAAGTTGCCTTTTAACTTCTTTCTCGATTTGAGAGTGAACTGAATCGCCCTCGTTCTGCGTATGTCCTTTAATGAGGTATTTGTGTGTGATGGTTCACTTTTTTTTCGTGCTACCGCACGAAAAAAAGTGAACTATTTCATGTTAATGAAATGTGCTTCGATGATTTTTTTGATTGGAAAAATATATGCGCTCAAATGAACTTTGCTATAACGAAAGATGAAGACAATAATACTGTAAAACTGGCTGGACTAAAGATGATAAAAGTTGAAAGGTCTGATCCCGATGCCATATTTTTCAAAGAATCAGACGCTGATGAATTATTCAAGAAAGCTATAGTGGTGAAGAAAAAGAGAAATCATAATAGCCAAAGCATTAATTTAGATTTGCAAAAAGCTTATCTTCAGAAACCTGGACTAGCCGAGAGAAAAAAAGCTGATCTCATGGATTTGGTCAATAAAAACCTCATTCCTAGATACCACAAGCCATTTTACCAATCATTGTAATAAGACTGATTATCTAAGTATAAAGAGTTTTTGAACAGTATTATTAATAGTATTTAGAGTTAAGAGAATTTGTGATTTTATGTTTATGAAGGGTGATAGCAATGTTCCTATTTTGAATGTCTAATAATATAAAACTTGGTGCCATAATTTTGTTAGAAGTCATTTATTAGATAAGTAAAATAAAAATTTTGATATTTTATTGTGTGGAAGTAAAGTTTTAGTTATCTCATAAATTTAAGTAAAGCGAGTACTTAGTACTATGTGATTCATTGTGATCTCTTGTTGATTATTGTGCGTTAAACTAATTTCAGGGTGTAAGTAAGCCATTGTTTTTGTAAAATTGTGTTTTTAAAATACAATATCTTTATTTTGACAGTGTGTTTTATAAAATTTATCACACAGCCTTACACATACATTTAACACTTTCAATGTGATATATCAGTATGTTACAAGCATTTTGTGACATATTCTCATTAAAAACGTGACATGTGTTTCTATGTTTTTTTAAACCAGTTTTTTTACTTATTTCATATTGAACTTTGGTTTCTTTATTTTATTTTTAGAAAGAACATTAATAACTGCAATAATTGAATTGTTTTTCTACAGTAAAATTATCAATATTTTAGAATTTATGAACACTTAAATATTTGAAATTACTCTCCTGTAAAGGTTTAAAAAATGGTGGTTTTAAAAATACCACGTTATTCTTGTAAAGAGGCGATATATACATTCAGAAGAGTTCCAACTTTCTCTTTCAAAGATAATCATATAGTCTACATAAATTCAGAAATCTTCTAAAGCCTTTCATAATTGTATGCACAGATTGGGTACATTTTGGATGTTTGGGGACCGTTTACAGCAACCGAATCGGACGCTACAATTATGAGCAATGTTGTCAGAGTGGATCATCCGTTACATTGGTTTTTAGAAGAGAATGATGTCTTCATATTAGACAGAGGTTTTCGGGACTGTATAGGAGATCTACAATCATGTGGTTATGAAGCGCATATGCCACCATCCAAAGATCGACGAGCAACTCAATTAACCACCGTGCAGGCTTATAAATCGCGATTGGTGACTATATGCCGTTGGCCGGTAGAAAGTGTTAATGGGCGCTTTAAGCGCGATTTCAAGCTTCTGCGCCAAAGCTATTTTAATATAACCGTCCATAACATGATTACCGATTTTAAAATAGCATCTGCCATTCTAAATCATTTTCATATATCTATAAACGACCACAGAGAAGCAGATGTTTTCCTCAGTTTGATTAACGAAAGGCTCGAAGTCGACAACCTCTTATTTAACTATGTGGAAGGTAATCATATGAACAGACGCAGAGTGAACTTCGAACGAATGGATGCAACACAAGCTCAGGATTTTCCTCAAATAACTGAAGACGACATCATGTTTCTTGCTTTGGGTTCCTATCATATGAAGTTAGCGAAGTCATATTGTGCTGAAAATCTGCGGGACGGATTATACATAATACAAACCTACAGAGAAAATGAATTGCACGACCTAATACAATACAATATAACCGCAGAAAATGTGTGGTTGCTGCGTGGAAGGATACAGTCACGCCACGGAAGAGCGAAAACATATTATTGCTATATATTAATAGATCGAAACGTAGTTGGAAGAAACGCGATAACGCAATATTATTGCACTTGCTTGACCGGACGGCGAACTGTAGGATCTTGCGCTCATATCATATCTATAATTTGATACCTAGGAGTTGGTAGATATCAACCATTCGTTGCCCCCGCGGCTTTTTTAAATGATGTGATTGTAATTGATGTACAGGACGACGAATAAATCTTGTTTAAAGTGAAATAAATACGTGTATTATTGCAATTGTACCTTATAAAAATCCATAAATAATAAGTTAGACTGAGATGGCTTTAAGACGTCATATCTCCGAAAGTACTAACATTTTTGTTAAAATGAGGTATCATTATGGTGAAAACCAACCTTCTTAATGTAATCTTTGAATAATATTCGGAGAATGATTTTGTTTTATAGGACTGTCACTTGAAAATATGCAGAGAAAAATGTAGTAAAACAATGTAATTTAAGTTTTTTAAACATTTATATAATGTGTGTGTCGATGTAAATAATGAATACATTAACGTGAGTACTAAAACTAAGTCTTTCTAATTCGGAGCTGATTCACAGAAGTAGAACTGGTATAGTTCATACAGAGTGTCAATACAAGGTAAAATATATGACACAATATCTTTTCATGGTAGCAGAGCTGACGAGCTAATGAATTAGAAGGAATAAAAATAAATATGGAAGGAAAAGAAGAATTTAGATTACCAATATTTGATGGGTCCAACTACGAGAAATGGAAATTTAGATTAAAGTTGTTGCTACAATTAAAAAATTGTGAACAGGCTACAGAGTACGATGTAAGACCGAAAGAAATACCAGAAAATGAATGGAAGAAAACTAATTTGAAAGCTCAAAACTACATAGTAAACAGCATCAGTAATTCACAGCTAGACATCATCATTTCGGAAGAAACTGCGTTTAATATGATAAAAAAACTGGATGACTTATACTTAATTAGAGGATGTGCGAATAAACTGTTACTGAAAAGGAAAATATTGGAAACGAAATTCAGAGATGGGAATCCTATCGAATTTTTTCAAACTTTTGAAAAGCAAATCAATGATTTAAAAGGAGCCGGTGAAAATGTGAGCGAAGAAGACCGATTAAATTATCTACTGTTGTCATTACCATCCAAATTTGAACATATCGTAAATATAGTAGATGCTATGCCCAAGGAGAACCAAACAGTTGAATATGTCAAATCGAAGATCATATTGGAATACAAAAAGAATGAACCAAGGAATACCGAATGCGACGAGCAGACCTTCGCAAGCAGTAGTTTGTATAAACAAACTTGCTATGAGTGTAATAAGGAAGGGCACTTTAAGAGAGATTGTCCCAAACTACAATATAGTCGGCGAGGTCAACATTATCGAAGATTTCAACGTGGTGGACGAGGTCACCGAAGTTATCGAGCACGTAATTACAGAGGCTATAGAGGTCAGCAAGGTAACAATATACATAATGAATCCACAGCAGGAAACTCATCACATGGATTCAATGTTGAAGTACTGACAGCTGGAATGAATGAAAATACAACGAGTTGGCTTCTTGATAGCGACTGCACCGACCACATCGTTAATGATGACAGATTATTTTGTGAGTACAAAAAGTTAGATGATCCGGTAAATATTAAAGTAGGTGATGGTTTTGCTTTAAAATCAGATAAGATAGGAAAGATAACAATGTATTGTGATGTGAACTGTAAGTTGCAAAAAATTGACATTGATAATGTTTATTATGTTCCTGATATGAAGAGAAACTTACTAAGCGTGTCAAACATTGTAAACAAAGGCAACATGATTAAATTTAAAAATGAAACCGCACTAATATATAGTTCACAGCACACATTGATAGCGATAGCTAGGAAAAAGAATAAATTATATGAATTGGAAGGTACAATAAAATCCAAAGACAAAAAATATGTAAACACAAATAATCGGGATATGTCAGCGAAAGAGAAATGGCACCGTATTTGGGTCACGTAAATTTTTCAAAACTAAAAGAAATGTGTAGGCATAAACTCTTGAATGGGTTACCAGAAAATTTAAACGACAACTACGTACAGTGTGAAATTTGTTTACAAAACAAAATGACCAATTTACCCTTTGAAAACAAGAGACGAAGAGCCTCAGATATCTTGGAGATAATACATACAGATGTGAATGGACCGATTACTCCGGTAGGTTATAATAACCAGAGATATTTTGTTTCGTTTATCGACGATTACAGCAGACATGCAGTATGTATAATAAAAAATAAAAATGAAGTTTTTGAATGTTTCAGAACATATGTCAATACAATGCAAAATCAAACTGGTAAACGAGTGAAGGAGATAAGATGTGATAGAGGTTCAGAGTACCTCAACACAGATTTTTATAATTTTACCAAAGAAAATGGAATTTATTTGAAACCCGGACCAGCATACACGCACGAATTAAATGGTGTTGCGGAAAGGTTCAATAGAACAGTTATGGATCGTGCAAGATGTTTAATGTCAGAAGCAAAATTAAATAAAAAATACTGGCCCGAATGTATATTAACAGCAGCTTACTTAGGAAATCGGATACTTACAAATACAGCAGAAAAGAAAAGTCCCTTTGAAATATTTTATGGGAGAAAACCGGACATAAAGAATTTAAGACTATATGGAAGCATATGTTTCGTTCGAATACCTGAAGAAAAAAGAACTTCAAAACTGAACCCGAAAAGCATGCAAGGTTTTTTAGTTGGCTACACAGACACGGGGTACAAAGTCTTGGTGAACGAAAAGATTATAATAAGCAGGCATGTTATTTTCATAAATCCAGAGGCTGAAGTTATTCGATTTCAAAATGAAGATACAGACAATGAGGATGAAAACAATGATAATAAAGGAGATGAAACTAAGAAAACACAGACTGAGGAAGAAGTGAAATCAAGATCGCCACCTAGTGATAATGATGAAGAATTTTATGATACAATAGAAGATGAAGAAGATAAAAGAAAGAAACTTAATAGTAAGGAGGTGACTGGATCAAGTCGTCCGAAAAGAGAAAGAAAACTACCAGGAAGATTTAATGATCATGTAGTTTATGTAAATGTTTGTGATGCCAGTGTACCAGAAACTTACGATGAAGTAATAAATAGCTTAGAAGCAAACAAGTGGATGAATGCAATTAATGAAGAGATTAACAGTTTAGAACAAAATGAGACATGGGAGATTGTTGACGAACCAATTGATAAAAATGTGATTGATGTGAAATGGATCTTTCGAATTAAGTCAAATGGAAGATATAAAGCGCGCGTAGTAGCAAAAGGTTTTCAACAAGTTTATAATGATAACGAAGAAATATACTCACCTGTGGCTAGAATGATAACAATGAAAGCTCTGATGTCAATTGCTTGTGTCAGAGGTTGGCATATAGAATGCATGGATGTAGAAACAGCTTTCTTGAATGGAACAATTAAATCGGAAGTATATATATACCCACCAGATGGTTATGAAATTGGAGATGTGCAAGCTCAGAAAAGCTTTATACGGACTAAGAGAGAGTCCAAGAGATTGGTATGAATGCTTTAACAAATATATGTCAAACATTAATTTTCAAAGATCAAACTATGATTATTGTTTGTACACAGGTTGTATCAATGGGGAGAAAGCGAACATATGTTTGTATGTAGATGATATTTTGATTTGGGCCGAAAATGAGAATACGATAAAAAAAGTTAAACAAATGCTGAGTGACAGATTTCGTATGAAGGATTTGGGAAAAGTAAAACAATACTTAGGAATAGATATTGACTACAAGCCAGAATTAAAGAAAATGACTTTGAGTCAACGTGTATACATAGAGAGTTTAGCAGAAAAATATAACATAAAAGATTCGAAGAAATACGAAACGCCAATGGAGCAGAACTTGTCAATTGAACCTGGAGAAATGAATTACGAACTTAAGTACAGAAATTTAATTGGAGCTTTGTTATATATTGCTAGTGGGACGCGACCAGATGTTTCGTACAGCGTTAATTACTTAAGTCGCTTTCAAAACTCTTACAGTGATACACATTACAAATATGCGTTACGAATATTAAAATATCTTTATCATACTTGTGATTTAGTACTAAACTATAATGGAAAATATGAAGATTGTTTAGATGCGTTTGTGGATGCTGATTGGGCAGCAGATAAAAATGACAGAAAATCAACAACTGGTATTGTGTTAAGAGTATTTGATAATCCAGTTATGTGGAAGACACATAAACAAAAAATTGTTTCGAGAGCATCAACGCATGCTGAATTTTACGCATTAGCTGATTGTGTTACAGAAGTGTTACCTGTTATTGGTATACTATGTGACTTGGATATTAATATTACCAAACCGATTAAAATTTTTGAAGACAACAGTGGTGCTATATCTCTTTCAAAGAATGGAAAATTCTGTAAAAATTCTAAACACATTGACGTAAGCTATCACTTCGTTAATGACTATGAAAAAAAGAATATAATAGATGTTACTAAAATTAATACTGATAATCAATTAGCAGATATACTAACAAAAGCGTTAGGCAAAATAAAACTTCAAAAACTAAGACAGTTATTGAATGTTTATTAATATATAAATGACACACAAATTGTTATGATTAATATTAACTATAATTTATTGAAAAGAAGGAACATAATATATTTTATTTTTGGCTGTACTATATTTTATTGTTTAGAAGAAGTGTTAATGAATTTAAGTTTATAATTTTCTACAAAATGAAGGAGGTGTGTTAAAATGAGGTATCATTATGTAGAAAACCAACCTTCTTAATGTAATCTTTGAATAATATTCGGAGAATGATTTTGTTTTATAGGACTGTCACTTGAAGATATGCAGAGAAAAATGTAGTAAAACAATGTAATTTAAGTTATTTAAACATTTATATAATGTGTGTGTCGATGTAAATAATGAATACATTAACGTGAGTACTAAAACTAAGTCTTTCTAATTCGGAGCTGATTCACAGAAGTAGAACTGGTATAGTTCATACAGGGTGTCAATATAAGGTAAAATATATGACACAATATCTTTTCAATTTTACTATATATATGTATTACTAAATAATGTTCCGCTTAAAAAGCCCTGTGAAATGGTATATCACATGTTACTATTGAGGGGTGGGCCCAGACTCCATACATTTTTGCCCAATCTCCTTTGGAATGATATTTCATTAAATGATTATAAAACTACTATTGACGTAATCGAAAATCACTACATGAAAATAATCTAAAAAAATATAAACTATATAGAGCAAAAAATAAAACATTTAAAAGAAGCTTTTTAAGATTCTGGAAAAAATTTAAAAATAAAATGGATAACCTTTTGTTAAATAAATTCAAGAAATGTAAATGATGTATTCAGTAAATTCAATAAATGGAATTGAAATATCAGCATGTGAGAAAGAACAGCAACAAAATTCATTAATTTCCACCGAGGATTTGACGCTAAATACAAACGTCATAATTGAAGGCATTTTAGACATTGAAAACATGCCGGTAGAAATAGAGGGTGCCGACATTGTTATCGATGATGTTTTGGGCGACATGAATGAGTTAACATCAAGTGTATAAGGCCGATACCTCACCGAGACGCCATCACTTGGCGACCGACTGGCAACGTCGCCAGTCGGTCGCCAAGTGAGTTAGCCGTCATATATCTCAATGAGAACTAGTTGGCGACGTCGCTGGCCACGTCGCCATGGCGTCTCGGTGAGGTATCGGCCTAATAGATAAAGATCTGTTATAATAATACTGGCTTTGTAGTGTTCTTATGTATTCAAAATTCTTTCAATCATTCTATGTAACTAGGTTACCATATACTTCTAATATAAACAAACAAGAACGAACATGTCTTTTTATTTAATTAACATAAAATTTACAACAAATCGTTATCAGCACGAAGATAGCTCAAGTATTTGTTTATTAATGAAAAGTAATGCGTGAATAGTTGTTTTAGTAATAATTTTGAAGTGATAGATTTGTGTAAAGTTTTTGGGTACGAAACAAAATAGTTCTGCGTGTATTAAGAGATGGCGAACCCAAACGGAGACACAAATGTAAGAGGTATGCGTAGTTCCTCTATTCCATCGTTCACCCTGCACAATAGAGAAGGGTACATGGAAATTTAAAATGAGTAACTATCTCATGCATGAAGAGTTGTGGGAAGCAATCAATGGCTACCCAACAGGGATAGACGTTTCCAGTGTCATGAAGACAAGAAACGATCAGAAGGCACTAACAAAAATTTGCCTTACCCTTGAAGGTTCTGCAATAACGCATATTCGAAGTGCTAAGACGGCAGCTGAAGCTTGGAAAGCTTTACAAAATGCATATGAGGACAAAGGTATGGGTCGGCGTTTAAATTTGGAAAGAAAATTGTACAGATTGAAGCTTGATGACTATAACAATGATATTGAGTCGTATATCAATGCAGTTATTTCCACTGCCCAAGATTTGGCGGATATAGACAAAGTAATAGATGATGCGTCTATTGCTGCTATTCTGTTGGGAGGACTAACGTCAAGATATGATCCATTGATTATGGCCCTCGAAAATAGTAACGTTAATGTTACCACACAATTGGTAAAATCTAAGTTACTTAACGAAATGTCAAAAGAAAGTTCGATAAAACTGGAAACAGCTATGAAGACGAAGATTGATACCTCCTCTGTTGAGTCAAATGCAAAGAAAATAATTGTGTGTTATGGTTGTGGAGAACCGGGTCACAAGAGACCAAAATGTCCTTTGAAGAAAAAGAAGATCATTAAAAAGAAGAATCCCACTAATACGAACTCGAATTCTTTATCTGCTTTAGGAGCAACAAATGAGTATGATATGGACAAATGGTATGTTGATTCAGGAGCCACCAGACATATGACTTCGAGACAAGATTGGTTTGTAGACTTAAGGCCTATTGATCACAAAGTAACAGTTGCGAACGGGACTAAGATTGACGCTAAGGGTGTCGGTAAAATATCATTAAATACCGACAACACCGTTGATACACTTAATGATGTGATTTATGTACCTAACTTGAAAACAAATCTTTTATCTGTGAAAACAGCAGTTGAAAAAGGATTTACTGTAATGTTTGATAAGTCAGGTTGTAATTTCTTTAATTCAAAAACCTTTTCCTTTACAGGTGAAACGGTTCTACATAGTTCGCCCTGTGGTGGTTTGTACACACTGGATTGTGCGGTAAATACTCCCCAATTTAGAGCCTATGATGTGCACTCTGATTCTATATCTAGGTATCAGGTATGGCATAAGCGTTTAGGACATTTATGTCGCATCGGTATGAATTTGCTGAAAAATAGTCATGAGGTTATTGATTATAAGGATGTGGATAAAAATCCATGTGTTGCTTGTGTTAAAGCGAAACAAGCACGTAATCCGTTTAAGAGTATTACTTATAAAAGAGCAACTTCGATATTGGAACTAATCCACTCAGATCTTTGTGGACCAATGTCAGTTAGCTCTTTTCAGGGTAATAAATATTTTTTGATTTTTATAGATGATTTTTCGAGAACTATTTTTGTATATTTTTTTCTTCGAAGACTGAGGTGAAGGATAAATTTTGTCACTTCCAGTCCATGGTTGAAAGACAAACTGGGGCTCAAATTAAAACAATAAGGACGGATAACGGGACGGAGTTTGTCAATAGTGAATTCTCAAGTTACCTTAGTTCTTGTGGTATTCAACATCAAACTACGGTACCCTATAGCCCTCAGCAAAATGGTGTTGCCGAGCGCACTAATCGCTCTATTATAGAAAAGGCACGCTCTCTTATGGCTGAAAGCGATTTACCCAAAGCCTTTTGGGAAGATGCTACTCGAACGGCTGTGTACCTAAAGAATAGATGCCCACACTGTACCTTAAACAATAAAACTCCCTACGAGTTGTGGAATGGTTGCAGACCAGACCTTAGTAATCTTAGAGTTTTTGGTTGTAGAGCTCTTATACATATACCTTCATGTCACCGAAAGAAATTGGATCTAAAAGCTGAAGAAGCTATATTTGTAGGCTATACAGAAGATCCTAATAGTTATCTTTTTCGAAATTCATCTTGCCCTAGAATCTTACAAAAGTCTAGAGATGTTACATTTTTTGAATATTGTTTTTGTACTTTGAATAATAGAAATGTCAACAATACTTCTACTGAACCTTTAGTACTGTCAAATAGTATCCCTATACAGGAAGAAACCAGTACAGTTCAAGAGTCTTGTGAACATGTTCCAGCCGTCATTGATGAACCACCTGTTCAAGAGCAACCTGCTTTTGGCCATAATGTTGTCACTGAAGATGCTGAAATAGAACAATTTTTTGAAGCAATTGAGGAACCAGTAGTTTCTAATAGTCAAACTGATGGACAACGTAGATATCCATCAAGAGACCGGAAACCTCCTGATTACTTATCATACCAAGTTTCTAGTGAAGCGTCAAATGAGCCGAGAACTTATAATGAGGCTATACTGGCTGATGATGGTGAAAAGTGGCAGATGGCTATGACAGAGGAATATAATTCATTGAAGAAGTTAAAGACATGGAAATTGGTTGACAGAGAAAACAATAAAATTATACCATGTAAATGGGTTTATAAATTGAAGAAAGATCCATCAGGAAATGTTGTAAAGTACAAAGCAAGACTGGTCGCTAAAGGATTCATTCAGACGGCCGGTGTAGATTATTTTGAGACATTTGCTCCTGTTGTGAGGCACTCCTCCTTGCGTACTTTACTGGGTCTTGCATCCGAATTGGATTTGAAGATGCGTCATATGGACGTAGACACCGCATTTTTAAATGGAGATCTGCAAGAAAAGGTCTACATGGAGCAACCTCAAGGTTTTAAAGTAAAAGGGTCAAGAGAACAAAGTATGTTTGTTACAAAAATCCTTGTATGGACTTAAACAAGCTCCACGTGTCTGGAATATAAAGTTGGATGAAACTTTATCATCTTTTGGTTTCGTAAAAACTCCATCTGAACCATGTGTGTATACCAAACTTTTTGGAAATGAGTTGGTTATCATTGCAGTATTTGTCGATGACATAATTTTGTTTTACAGTAATGACAAGACGTTTGACATCGTCAAAAATGATTTGCGAAAATATTTTTCATTAAAAGATTTGGGAAATCTAAGTTATTATCTTGGCTTAAATATCGCCAAGGAAAATTATGAAATAAGAGTGCATCAGAATAATTATATAAAGAATATTTTGATGAAGTTTGGGATGGAAAATTGTAAAACTTCTGCAACTCCATTATCAGGAAAACTGGAGGTTAGTACCAGCAGTGATAGTGATCATAATCAGGAAGTGTATCCCTATCAAGAATTAATTGGTTGTCTCATGTTCCTGAGTGTTAATACTCGTCCAGACATCGCATACGCGACTAGTTACCTGAGTCAATTTAATACTCGGTACAACAAGACTCACTGGGTGGCCGCGAAGAGAGTTTTACAATATTTAAAAGGCATATAACAGAAGCTACGAAAGAAGCGATTTATTTAAGGAGTTTTATCACTGAATTAATTTCAGATCCTATGGTAAGGAATAAGTTATTACCTAATACTGTAACTATTTGTACCGATAGTCAGAGTGCACAGAGTTTGGCGTTGAATCCGGTACACCACCATAGGACGAAACATATAGACACCAGATATCACTTTATTAGAGAAAAAAATAGTGATAATTCGGTTAACTTAAATATACCAAATCAAGTGATATGCCCGCTGATATCTTAACAAAACCATATCAGCGCGTGGCACATGGTAGATGTGTACTAGGCTTAGGTTTAGTGTAAATATATTATTATTTTACACGTTTACTTTAGAAATTAGTAACATTCTTCTATTTTTTTTTTTTTATTATTGGTATATTTTGAGTAAATTTTTGATGTCTAATTTATATGTGAGAATTTTGATTAAGGGGGTGTGTTATAATAATACTGGCTTTGTAGTGTTCTTATGTATTCAAAATTCTTTCAATCATTCTATGTAACTAGGTTACCATATACTTCTAATATAAACAAACAAGAACGAACACGTCTTTTTATTTAATAAACATAAAATTTACAACAAGATCAACCAAATTTTATTGGATTTCAAGTAACCCAAACCACCATAAATAATTTTGATTTATCGAACTCTCCGTTTTCTTTCTCTTGGACTGCCGCACAAACCAGTACGCCTCTGGCATCAAAACAAGCGATTCCATTGCCGTGGTACACTGACGGTGATACGACTACACATAATGATTGCCATGAAAAAACCTAGAAACACAGGGAAACACCAGTTTTTCAAGACTTATCACACCATAGTGACATACAGAATAATCAAGAAATATTTAGAGAAGTTATTTTTGAAGGGAACCTGCATAATATGACTTGTAACGAACCGGAACTCGGATGTTCTAAAACAATAGACACAAACTGATGAGTTGTTGAGACTTCCTGAACGCAAAAAACTACAAAGCGAAAGCACTCTAAATCTCCAGTACCCTTAGCAATAACATATAAAATTTAAAGAATATTTGGAACGTAAGGAACTGGAAAAAGAGAAAAAGATGTATTGGACCGAAAGCTACAGCGGGAGCAGATTAAGATGGAAAAACAGAAAAAAGCTAATGAAAAGAAAACGAAAGGGAAGAAAGTTGTGACTAAACCAAAGATTAAGGAACAAAATGTTGAAAGAACTTTTACAAATAATACCAATAAATGTAACGAAAGACTGATTACAAATAAGGAAAATACGAGTATTGATTCTAATAGTTATGTTGTTATTGAATTTAAGACAAATAAAAGAAACCGCTATTATGTTGGACAGGTGTTAATGTGTGACTATGAGAAAAATTTAGTCAAAATCAAGTGTCTGCGAAGAAAAGCAAGCAAATTTGATGATTTAACATATTTTGTTGAACCACCTACCGAAGATTTGATAGAAGTATCGATATCGGCTATAAAAAAGACATTGCCAAATCCTCAAATTAAAAGAAGAGGAATGATTACATTTGAAAATACTGGTTATGATCTCAATACGTGCGAATAACATATTGTTTTATAAAATAGATATTATATTCCTCACTTATAAGTTAATAGTTGATGTGATACTAGTTAATGCTGTTTTGTTAGGTTACCTAAGTTCCATAAAGAATATTTTGTGGTTCTGATTTCGATTTTAATAAATAAATGTGATTGATTTCATTACATATTATTTTAATTTTTCAAATAAGAATAAATAATAAATAAAAGTCCAAGAATTAACTCACATAAAGGGCAATAAAACAGTTTAAAAACACACTAATACGATACAAATCTAGCTTCCTGACGCTTTTTAAATCACATCAAAATGTTAGTTCAACTATTGGGTGTAAAACGTTCATAATTAGGGGAACTCAATGTTCAACTATAGGGGGAAAACCCATTTTTTTTAGAAATGGGATCGTAAGGCTGTTATTTTAATTTTTTAAATAATCTTATACATTTCAGACATCAAAAACAAACATTAGATAACCTTCAACTATTAAGATATTTTAATAATAGGTCTTCATAGTTGACAATTCGGCATAATCGTTCATTGGTTCCACTACCCTTATAACAAATGTATAATGTTTAATATAATAGTAAAATCCACTGAAATATGTAGATCTTCATGAATCTATCCCTAAACAATGGTAAGTAAAAATTTTTTTAAGAAAAAACTCTTTAGCATTAATTAATAGCATTAATTTTTCGCAGAATCAAAAGGACAACAAAACGTCGACAATTGTTTCGCCTCTAAACGAGGCATTATCAAGACTGTCTCAGAGAGAACAGCTAAAATTAATGCTATTTATTAATGCTAAAAAGTTTATTGTTAAAAAAATTTTTACTTACCATTGTTTTGGACTCCGCTACTGAATGTCGAAGTTTAAAATGTCGACGTATGTTAGTTCTAAAGTACAGGATCTCGATGTACGCCAGTTCGAAAGTTCACTGCAGCGAAGTATGCAAGGCCGACGTATCGTTAGTTCGAAAGCATACGAGTTCGATGTACGCCAGTTCTAAAGTTCACTGCAGCGAAGTATGAAATGCCTCCCTACTGTTAGTGGTACTCCTACAACATTATAATTAGCAAATTTGTGTAAAAATAAATGTACTTCATTTCTCATAAAGGGACAAACACGGATATTAGTAATTGTTTGTACCTATTATTATGATAAATATATTTAAGCGGAAGTTTAACTCAACAATGATAAATAACACTATGTATTTACTATTTTACATTACAAATAGACAGTGCATTTTAAAAACATTTAGTTTACCAGGTACTTATATTCACTGCAAAATTATAGAAATTATGTGGGTAGATAGTATTTTCCCAAGTGTCATTTAATGAATTTGTTGTTCTACAACACTCATATCGCTTCATCATATTAAGTCATGTGTAAGTCATAATGACAAGTAAAAATGGAGAACATTAAATGTGAGTTTGTTATGTCGCATAAAAATAATAAGCTTTTGTTTCTTGATGGGTTTCTATATATGATTAATAAAAAGTGTGATAATGTGTTCTACTGGAATTGCGTGAGAAAAAAGTCGTCGAGCTGTGCTGCCACGGTAATTACAAGAAAGAATGGAGATGATCATTATGTACACAAATTTAACAATATATCTCATCTTCATGAACCAGATTCGAATATGGCGGAAGCAAATACCGTCAGGCACTCACTAAAAAGAAAAGCTGCCGACAGTTTTGATAGGCCTGGGTAAATTATTCAGAAAAGTATACAGGACGTGCCTAGTACGGCATCTCCTTTTATGCCGTCAAAAGAAGCTATGCGTTTGATTATTCATAGAGAAAGGATTAGAAATGAACCAAAACTACCGAAAACATTAAATGATATTGTCATACCAGACGAGTACACCAAATTTGAAGGTGAACAATTTTTGATTGGCCATTACGTTGATGAGACCGGTACAATTCTGGTGTTTAGTACAAAAACAAATCTTCGCCTTTTGGATAAATCTCAATTTTGGATTATGGATGGCACGTTTCAGTGTTGTCCAAGTCTGTTTTACCAATTGTATTCGATACATGGGCAAGTGGGCCAGAACGACGATACGAAGCCGGTACTACCACTTGTTTATGGTTTTTTGTCGAGTAAATCTGAAAGAATTTATGGCATATTTTTACAAATTGTACTGCGATTTGCATACAATCAATTAAAAATTAATCTCGACCCAAAATTCATTATCACAGATTTTGAGTTAGCTGCGATAAGAGCTAGTGAAAGTGTTTTCCCAAATGCAATACACAAATGTTGTTATTTTCATTTATCCCAAAATATTTGGAAGCATATCCAAAAGGAAGGATTATCAAAAAAGTATGTTAGTGACAGTAATTTTGCGCATCAAATGCGCCATCTAGCGGCCCTTGCTTTTTTAGATCCGACTGAGATACCATCCGCATTTGATATTATTCGCGAGGAAATTATACCCGAGGAAGCAAACAAAGTGACTGAATTGTTTTCTGAATATTATGTTCATGGAGTTTATAAATGTGACACTAATCCAAAGAAGGTGTCAAAACTGCAATTGCAGCTGAAGAAGTTGGCCCCAAGATTTCCACCTCAGATATGGTCCGTATTAGATTGTGTTAACGCTGATATTCCAACTACCCAAAACAATATTGAAAATTGGGATAATCGTTGGAATAACTTGCTGAAAAGGAAAAAAAACAATATATATAAATCGATTAAAGAATTGCAAGAAGAACAAAAAAATACAATGTTGGAAATTGAAAGAATTAATGCTAATATAAAGAAACGTAAATCCAAAAAATCATGCCATATCCTAAAAATCAGAGAACAGTTATTAAAGAAGGATAACGTAGATTTGAAAGAATACATAAGTGGTCTTGCGTACATTGCGTATATGAAGATTTAATTTTATATACAAAACTAAATTAAGTGAAATTACTGATATACTATAATTAAATAAATCTAACTACTTTGCAATATTCCGCCACATGCAAATTACCCAACTCTCGTATTTATTCATGCACAAGTCCGCCCTCCAAACCCACTTAGGCCGAAAGATAGGAAAAAAATTTTGAAAATAGAATAAATATGAGAGTTGTGTTATCGTGCAAAAAATAATAAAAACCTCGACACGTGTTTCGCCCCCAACCCCCAACCGTGCGCCGAGCCATCGACATCTCCTGATGATGCCCCTGGTTGGGGGCGAAACACGTGTCGAGGTTTTTATTATTTTTTGCACGAAAACACAACTCTCATATTTATTCTATTTTCAAAATTATTTCTCTATTCTTTCGGCCTAAGTGGGTTTGGAGGGCGGACTTGTGCATGAATAAATACGAGAGTTGGGTAATTTGCATGTGGCGGAATATTACAAAGTAGTTAGATTTATTTAATTTAACTATGGACTTCCGAAAAGTAACGCCTGATAGTATTAAGTTTATATACTATAGGTACTATAATACATATTTAATCTAATACATATTTAATGTTATAATAACATTATGTTATGTAACGCAGCAAGCGTTTTTTTGGTTTTTAATAATTTAAAGATATATATATTTAATTTATGAATGTGTTTTATTTATTACCTATTACAATTGTTCCAATCGCGATAGTGTCGATATCGAACTTGGTGCGAATACTCCTATTGGAATCGTATGCTTTCTAACTAACAGTAGGGAGGCATTTCATACTTCGCTGCAGTGAACTTTAGAACTGGCGTACATCGAACTCGTATGCTTTCGAACTAACGATACGTCGGCCTTGCATACTTCGCTGCAGTGAACTTTCGAACTGGCGTACATCGAGATCCTGTACTTTAGAACTAACATACGTCGACATTTTAAACTTCGACATTCAGTAGCGGAGTCATTGTTTTGTCATGGATTTTCGCCAAGTAACGCCTGTTTCTATCCAATATTTGAATCTATCCCTATTATTAGATGAAATAACGGGAGTGGATACTGTTGTGAGTGTAGTGTCGCGATCGAATTCGAGTTACGAGTGCGAAAAATGGCAAATATCCCGTTATTTCATCAAATAATACTAGTTAAATAATTATTAAATAATTAACAGTTTAAATAAATCTATTCCTATCGCTCATATAATTGATAATAAACTTACCGTCTTCTAAACCAGTGTCTCTTATTATAATTGCCCAAGCTGCATCCTTGGTTTCGTTGCATTTGTAGGTAGTCAGTCGCGTATCCCATAAACACGGAAATTGTCTAACACTTTCAATGAACTTCTCATCCATTTTAATACGTATGCACCTAATGACGCAACCAGCGACAACACAACCAACTAGACACCGCATTTAGGCGACGCACTTCTGTCAATGGTTACGGCGAATAAATCATAATATCAGCTTGCATTAGAAATCAATCAACCAGTGCTAACCACGTACGTGATCCGCGAACACTTCCGCGTTTGTGTATTAAATATTTTTTAAATAAATATAAAAATGCCTACTTGCATTACCATTTTATTAATGGTGTGGTATTAATACGCAGACATCAAACTTTCGCAAAGACGGAATTTCCTTTCATCGGTAAGTTAAATAAATAAATTATCTTATACGTTTTGTTCCGTAAAAAGAATTGACGGAGTTCATTTTATACTGGTTGGCGGAGAGTACATGCAACGAATTGAAATATTCATATCTCTTTCTTACACACGTACATTTGAAGCTATCTATTTCGTTCGGTTAAGCGCTAGGGATGTGGGTAAATATGAAAATGCTGCTTTCGATAAATATGTTGCATCCTAAAATTGATCCAAAAAAATGATCCTAAAATTTCATAAAAAATGTCCGTTTCATTATAATCCGCGCGCGATGAGAATAGGATGGGACCTTTTGGAACTGAGACGTATGTGGTCCGCCGGCCAGCCGTAGCGTCGGCAAACTCATGTCAAAGTTCATGAGATGAAGTTTTGTTTTTAGTACGGTTGGATTTTTGGACGAGTTTAATTTTAAATGCGAAATTTATATAATATTATATAATTATATAAATATATATATATATATGTATAGCATATGACACTCACAAATAATTTAGCCTTCTAGTGGTAAAACAATTTTCAAAATCGGTTCAGTAGATCCAGGGATTAGTACCCCCTACAACCTCACAGGCAAAACATTTTCAATTTCCTTTGACAAGGTTCCATCCCATTCTCATAGCACGTGAATTATACAATTTCTAATAAAATTGAAATGTGCATATTATGTAAAACTTGATTAGAAAACTTGAATGAAAATGGGAGATGTAGGTACATACTTACGTTTTGATACATTATTGTTCATTCAATTTATAATAGATGCATACAAGGAGAACCAGGATACCCTTTCTTTGTAAATATTTTTATATTATACCATACGGTAGTAAACAAGCAAACTGCTGGAAAGTAGAAGGTGATCTAATTAAGAGTTAATAACTAATTATCGGCTGCTTTATTAATTACACATATGTGTGTATGTTGAGGTTATGGCCTCTCAATTCGGTTGTACTTTTAATGTTTTACCGCAGAACTCCGTCAATTATAAACTGATATTGAAAATTATTTTTTAATTGAACGGATATACTTCCAGATTACAGATTAAATATGTATTTTTTTTGTGAAATAATAGGATTTTTTACAGGTATCCACATGACCTCGATACAAAAAATGTATGGATCGATCGAGGTAAGCGAGAGAATTGGTTTCCAACTAAACATAGTGTGGTGTGTTCGCGACATTTTTCTGAGGATTGTTTTATAATAATGAAAAACCATCGACGTCTATTGAGTTCGGCAGTACCAACATTGTATTTACCTATATTAGTAAGTTTTATTTTACAATATATCTCATAATTTCTTCTTCTTCTTCATCCTAGCGTTAAATCCAGTCGCATCCGAAGGACTTCAACTTGGAGTCTGGGGTCCGCTTTTACCAGTCTAATTGCGGATTTGGCTGAACTTCGATATTTTCTGTGAAGCGACTGCCATCTGACCTCCACATCCCAAAGGCGATTTCGAAGCATTGCAGCAAGATCAGTTGTTGAACTTTTGAGGGTTCCAACTACCCGTAACGACTGCCATGATGTTCGTATGGCAACCGGGACCAACGGCTTAATGTGCTCTCCAAGGCACGAACCGACCATCAGGCTAGGTGTAGTCAACTTGACTACTAAATATAAAAAAAATATACCCATATACACATGCACACCCCATAAATATTTACACTGAGCGGGGATCGAACGTGCGCCTCCTGTGCTACGCCACAGAGGCTTTCGACATCTCAAAATTTCTGCCCGTCTGTTTATCTGTTCGTTTATCTGTCTGTCTGTCGAGACCTTTTTCTCAGGTCTGCAACGCCTCAAAGCTGTGAACAATCAAACTTGTAAGTCAAACAATCAAAAGATGCAGACGTTTATGTAGCCAATTTATGCAATACGATAATCATGACTCCATCTTCCTTCCTCGACCGTTCTGTATTTCAAAATGATTTTTTTTTTCAGAGTAATGTAGTTGTTTCGGATGCACCAAGTCCCAGTAGTTCAAAAGATGTGTCAGTGCCCATTTCACCCGCACCAACTGAACTAGAAATAAAATCGCCTTCTAGTAATTCACCTGTGCCTGAAAAATCTACGCTAGTACCGAAAATATCGCGAAATTGGTTTCCTGGAAGTCCTTCAAACTATACGACTCCTACTAAAAAACGTATGTGCAGAAGAATTATAGAACTATCGGAGACAATAAACCAAAAAAATAAACGAATAAAAAACTTAGTTGAAAAAATACGCTATATGAGAAAGAGGCTTCTCCCATTGAAAAATATATTGAAAGATTTAGAAAAGCAGAGTATGATTAATTCGTGTAATGCAGATTTGCTTAGTAAAATAGGGGTCACCAATAGAGAATTAATTAAAAGGCAAATCTAATAAAAAAGGAGTCACTATTCGCCATAAATATTCACCTGAATTGAGAACTTTTGCTCTTACTTTGAACTTTTACTCGACTAAAGCCTACAAATATGTCAGAAAAACTTTTCAAACTTGTCTTCCTTCTCTAAAAACAATAAGTAAGTGGTACCAAACTGTTGATGGTAAACCGGGTTTTACAACTGAAGCTTTTATGGCATTAAAAAACAAAGCTGCACAGTGTCAAGGTGAATTGATTGCCACATTAGTATTTGACGAAATAAAAATAAAATCCAAAGTAGAATACGTTCCCTCCACACAACGTACATTTGGATATGTTGACTTTGGTGGTCAAATTCAATCAGATTGTGGTGGTGAATGTACGGAAGCATTAGTGTTTTTAGTTGTCGGCCTAAACAAACGATTTAAGGTACCAATAGGATACTTCCTTACAAATGGCACTAGTGCAGACCAAAAAAAAAATCTTTTATTGCAGGGTATTACTTTGTCACGACAGCAATGTAACAATTAAAGCAGTAACATTCGACGGATGTCCAACCAATATTGCTATGGTTAAATCACTGGGCTGCTGTTTGTCAGAAAAAAATATAAATACGTCTTTTTCTCATCCTGTAACCAAAGATAAAATTTTTGTTTTCTTAGATCCCGTACATATGTTAAAACTCATAAGAAACGCTTTCGAACATTATAAAGAATTCAACAATAGTGAAGGAAATCTCATATCGTGTAATTACATAAAATTACTGCACAACATACAAGAAAAAGAACAATTTCACTTGGCCAATAAATTAAAACTTACACATATACACTTCAAGCAAAATATAATGAAAGTAAAGCTAGCAGCCCAGTTGTTTAGCCGTAGTGTAGCAACAGCGTTAACATTTTGTAAAGCGCAACTTAATTTACCAGAATTTGAAAACGTAGATGCTACTGCAGAAATATTGTTAATATTCAATGACCTCTTTGATATTCTCGATTCAAGAGTTCATAGTTATGGCTTCAAACGAGCGCTTAATAAAGATAATGCCGTTAATGTTTTGAAACGACTTGAAGAATGCCAAAAATATATTGCCAGTCTAACTGTAAAACTAAACGACAATAGAACAGTAAAATTAATCAATTCTCCACGTTATACAGGCTTTTTAGGATTTTGTGTTGCCATCAATAGTGCTATTGGAATGTATCACAATTTATTACAAGATAACTCTCCAATAAAGTTCATACCTTTTAATAAAATATCCCAAGACCATATAGAACTGTTTTTTGCTAATATAAGATCACATGGTGGCAGTAATGACAACCCAACTCCACGCCTTTTCGAGTCTGTTTATAAAAAGACACTAATACACACGGAGTTAGTGGACGTCTCCACAGGCAATTGTGTTCCTTTAGAACATATTTCTATTTTAAATTGTTAGTCGGCGTTAAAAAGAATTAACCTAACAACCATAATTGATGATAAACAGGATGACATACATGAAACGAACACTTGTGATGATTTCAACCGTGGAATTGAAACTATAACCTTATCACATTTTGCTGAAAGTGCAGTTGAATATATGCCGGGTACGTGTCTAGTTCATTAATTAGTCAAATAAAATGCAAAACGTGTGGTGGTGCTTTAATTGCATTACAACCTAACCAAGGTAGTTTAATAACTTACAGAGACAAAGGTGGTTTAATATATCCTTCTGCTACTGTACTGAAAATTTGTCGTCGTGCTGAAATAACTATTAAGGCCTATTTGGAAGCTATTCCACGAAATCAAAATCGTAAAGCCGATATTTTGGTCGGTAAAACATTAGGTAGTTTTATTGGCGAGCAACTATTTCCTAACATAGTTCATCATCAATTTCATTCAGAAGAAACCAACCATGTCATAGATTTATCAATGAGTGTTATGCATAAATATATTTCTACAAGGCTTGCTTTTTAACCAAGTCTGTTCAACAAAAACAAAGCGTTCGAAGAATATATACTAAATTAATTCACTTCAAAAACGATTAGCGCTCAGGTCATTGAATAAATAATAGTACTACGTACAGATTTTTTTAGATTTACATTGTTCTTACATTTAATTTTATTTTGTTTGTAGTTATTGAAAAATATACACATATAAATATAATATAGCCCTTGTTTCATTGCTTACAAACAATGTCGATAATATAGATCGTACTAATTAAACCCGTCCCATCCCTAACACTACTATTTTACGATCGCGCGACATTTGTAAGACCAATCAAAAAGCAGTTCCTCGCCTCTTCCCCGCTAGTCCTACCTCAGCTAGCTGCCAGAATTGTTTGTTCGTAAAATATGAAACAATAGGTGTCTAGTTGGTTGTGTTGTCGCTGGACGTAACGATGATAACTGAGGGATGCCCGATCTGAATCGATCTTAAAGAAGATCGCCGGATAGGCAGGAACTGTTAAGCAACAGCGGCCCGGCAAAGAGCCGCTCTTTCGAGCTCTACTCGGGGGGGGGGGGGGCTGAATCCCCCCTGATCAACACAGAAGCGACGCCCCCGAAACACATAAGGGGCGTTGGACTCCTTATGGCCATTCGCGTGAGCGGTGGGCCCCCCGACCCACCGCCCACGGCCCTATCAGTTTGGGGCTTAGGCGTAGGCAATGCGCCATCGCCCCCTGACTGGTGCCCGCCGGGGCGGGAGCGTACGGCCTGCACGCTCCCGCTCACGCAGGGCCTCTCTCTTCGCCGCCATCACCTCCCGAGTGAAGGAAGCGACGGCGGCCCAACAGATCATCGTAGATAGACGGGATACTTTTTGTTCATTGTAGATAGTACTACGATTGAATACGTAAGGTTTTATTTTATAAGCATGGCTTATTATTTTTATTATGGCTCCGCCAGTAAAATCAAGTGTTTGGAGGGTTTTTATTAGATGTAAACAGAATGTTAAAACCAAAGGAAATACTACGAATTTAAAAAATCATCTCAAACGACTCAAACAACACAAACGATCGATTTAGTCGTGCTAAATCGATCGAATCCACCAATACGGAAAGCACTTCTGAAGTTTCTGACTTAGCAGCAGAATTCAAAGCGAAAATACTGAGCGAAACTAGTAAACGCTTTAAGAATATTGAAAAAGTGCATCTTTTGGCAATTTCAACAATTTTAGATCCTCGATTTAAAAAAAAATATTTTACGGATGCTCAATCTTTTGCAAAATCACTTAATGACATCACCGATTTGCTAAAAACATCGGACTTGGACGCCAATAAGGATACATTAGAGAATGAGCAAAATGTGGTTTTATACGATGATGACAATAAGATTTGGAAATTTCATAGCAAGTTGGCGCTGTTATTAAGATACTTGTACAGTATACCTAATAAGGAACCGTGTGTGTCAGGATGACGTGAGACATGTATGAATAGTCACAAAATTTGCACGGTTTGATTTGATTATGGTTAAAAAAAAATGTGTTTTAATTCTTGTTTTATGTTCAAGTTTTGAGAGTTCACTAATTACACACAAATATGGTGATTAATAAGAGTTTGACCAATGTTTATTATGAATGCATTAATATAAAATAAATGAGCAGTAAAAATTTTTAGTTGTTGATTTTACAGATATCACGTGTGATTTAAATTTTTTTTTGGCAGTTTTATGAGGTACAGTTTAGGTACGGTTTTTTGATATATGTTTCAGAACATAGTTCCCACATGTTGAGGCGATACACGACTATGCGCGCCAACCTGACGTCAGAATGGCGTGTCCATGTCACTACCCATTTAGTATTGAATTGCTTGAGGTATAGTTTTTCTTAACATAGGTACAGTTTAGTACAGTTTAGGTACAGTTATTTGGTGCAAATTTTGTGACTATTCAGACATGTCTCACGCCATCCTGACACACACAAGGAACCGGCAACGCATTGGCAAACCAAATGGTGTCGTTAAAATTTGCACATTTAAATTTCAATGAATGTCAGACAGGCACTTGTACTCGTTGGTTCTTCCATAATAAAACTGATAAAACTAATTAATAATACAACAATAGGAAATTATAATGTTCTAACAACCCTAAAGAAGTATGACACATGACATTAATAAATGACAAGTAATATGAAATAGAAAAAGAATTTCAAAGCCTGCCATTGTGAACACTATTGGTGCATTGTTAGTAAAAAGGTTTTAATACTTGTCACTAATGAAAATCCCCTCGCGGGTCTCCTGGCGACCCTGCGGAGTAACCCATGGGGGGTGAACAACCACTACATAATCATTAGCATATCTATCACGCTCACGCAGTTGACGGCAGTATCTGACTTTGAGATTTTGTGCTTACGCAAGACATGTTGACGCAGATCGACGACATAGAAATCGATCTTCTCGATAAAACTTTGAACCTAAGTATAAGTGATGAAGAAGAAAATAATCCTGTCCCCCGATTGAACAAAAGAATCCTGTCTACAAGGGAGGTAGTGATGCCGAAATTGATGCCGCTATCCAGTATTAACAAATTGGTTCGTCATTTACATGGACAGATCCGAAAGATAATCAGCAGAATATAATTGCCTTTACTGAATGTTGTGGCATGCCGGCTTCTATTCGTGCAAGGATGTATAATAAATCTCCTGCTGATTTGTATGCACTTTTAGTGCCAGATAGTCTTTTACAAGAAATTGTCGAATGTACTAATGCCTTCGCTATTACTAAAACAACTAGCTTAACTAAGCTTCAGCAAGCTTCGAAAAATGCACGTATTCGCTTATGGGCAGAAACGAATCTTGTTGAGATGAAAAGCTTTTTCAGCTTGATTTTGTACATGGGTCTGGTAAAACATCCAAAACTTGCTGATTATTGGTCTACGGATGAAATTATGGGCCAAAACTTTCCTCGAACTGTAATTTCTAGAAATAGATTTGAACAGCTTTTACAAATGATCCACTTTTCCCGAGATGACGATAATAATAGATCAGACCGACTTCACCGAGTTCAACACTTGCTGGAGACGCTGTATGTCAATTGCAAAAGAAATTTTATTCCGGGACAAGACATATGCGTCGATGAAAGCATGGTTCTATTTCGAGGACAATTGTTATTCCGCCAATATAATAAACAAAAAAGTCACAAATACGGAATCAAACTTTTTAAACTATGCACTTTACCTGGTTATACATTCAAAATCAATATGCTGGTAAACAAAGTGAACAAATCAATGTCCCCCCTTAAAGACTTGTAATAAATTTTAAACATATACTTCATAACAGCTTAGGTGGACTACGGGAAAACATTAATTCCCATGGTACACCCAGTTAAACTGCGGTGGACCACGGGGAAAAAAATTACCCGTGGTATAACCAGGTGAACTATGTAGGTAGACCACGGGCAAACAGCGGTTAAAAGTTACTACGGTTTTACTCAGTTCACCCAAACTTTTCTTAAAAACGCTAATAAAAAATTACTGTCACAAATATCAAACTCGTATGATGAACATTTTCACTACTTTACCATAAAACAATCCTAGTTGTGTTTGGCCTTGAAGACTATCGCAATATCGCTCGTCGTCTGTTGCATGTCGTGAAGAACGACTGAACGACTGACGAAAGACTGCATTGTCGGTCCTTACCGGAACCATTCGGAATTTTTACGATGAAAGTTAAAAAGTTCATTGATATTATAGGTACCTATTTACTGTCAAAACTCGCAGCGTCCATGGGTGTATGCACGTATTTTGAGACTTTAAAAACGTTAATAACTTTGTTCTATTGTAAGGTTGGGTATTTGTATTATTCCATATATATTGAAGTACATAGTTCCAGATGAGCCCCTGCAGTTTCTCTGGTCATTAAAAAGTGAGTGTTACTCCCGTCAGAACATAATGGAGAAAATCCATGGTCCCGGACCATTTTACCTGATATTCATGGATGCCATCCGATCTATAAAGTCATAACTTAAAAATCGTTGTGTAGCTTCAGTTGAACTCAGTGATAAGCAAGGAGGATCTACGCCCCATAGGGCATCTCCAGGTACCTATAGAACAAGAGGATTAGGCCATTGTGATTCTCCTCATACACTAGACGACACAGAAGGTTCTCCTCCAGCAAAGAGACCAAAAACAGCTGAAGGAAGCAGCGACCACCTCTTCGCTACTTACTTCATCAACAGATGGAGCTCTTTAATAAAATGATGGCCAGCCAGGCAGACCAAAATAATAACATGCAGAAGCTCGTCTCAGCAGTCAGCCTGTCTTCTACACAAAATAACCTCTCCACCGACGATGAATGCCCCATTCCATTGGACGAGTCATTTGACTCCTACTAAGACTGGGAGGACCGAAATAAAGAAACGAGCCAGCTGGCCCCATCACTGTCGATAATGTCACCATTCCAGGTCAACCCAGGGAACAAGAGCAAAAAAACAAGATCGCTGAAGCCCAACAAGAGCTAGCTGAATTGCAGTCGAAAACAAAAGAAACGGATTCTTAAGTTGCTACTGCTGACCCACTGCTAACAGAACAGGGTATTAGATGTCAACGCCTCGGGCAATGTCAACCTGGCGGTTGGCGAAACTTGAGATACGGAGAGACTTTAAAGCAATTCCAAGCGACTCCTACTTTCTGTGTGCTAAAAGTGAATAGCCTCTTGGCAAACGTGACTCCAACTTGGAAGAACACGGCACTTCTTAAGAAAATGGATCTAACGCTAGGAGCCATTACCAATGGCCTTCTTCAGCAAAGTAACATCTTCAAAGACTTATTTGAACAACTGCCGCGAAATTTCAAGGACAAAGTGGGAAATACTTTTTGGAAAACAGACTCAACATTCCAGAAGAATTCCGAGGACCTCCTCCAATACGTTTGTGGAAGACGAGCTGAAATAATTGAAGCAAGGAGAAATACATACAAGTCAAAAAACAAACCATTGAACGACATATTGCATACCATTCCACCTTCAGAGACGCATTTATTCTCAGAAACTGCTCTAAGCCAAAAAAAAAAAGATTTCACCAACACAGATGTAACGAAGCTTTTTCCTGTCTCGAGTCAAGAGAAAGTAGAGGTAGAGGCAGCCGCACACGAGGAAACTCAAGACCCAATTTCCCCAATGGAAATGGAGATATGGCCTCCATCGAAGGCCCACGAACGAAGTGCCCAGAACTTCTACATTTACCAAACACCAGCAACGCTTCAAACCTAAGCAGAAATGACTGAAATCATTTGTTCAAAATTGAGAATCAGGTCCCAAACTAATTCAAAACTTATTACAGAATTCCCTTCAATCACATCCCGCCGAACAAACAATTTTCCATGAACAACATTGCAAAATTCGCAACACGAACAACTCCAGAGATGTCCAAGCAAATAAAGTCGCTTTTAGCCTCTCGAGCAATCGAAGAAAGCCAATACCGGAGTGGATACCTTTCGGAAATGTTCCGAAGGAAAAAACAAAATGGGACGCTCAGGCCAATCTTCAACCTGAAAGGGGACAAAAGCAAGATAGAATAGCCGGGTGTACTATGGGATACGGAGAACAACGTAAAATCACTCTCAGAGGGGAAAACCCTACGCCTGTCACACGATCTGGATGTCCTAATAAGAAAAAACGCTGAAGCTGGCACGAGGCAAAAGTTATTTTAGGAAAGCTAAACTTCGCATCATTTGTGGTGCCACTTGGTCGATTGCACAACCGGATTCCACAAATCGAATCAAATCATCTACCGCATTCGCGACCACACATGAAGATATCAATATCAGAAAGTGCTCTAAAAGAACTGGTATGGTGGCGCAACAATATACAAAAGGTATTATAAAGCCATCTCGTAGCGAGTAATAAGACTACCAAATTCAGCGCCATCTAGTAGCAAATCGTAGTACTACTACGTAACGTCTTTCTGGAATGTTCTGTCAAGGTACTTCTATGTAACGAGTTATCTAGAAGCATCTCGAAGGTGTGGAATGTTCGCGATAATTCTTCCGTGAAAATTCCAGAGTAATCTAGAGTAATGACCGCGCTATAAAGGCGGAGCACTTCGGTGGCGGATCATCAGTATTTCAAGAGCGATAATACGAGTTATACCTGCGAGTTCAAGTGCAATTAAAAGTGTTCAGTGAAGCTTATAGTGAAGTGTTAATTAGTGGTGTAATAAATAAAGTGTGTCATGGTCGGCCTATAAAAAGCAGTTTGAAGCCGTTAAGAAGGCATGAAGCCATGACTGCGCTTACATTGAGTCTGCGAGACAAGGCGTTAACCATCCTAGAAGCTCTCGGAGACAATGTTTCCTACGAGCAGCTACTAGAAGCCTTGGAAACCAGATACGGTGACGCTCACCTGGAACACGTGTATCGTGCGCAGCTGAAGGATCGTGTCCAGGGCACTGGTGAAAACTTGCAACGAAGTTGAGAAGTTGGTACGGAAGGCATACCAGTCGGTACCTGCGCTCATCGATGGTAATCTGGTGCAAGTATTCATCGACGGCATCCACGACCTGGAAGTCAGGGCTGCAGTCAGACTCGGGCACCATGAGACTCTCAAAGACGGCTTGGCTCATGCTTTGGAGGTCGAAGCCGTACGGAAGGATCATCGATCTCACCGTGTCAGGAAAGTTGTAGCATTACCGGCTCGCGACCGTTTCACGAGGTATAGTCCTAAGTGCTACACATGTGGTGAGAGGGGCCACCTTCGATACAGGTGCCCAAAGCGGACTGCTGATAGAGAAGAAAGTCGTTCCCAAGAGGATAGGGTGGCTAATGTCACCGCCCAGCAACAGGAGGGAAACGAATAAATGCCAGGACTGCGGGGCGGGTGCTGGCTGATTTTAGAAGAGCCCAAGGGTTTCGATCTCACAAACCCAGGATGGGAACAGCCTGATCATCAAGGGAGAGGTAAATGGAACACCATGCAAGCTGACAATAGATACTGGAGCATCTCGCACGGTTGTCAGTTCCGGACTTGCAAATCGGTTCCTTGGGGACTCTGCGAACCGTGACCGCATCAACTTGATAACAGCCACCGGTCAGCGCATACCCGTCCGAGGAGAGAAAGAGATGCAGTTAAAGTTGGGCAATGGAATTTACCTGCATAATGTCATCGTGGCTGACATAATGGACGACTGCATACTGGGCTTAGACTTTATGAGGAAGAACTCTTGTGAGATCGACGTCAAGCAAGGAGCGATGAAATGTGGTCAAGAGGAACTTTTCATGGAAGGAGCGTTATCAGGAAAAGTGTACAGCTTGAAGAAGGTCGTGCTTCCTGCCAGATCAGAAACGACTGTACCAGTTAGTCTCCCTCAGAATTCTGGGCGAACACATCGATGTGTACTCATAGAAGGGACACACAATGAAGTTCCATGGAAAATGGCCCGAACTCTGGTAAGAGCCAATGAAGCCTCAGTGGTACGTGTGCTGAACCTTAGTGATAAGGAAC
The DNA here is from genome assembly GCA_963556515.1 of Nudaria mundana. NCBI lineage: Eukaryota > Metazoa > Arthropoda > Insecta > Lepidoptera > Erebidae > Nudaria > Nudaria mundana. The sequence continues at coordinate 11,576,012 of OY748302.1, read as the reverse complement.
ACGTGATAGAAAAGAGCACATTGATTGGCACTTGCGAAGAAGTAGATTGGATGCGCCGATGCCAAGAGTTGAGTACTGGGAACATCGTCAGCAAGGACGCTAGAAACAACGTGTTGACACTTTTAGAAGACTGTCGTAACATCTTAACGAAGAATGAAATGGACAAGGCTAAGAAGATGTTACTCAAGTACGCCGATATTTTCTCTTCGAGTGATGCTGACATTGGGAAGACTGGATTGGTTCAGCATAAAATCAATACAGGAAATGAGGCACCCATCCGTCAGCGACCAAGGAGACTGCCAGTAGCACGAGAAAAGGAAGTTGAGACCATGATTGAAGGAATGGTAAAAGATGGTGTGATAGAACCATCGTCAAGTCCATGGTGCTCACCTGTAGTGCTGGTAAGGAAGAAAGATGGCAGTATGCGGTTTTGTGTCGACTATCGTCGTCTGAACGACGTTACGAAAAAGGACAGCTACCCTTTACCAAGGATCGATGACACGTTAGACATGCTGACAGGGGTGAAGTGGTTTAGCACGCTAGACCTGAAAAGTGGCTACTGGCAAGTTGAAATCGATCCGAAGGATAAAGAGAAGACTGCATTTTCCACAGGAAAGGGTTTGTGGCAGTTTAAAGTTATGCCATTTGGTCTATGCAACGCCCCGGCTACTTTTGAAAGATTAATGGAAATTGTACTCGCCGGATTGACTGGGGACGCCTGTCTTGTCTATTTAGATGACATTATCATCGTGGGCCGTACGTTAGAAGAGCATCTTCAAAACCTGGAACGCGTGCTTGTAAAGATCCGAAGCGCAAACCTGAAGCTCAGCCCAAAGAAGCGCTCATTCCTCAAACGGCAAATAAGCTTCCTAGGCTACGTAGTGTCGGAAGATGGTATCTGCACGGATCCAGAGAAAATCATCGCCGTCAAGGATTGGCCGGTTCCAAAGGATAAGACGCAGGTCAGAGCATTTTTAGGTTTGTGCTCATAGTACCGGCGATTCGTCAAGATCTTTGCGGATATTGCCAAGCCCTCGCACAAGCTCACGGAGGAAAAGCGACAATTCTGCTGGGACGGAAGCTGCGGCATCGCATTCCAGGAGCTAAAGAATCGTCTGTGCAATACACCTATTTTGGGTTATCCCGATGCGGAAAATGAATTTATACAGACGCAAGTGATATTGGACTCGGAGGTGTGTTATCTCAGCGGAAAGGAGATCGAGAGGTCGTTATAGCCTACTTCAGCAAATCCTTATCGAAACCTGAAAGGAGTTATTGCGTCACGACGAGAGAATTACTCGTCGTGGTGAAGACATTGCAGCATTTCAGCAAATATTTACTAGGGCGAAAATTCCTTGTTCGTACCGACCATGCTGCATTGAAGTGGCTATTACAATTCAAGAATCCAGAAGGACAAGTCGCAAGATGGATTGAGCTACTACAGGAATATGACTTTGTGATTGAACATCGCAGTGGGAGATCCCATGGCAACGCAGACGCACTGTCAAGAAGACCTTGCCCTGAAGACTGTAAGCACTGTGCCAAACAGGAGACAAGGGAAGCCATACCTGTGAAGATGCTTAAAACGGATCTGAGCGATGAATGGAAAGAAAGCCTACAACATGCTCAGCAGGACGACGCAGACATCAAGCCAATATTTGAGTAGATTAAAGCAAGTGCTCCTAAACCCATGTGGAGTGACGTCGCTTCAATGAGTTCAATCACAAAAAGTTATTGGGCGCAATGGGACAGTTTAGTTATTCAGGATGGAGTCTTGTGCCGCAAATGGGAAAATGCTCGAGGAGACAGCTGTCATTTGTAAATGGTCGTCCCTAAAGTTAAGGTCCCAGATGTGCTACAGCTCGGTAGAGATGGTAATAATGGATGTTCAGGGGGCCATATGGGAGTAAAAAGGACTCTGTTGAAGATACGTGAGCGGTTTTACTGGATCCAGCCGCGACTGGTGTCGCAAATGTACGAGTTGTTCTGCTGTGAAGGGACCTCATACACGGAGCAGAAGTGCACTGAAACTGTATATCGTTGGGGCACCATGGGAAAGGATAGCCCTAGATGTTGCGGGACCGTTTCCTGAAAGTGAAAGCGGAAACAAGTACCTCATGGTTGCGATGGATTATTTCACGAAGTGGACAGAAGTATTCGCTATACCTAATCAAGAAGCTACCACGGTCGCAGATAAATTAGTTCACGAAGTCTTCTGTCGTTTCGGGGTGCCTCTAGAAATCCATAGCGATCAAGGAAGAAATTTTTAATCTCAGGTGTTCCAGGAAATGTGTCGGGTCATAACTCACAAAACCAGAACGACCTCTTACCACCCGCAGTCAGATGGAATGGTGGAGCGATTTAATCAGACATTGGAGAGATATCTGGCGAAAGTTGTGGAAAGCAGGCAAAAACGATTGGGACAAGCACATCCAACCGTTTCTTTTGTCTTACCGAAGTGCGGTTCACGAAAGCACGTCAGTGACACCAGCTTATGCGAACTTTGGAAGATAATTACGGTTGCCTGCCGACTTAATAACCGGTATACGGCCTGACGCTCCACGCAATATCACCGATTATGCGAATGACTGGCGCAGCAGGATGAATGACATTTATGAGCATGTCAGACAATCAGGTCAACAAATGTCTGAAAAGATGAAGACCCGTTACGACCGAAAGACAAAGAATAAGGGCTTCGATGAAGGTTCGTTAGTGTCGTTACATAATCCAGTCCGCAGTAAAGGGAAGTCTCCTAAACTGCAACCTAAATGGGATGGACCATACCGAGTTGTGACCAAGATTAACGATGTCACTTACCGAATACAGAGGAGTCCAAGAAGAGCGCCAAAGATAGTTCATGTGGATCGATTGGCGCGATATTATGGGCCTGACAATGCTCGGGACGAGCATGTCTTAGGAGGGGGCAGTGTAACGCCATCTCGTAGCGAGTAATAAGACTACCAAATTCAGCGCCATCTAGTAGCAAATCGCAGTACTACTACGTAACGTCTTTCTGGAATGTTCTGTCAAGGTACTTCTATGTAACGAGTTATCTAGAAGCATCTCGAAGGTGTGGAATGTTCGCGATAATTCTTCCGTGAAAATTCCAGAGTAATCTAGAGTAATGACCGCACTATAAAGGCGGAGCACTTCGGTGGCGGATCATCAGTATTTCAAGAGCGATAATACGAGTTATACCTGCGAGTTCAAGTGCGATTAAAAGTGTTCAGTGAAGCTTATAGTGAAGTGTTAATTAGTGGTGTAAATAAATAAAGTGTTTTGTGGTAGTTTGATCGGTATTTTTAATTCCGTAGAATCCCGGCTCGTAACAGTATCACCGATTCACATACCAGAACCGTCGATCTTCATAACAGCCGATGCTACGGTACAAGGTTGGGGAGCTGTAATACAGAGACATTGAAAGTTCTTAGAACGGGCCACTTGTAAACGAAATAATAAAAAGATAAGTTCAAATTTTGAACGTGAAATTTTGAATGTGAATGAAATGGAACTCTTTGCCAATAGTATTGTGTATGTATTTTATTCATTTGTCATTTGTTTACGATTCGGCGGCAAATTGAAAATTGTCTGTGTCACGTCAGCATAAATTTAACGCGAGAAAATTTTCATGCAATGATTTTTTATGACTATCGATGTCATTTAAGTCAACAAGAAACTTATGATAGACTTCGATTGGCCTTTCACGATGAAGCCCCATCTCGTGCCACTGTTTACAACTGGTTTAACGAGTTTAAACGTGGTCGCACTAATCTCACCGATGATCTGCGTGAAGGATGGCTTTCTACGGCGACAACTGAAGATAACATCTGTGTTGTACGGCGTATGATAGAGACTGACAAGAGTGACTTATCAGCAGATTCGGACAAGCTTAGGCATCGGTATGAGTCAAGTGCACAAAGTCCTCCATGAACATTTAGCGGTCAGGAAACTTTGTGCGCGATGGATACCTCATAATTTGACAGAGGCCCAAAAACTCCGTCGTGTTGATAGGTGTCGTGAAACGGTTCAAAGATTTAACGGAGGTAACTCAAATGCTGTGTTCGACATACTTACGGGTGACGAAAGCTGGATTTATTGTTATGATCCCGAAACTAAGAGACAGTCTGTTGTCTGGGTGTTTCCTTCCGAGGAGTTGCCAACTAAAGTGAAGAGAGGTCGAAGCGTGTGAAAAAAGAAGGTGGTCTCGTTCTTCGGAAGGACAGGTCATTACGCAAAAATTGTTTTAAAGGAACGAAAAACAGTTACTGCAGAGTGGTACAAGCCAGACGTATATTGTTCATTCATTTTCGTACCATGACGTGCTTTGACAACCTAAACTGATTCGCATATCTGTCAAATCAAGTGATTCAATAAAAGTTACTATTTCTTAAAAAAAACTGGATAGTTTTTGTGACTAAATTAAGTTTTCGAGGAATAAACCATAAAAAAGTTTTTTGTTTCTGAGTTATGTTGACCGCTGTCAACCCTCGTCACATCGCATTGCATAGTTTGGCACATGTGCACTCATTGCTTGTGTCACATTGTTTGTCCTAGTACATTTGCAATGCAACCAGTGTGTATTAAAGCTAGTAAGCAAGTAGTAGCCATTGGTTTACAATAAGCTTTAATTATATGATAGTAAGTAAACTGCTGTCGAGTAAGAAAAGTATTTCATTCGCTGAAAAGACCACTGTTAGTTTTAATTACGACAACTCATCTGAAATCGATTCCAAGTGCGGATGATTCGTTACCTAACAATTTAAAAAGGGCGACGTTTCATTCACGGATGAGATGTCACCTAAGTCCGCTCGTGCATCTATCTCAACAGTTACATATTTGTGTTTTTACATCATGGCTTCCACGTCAAAGATTCCCTGACTATTTCTCAGAAATGCGAGATTTTGGATCAACTTAAAGAAGGTATTTCTTTTAGTTTTCTGGCGCAGAAGTATGGTGTGGGCAAATCTACAATTTTTGTTATAAAGAAGAAGTAAGAACAGATACGATCTTATGTTGTGAGAACTGAAAAGAGTGCTCAAAAGACATTAAAAACTCCCGAAAATCCACAACTTGAAGTGGATTCACGTGGTTTATAGAACAACGACGAAAAAATGTTCCATTGTCAAGAGATATTTTGATGGAGAAGGTGAAATACTTTCATGAAAGGCTTGGGCGAGGAGAGTTTTCTGTCAGTAAAGGATGGCTGGAAAAATTTAAAAAGAGACACGGAATACGTCAACTAAAAATAACCGGAGAGAAGTTGTCAAACAACGAAGACGCCGTAATACCATTCCAGGACAAATTCATTATCAGAGAGAAAGATTTATCCGCTGAGCAAATCTATAATGGTTTGTATTTGAAAACAATACCAGACAAAACACTGGCATCTGACATAGAAGTTAAAGCCCCAGGTTCAAAAGTTTCCAAAGAAAGAATAATATTCATGCCCTGTGCGAATGCTGCTGGGACCCACAAACTGCCTTTGTTGGTCATTGGCAAAGCACAAAAGCCACATGCCTTTGCATCTGTACAAAAGCTACCAGTACATTACATGGGGCAAAGAAATGCATGGGTTTCTAGACCTATATTTCTAGAGTGGCTTAAAGGAGTTATCCCTGAAGTAAAAAATCTTATCTAAGAAGAATCTACCACTGAAAGCAATATTGCTTCTCGGTAATGCACCGGCACATCCGCTTGATGAAGACCACAGTTTTATACAGTCTTATACATGCCTCCTAATTGCACAGCTCTCATCGTTAAACGTTATTCAAAATATAAAGGTGAATTACAAGAAAAAACTATTGCTGTACGTTTTTGCACAACAGGAATTGGAATCTGAATGTACTGTATCCGATATAATTAAGAATACCACTATGAAAGACGCTGTTTTCTCCTTGGCTGAATGTTTGCGTCAGTTGAATACCAACCTAATAAAAAAATCTTGGTCTCCTTTGTGGCCTCAATTAAACGTCGCAGAAAATACAGACAATGACTGAACCCGAAAATGACATTCCTTTAGCTGTTGATGATACTGTTGATTATACGGTTCGCGACGCACTACATCACTGACGATTCGGTAATATTTAATAACGTGACGAATAATTTGGAAATTCAGTACGCAAAATCAGGGAACGACATCATCGTCAAATGACAAAATAAAGACCCGACTACTGTCCCACCCACTGCATGTCGCCTATTCGTCACCGACCGTGAATAAATGTCCAATTCCTCATAGACAATGGAGTGACCTTTGTGTTGTCCCTCGATCCGCGTTACGTAACCATCGAAATAAAACTTTCAATTATGTGCTGCGAATGGAACTAAAATAGATACCTCTGGTTGTATTGAGCTTAGCTTCAATTTAGGTTTAAGGCGTAACTTTCATTGGAGATTCATTGTTGCTAATGGGCGTTTTCACATAAAACTACAGTCTGACCTGGATGTTTGTACTGGGTAGTTAGTTATATGCAGTAAGCAGTTGGCTGACAGTCAGGTGGCTCATGATCTTGGGAGGGTCACGTTAGAATCTCGCATCAAGCAATTACAGGAGAATTATGATAGTTTATTCTTTAAATATAAACTAAAAAGTAAACAGAATACTGAAAACATGTTGGCATTGGACAAATTGATAGACGACAGTAGACACAACCAAGAATTACTTGATTCCTAGGAATCTCTCCTGAACAACTCTCTCAAACTTCTGATCGTCTCACTGCCCAAAAAGAAATTAAGTACCAAATCTTTGATGAAGAAGAACAGGATTATCCCTGTCATCCCTCCACTATTCTTGGAGAGCTCAAGGTATTTTGGACAAAACTCGATGATCCCATTGACGAGAGAATAATAAAAGCTCTAAAGAATCTATGCTCTATTTCCAATGATCCTCGTATGGAGCTGGTTGATAAGTATACCCTGTTAGTTAACCTGGCAAAGGATGATATGCCTCAGATTATTGATCTGCTGATTGAGGCAGTTCTCACTGGACATACTACCCTAAAACACATGGTGAAGATTGCTCTCACAGCCTATACAGCAGCCATAGCCAAGAATGCCAGAACAGCTATCACAGACATTAGCACCCTCCATGCAGACATGTTGACCACTACATACAGTCTGCAAAACCAACAGACAGCATTCCAGGAAGCCCTGGACCACATATCTCTTTCTTGGAATGCAGTGACATCTAGTATGACGGATTATAAGGCCTTCATTGACAAAAGATCTCTTGCCATCACAAATTTAGGATATCCTGTAAGGGCATCAAAAAGCTCTCCCTCCATAGATTCAAGAGACATTTCAGATCCATTGACAGGCGTTCATCTAGATTTAGAGCCAGGATTTACTTATAAGTCTCTACACAGAAACTTGACATTTGTGGATGACTCAAATCTGGGATTCATAGCTCATACCAAGATAGGAAAAAACTTGGCTGATCTCATCAACAACATTAAAAGAAACCAAGACCTCTTAAGATTATACTGAATAGAGACTTGGAAATGTTATCTGAAAGAGTAGAAACCATGAAATCTGCAGTCCTTAATTACCCCCACTCAAATTGAGATGAGAAAAAGGCGTTGATACAGAATCTTATCAAAGACATTTCTGAGAGAAGTAATCAATGGAACTCCATATCATCCACTTTATCCTAACCCAACTTCAGGAGAAATTCCAAAAAACCAAGCTTTCCTCTCAGACACACACCCCTCGCAAAGCCATTCCTCCACACATCAACAATTTTTAAGATCTCTATGGGCAAACAAGGACACACAAAATCACCACAATTACATCTGTTAACCCTATTAGTTAAATGATAAAAAAAATTAAAAAAAAAATTTTTTAAACTAACATAAAAAAAAAAATTGGCATAACAATCATATCGCTGGACAATATTTCTTGTCACCAAAGTAACTGCATCGTACTATAACCTAATAACTACAAAAATATCAAATGTCCTAACAAAAATACATTATGTTATCTATATAAACCATACACGATTTATATAAACAATAGTGTAGGCCCATTCACATATACTGCGACAATAATCTTCTCTTTATCACTTGTTGTTATGTTTAATACATAAATAACTTTAAATTATACTCACCTCCGTTTGTGGAATCTGTGTACGCTTCAACCATAATTCATACTTTAAAAAATTGTGCCCAAATAGTGCCAAATGGTGCCCAAAAAGAAAAAACGGTGCTCTAATAACTCCGGAGTTATAGGCTTCGTTCAGTGAGTATGCTGGGCGTAGGTTCTACGCCCAGCATACTCACTTCACTACGCGAATACCGAACGAGCTATAGGTACAATTCACGGCTTAAAAAATTGTGCTTGAAATAGTGCCCAATATCAGTCCAATTTTCGCTTTACTTTTGACCTAGAACACCATTAAATTTAATTGTAAACTTTTCCATAACATTAAATTTAGTACAGTCGAGTTAAAAACTTTCTAATAACTTACATTTTGTATTACAATTTTTTAACCCCCGACGCAAAAACGACGGAAATTTGACGTGACTGTGTTTATGTGTGTGTGTGTCTGTGGCATCGTAGCTCCCGACATGATGATCCGATTTGGATTTTGTTTTTTTGTAAGGTGAATTAGTCGGGAGTGTTCTTAGCTATGTGTGATAAAAATCGGTTCAGTCGTTTTAAAGATACGGGAAGATGAGATGGAAATAAAACAATAATTTGCCGATAAATGCATGAAACGCACAAAGCGTTATTTTGTTCTAGAGCGGCATACAGCAATTTGTATTTTATTGAGCGGAGCGAAGCGGAGCTTAATCTTAGACGACAATTGAAAGTTCGGAAACTTTGTTGTCGTTGGATCCCTCATGAACTGACAGCGGAGCTGAAGCGGGCTCGCGTGGAATGGTGCTCACAGATGCTCCTTCAGGAACACCTGTGAGCACCATTCCACGAGACTGTGAGACTGTTTCCACGAGACTCCACGAGAATGTACTGAAGTACGACCACGGACATTCTAATGCTGTTTATGACATTGTCACAGGAGACGAAACGTGGATTTATTGTTTTGAACCCGAAAAAAACAGCAAACTTGTGAACGGGTGTTTGAAAATGAGAACAAGCCAACAAAAGTGAGGCAGGCGAGAAACGTTGGTAAAAAAATGATCGCTTTTTTTTTCAGCTACGGGTCCCATCTGTACAATTCCACTTGAAGATCAAAAGAGTGTTAATGTCGATTGGTATTCTACCATTTGCTTACCCAGGGTGTTAGAAAAAGTTCGCGAAAGACGACCCAAAAGCCGCGTTCTCCTACATGATGACAACTCTTCTTCACACACGGCCAACAAAACAAAGTCATTTTTAGCTTTCGAAAAAGTACAACTCGACACCCATCCTGCGCATAGCCCCGACCTAGCACCCTGTGATTTCTGTATTTTCCCCAAAATCAAAGATTTGATGAGAGGTTTCACGTTTACCAACTCCAAAGAGGCAGTGATAGCGTTCAATCAACACGTAGAAAACATGCCTTCAGATCCTCCTGATTTAAAAAATGGTTCGATCGCATAAAAAAATGTTTAAAATGTAAAGGAGAGTATTTTGAAAGCAATAAACAATATTTTGGTTTTAACATGTTGTTTTTTTAAGTTACGCCAAACTTATAGTGTGACCACGTATTTCCTTTTTACAAATTTTCAAGATCTCAAATAGATCTAAAATTAATAAAATAGGTAGGTACCTATTTTATTAATTTTATTGGCTGCAATAGACTATTAGTGCCCAGACATTTTTTTTGGGAAATATTTCACACTACAAGCGTAGTAATACGAGTAGATTTCATTTACGCTTACACTTTCATTTATTTTAATAAAAAAAAAATAAAAAAAAAATAATATAAATTAAATTAGCATTTAATCGACAGTTTTTGATATGTGAGAAAATACCACAATTATTCCCAATCACATAACCACCCACAATTAGAATTTGTAATATTTTGATCCCAAAACATGTGTGAACGACTGTACCTCATTAAACGTTTGTATGTAGAAGTTTACAATTAAATTTAATGGTTTTCTAGGTCAAAAGTCAAGTGAAAATTGGACTGATATTGGGCACTATTTCAAGCACAATTTTTTAGGACGTAAATTGTACCTATAGCTCGTTCGGTATTCGCGTAGTGAATGCTGGGCGTAGAACCTACGCCCAACATACTCACTGAACGAAGCCTATAACTCCGGAGTTATTAGAGCACCGTTTTTTCTTTTTGGGCAACATTTGGCACTATTTGGGCACAATTTTTTAAAGTATGAATTATGGTTGAAGTGTACACAGATTCCACAAACGGAGGTGAGTATGCTGGGCGAAACCTTCGTCCAGCATACTCATCGAACTATGGTTGTAATTTTTTAAGTATAAGAGCACTATTTTTTTCCTTTGGGCACTAATTAGCACTATTTCAGCACAATTTTTTGGCATTCATGAAATATCAGGATTCCATGGTGAGTATGCTGGACGAAGGGACACCATGTGCCTACTGAGTTGGATTAACGATGGGCGGGTCGGGTTGAAAAACTCGAGTTACTCGGGCTCAGCTTCCAACCCGTCGACCCGGGTTCATTATTTCTTGATTCGGGCTGACTCGGTACAATGAACTAGACGCAACGTCAATAATGTCAAATGTCACAGTCGCGGCCCGCGCGCCGTTGAAATCGGTTCGTCGTCTCGCTCGTTCACGTTCATTCATCTCGCTCAGCCCTTCTCGTCGACTCGGCTTGTTTCGGTTCCGGTTCGGGTCGGGTCAGGCCCGTCCGTCGGGCTTGCTCGCCACGTCCAGGTCAACGCCAACGCAAGGTCGCCAACGGAATATCGAACTAAATATAAAGTAATACAAGTTATTTTGCATTCGATGAATAGTTGTTGTGTTGTTACACTTTACAATTAAAATAAAAGTAAATTAATGTACTTGATTTAATAAGATGAATCGAAACAAAAAGAGTGTAGTGTGGGAATTTTATGTAAAAAATACCGATGGGTCTAAAGTAACTTGCAATATTTGTGCAGCGAGTTATAAATTCAGTGGCAATACAACCACACTTATTAATCACTTAAAAAAAAGCATATTGTTCTCTATGGTGAAGCGATCGGAAAAACCATTCCGTCCACTACTACTACTGCCACTGCCATAAATGTAAGCAATAATCCCATCATTATCCCATCACCATCTACTTCAAACCAAATAACTGAACATGCGCCGATTAATGAACCTGTACCGAAAAAACCACGGCAAATGCGGCTAACTGCACCGTCTAACATACATACAAAAACAGTGGATGAGTCATTATTAAAAATGATTACTTTAGACTTTCAACCTTTGCAAATAGTGGAAAATGAAGGCTTCAGGCAGTACACACATTGTTTAAACCCAGACTATGTATTACCCTCCAGAAAAAAAACTTTCACAACTCTTGAATGATAAATACGACGTATGCAGTAATGAAATTAAACAAAAATTAAAAGATGTACCTGATATTGCATTGACCACAGACATATGGAGCTCTGACAGTCTAAAAAGTTTCATCAGTGTTACTGCACATTTTATTTTATTTTATTTTATTTATTTTATAATTTTTGTACATACACACAAAAAAAAATAAACAGAAACAGAAGTACAAAAGAATAAAGTGAGCATAGTACAAGGGCACTACTTATTCCTAAAGGAATCTCTTCCAGCAGGCCTGAGAGGAGAAGTAAGAGTGAAAAGGCTAAGTGTGTGCAGTGCAAGTAAATAAATAAACCTACATAAACTATGGGTGCTATAATATATACATAGATAAATATATACTGAGCTATATATACAATACTTACATATACTACCATATATAGCTAGGGTAAGGAGGACAGATAGTTAGGAAGAGTTTTACAGCTTTGTATATCAGGGGGTAGTGAGTTCCACAGCCTGACCGCATGAACGGTAAAGGAATAGGAGTAGAAATCGGTTTTGTGGGAGGGAAAGTTTAGGCGGTACATGAGGTGAGATCTACAAGGAGTACCGGGAGTGTTCATGTAGGAGAACCGCTCCCACAGGTAGGAAGGATAAGCCGGATTATGTAGGATATTATAAAGGAGACATAATATCCGAGTGTCTCTCCGAAGACGGATTGGGAGCCACTTGAGTTCCTTGCGAAATTGCGAAACATGATCATACTTACGTAGATTAAAAACAAAACGGATACATAAATTTTGCAAGCGCTCAAGCTTATTTAAAAGCTCCTCAGTAGCATCCAAATAGCAAGCATCCGCGTAGTCCAAAATAGGCTGAATTAGAGTCTGAGCAAGTGAGACCTTGATATCTAGGGGCAAAAAGCTCTGGAGGCATTTGAGCGTGTGGAAAGTGTAGTGCACCTTTTTGCTGACCTCGCCAACATGTGTCTCCCAGGATAAAGTGCTGTCCATTACCACGCCCAGATTTTTTACAGTATTAGCGTACACTATTGGAGCACCATCCAGCAAGATAGGGGGAAGACCATTTCCATCCAGACCACCCCTCATCTGCCTGCTTCCAATGATCAGGGCCTGAGATTTAGTGGGATTTATTAAAAGACCGAAAGATTTTGCCCAGTTGCTAATGGCATTCAAGTCGTGATTAACGGCAGCAATAGCCGTTCTGTATTCATTCAGCGCAAAATGACGATACAGCTGCAAGTCGTCCGCATATAGATGGAAGTTAGAAGAGATTACTCGAACGACAGAGTTGATGAAAATGGAGAAAAGCAAAGGAGAAAGAACGCCACCTTGAGGTACACCGGCAATGAGGTCTCGCCAGTCTCAACGTAAGTCATCAAGGCGGACACACTGCGAGCGCCCGTGAAGGTATGAATCGAACCAGGCCACAGATTCCGTGGAAAAGTTAAGTGACTTAAGAATACCGATCAGGATATCGAAGTCCACGGAGTTGAACGCACTACTGAAATCCAGTAGCACTAATACAGTAAGAGATTTGTTCTCGATGGCCCAACGAATATCATCGGTAACCTTTAGAAGTGCTGTCACAGTGCTGTGACCTGGCCGAAACCCAGATTGAAGGGGACAGAGAAGATCATGTTGCGCTAGATGTCTAGATAGTTGGCGATGCACTAGATGCTCAAGGACTTTGGATAAGAAAGGAAGGATGGAAATAGGGCGAAATTGGGACAAGAGTGTTGGATTTTGGGACTTGGGTAGTGGAATAATATGCGCTTGTTTCCAGGCGCGGGGGAAACAACCTGAGCACAGTGAGGAATTAAATATATGGGTGAGGATGGGGAGTATGGCAGGAAGTATGGGAGAGAACATTTTTGTACATAACTCATCGTTACCTACAGCAGTAGAGGTGATCGACAGGAGCTACTTTTTTACATCGCTCTCGTCGACCGCAGCCAGCTTAAACGAAGGGGACACTGGTACCGGCAGAAGCGAGAGATCGTGCAAAGTACTAGACTTCACACCGGGGTCGAGAATGAGAGGGGGAAGTGAGAAATGTGCATTAAGAGCGGATAAGTCAATGTCATGGCTGTTTAAGTTAGGTGACTTGCCGATACCATTGGACTTGAGAAATTTCCAGAGTTTGGAGGAATTACGGGTGTCAAGAGACTTGTGAAAGTGGCGACGTTTGGCATCACGACACAGACGACCGCAGCGATTTCGCAATACCTTGAACTGAATGAAATTTACCTCTGTCGGGTGACGCTTGTACCTACGTTTGGCCTTGTCTCGACAAGCCATGTCTGCCTTGATCTCATCGGTGATCCACGGGGCCGGTGAGTGTTTCACTTTTATTCTACGTTTCGGCGCGTGCCGGTCGAAGAGAGCAGTAACTGTAGTGTTCAGGATGGTAACTTTCTGATCAACACTATCACTCTCATACACAGACGTCTAATCGATGTCCTTCGCGTCACGCTGCAATGCCCCCAGGTCCATACCCCCGTAATTCCGTGTCACCGAGAATACGGGCTTAGGAGGACGGATAGAAAAAGATAAATAGAGAAGGTCGTGATAGGAGTAGCTAGCCGTTAGTTGCCCATGTGTGGCCACAAGGTCGGGCGAGGAGGTAACGATCAAGTCTAAAAGAGAGGGGATGCAGTTAGGAAAATGATGTGTAGCAGAGAGAGGTAGAATGTGAAGGTTTACAGAAGACAAAAGTGACTGAAGAGAATGGGTGCGGTGATCATCCTTAATCAGGCAGGTATTAAAATCGCCCATTAGAACCACGCGGCTGTAATCGGGACAAAGGTCATTCAGCAGAGCCTCAAGTGAGTCAAAGTAATTAATTCTGAGATCCGGACTGTAAAACACACCGAGTAATAATTTAGTAAAATGAATAGTGATCTCAAGAAAAAGATGCTCTGCCGAACCAATAGCATCCGGAGGGGAGGCACTGATAACTATAAGGAATATCGTCACGTAGATAAATCGCCACACCTCCGCATCCCTTGCCAACCCTGTCTTTGCGAATAAGCACAAATCCAGGAATAGCAAAGAGCGAGGAGGGCAGTGACGGTTTCAAGAAAGATTCAGAAATCAAGAGGGCATCGACACGATTGTTGCTAAATGTTGCCAGAAGATCGGAGAAATGATGAGAGACACTCTGGGCATTAATATGTACGATATTTAGATTTTTAGGAAACTCGGTAAACAGATAGGATAACCGGTCATGTAAAGTCAAGGCTATAGAATGGTCACTGTCAGTGCTGACAAAGCTTACGTTAGATGGAGAGCAAGAATAAAAGCTGTCCTCATCAGAGGACTCGTAATCCATTATATGTACATAATATATAAATAACTAGCTGATGAGTATAGATATAATAATAAAACTATAACTAAAGAAGTAGATAAGATAAATAAAGGTACATAAATTATATAATACTTGTACTAATTAAACAAATAACTAAACGTCGAACACTCCCACTCGCAGCTATTGGAAAAGATTAAACAAAATACAGACTATGAGAAAATTGGAAGTAATACAAAAATTACCGCAACCACACCGCAAATTCAAGAGTACAGCGGAACGTTACCGCCAGCATCATGTGAGTGACAAGCTAGGATGGCATTATTGAAAACTTGGCAGTATGTCACAAAAACCTTAGCCTGGCCAAAGAAACTAATTTTGAAACAATAACATTGGAATATGTCATTTTACTGTAAAGTAATGCCAAGACTGTCAAGATTGTCACAACAAACGTCCGACGTCAGTCAGTAACAATAGCAAACAAAGTTCCATCGTGATTGAAATGAATACCTAACAATTCATCGATTAACTATTCTATACCTACCGACAATAAAGTACCTACCAATACATTTAATACTGGGTTACACATAACGTAAGTTGAATCGTATCAGAAATTAATATTGCAATGCAAGTGCGGCTGCAACGACAGCGAACAACGATCACCGAACAATTACAATTGAAAATTAAATATAAATAGATAGGCATAAAACAGCGACTATCGACGACAGGCTCTGTGCTTTTTGCTGTGCAAATGTGAGGGTGCAGCTGGAGTTTTCACTTCAGTCGTATCAGCAACCGTCGTTGTAGATGTAGTGCTATTCGCTGAGTCAATGGGAAATTTCACAATGAGCGAATTCAACTCGGCCATTGATTCGATTCTATGGCGTGCCTTGTCAGGTGTTATAATGTTGATAACTCCTCCAGTAGACCATACATATTTCATTTGGAAGTACTTCCGGGCTGATAAAAAAACCTGGTGCCTGATCCTGGTAAGGTATTCTGAGATGGTCAAGCCAGTGCCCTTCAATGTAGTTTTATTGTCCCATGTTAAGTGACGGTGTTCCATATCTCGATATCGAATAACTATGGGCCGGGGCTTACCTTTACTTGATCCGAGGCGATGACAAACTTCCAAGGTGGTACTGTTTACATCGGGCACTTGCATTTTGTTAGATAATATGTCAGAAACAATGGAATGTAGCTTTTCACCTGACTTTTCAGGAACACCATGCAGCAATAAGACTTTCCGCCTCATGGTGGTTTCGTGGCGGTCCATGCCCAATGAAAAGAGTTGTGCTTGAGTCTTCAAATGCCCTAAGGAGTCCATAACAAAAGACTTGAACTCACGGAATTCCACAGAAAGAGCTGTTATATCCGAGTGAACTGGTACAGGTGAGGCCAAAGCCTCCTTCAACCTCTCCTCGTGGCTCTGCAGACGGCTTGTAAACAGAGTTTCCAGCTCCTCCAAGCTCTTTTCAAATCTACTATCCATATCTAAGATGAAAACACAAATCCCGGTGATGTAGAGAGAAATGTTATATAGTCTGAGTAGTGGTGTGTTCAACAACTGCTAGTACATATATGTATAGCTTTAATAAACAGTTAAATTAAATTTTTAAAACATTAAATATTAGGAGCTCAAAAATTGCAACTATATCTTGCGACTACCCACTTAATTTTTCTTTAAATTTTCTTTTTATTATACATACCAAATTGCATTCCATAATTATTTCTACCGCAGAGCTCTCAGAACAACACATATAATTGAATATTGCCAACGCTTTAAGAACTGTTCTCATAGAGTGGCAGATATTAAATACAGTGGTAAGTATAGTCACAAACAATGCGTCCAGCATGAAGAAAGATGTAAGTGATTTTTTAAATAAAAGAAACCACTTTTGTGTGGCACATACCGCACATACCTTAAATCTGGCAGTTAAAGACTGCATAGGGGGCCTAAAGACAATGAAAGTACTAACCATTTAAAAAATGACGATATATTGACAATTATAACAAAGTGTCGTAATATTGTTACACATATCAAATAAAGTATAAAATCTTGTAATACATTAAGAGATATACAAACTCAAATGAATTTTGAAGTAATAAAACTGAAACAAGACGTACAAACACGGTGAAATACAACTTTCTACATGTTTGAGAGACTCGTACGAGTTAAAATCCCCCTCTCGGCAACATTGCCTCTTCTAGATAGCCCTCTTCCAAATTTGGATTCAGGAGAATGGTTGATACTAAAAGATTGTGTTGACATTTTGCAAACAGTCGAAAAAATTTCCACCACGTTGTCTGGAGAGCTATATCCAACTTTATCTATTATAATTCCTCTAGTAAGGGGTTTACAAAATACAATAATTTGAAAAACACCCAACACTGAAGCGGGTAAACATCTACAGAGTTCACTGTTTGCAGTAATAGATAAAAGGTTAGGGGTTTACGTAAGTAATAGAACGGCAGCAAATTCACGACCCCCGTTTTAAGAAAAAGGCTTTTGCTGTCGCGTACTGCAGAAAATGCAGTAAAATATGTGCTTGAAGAATTAGCGCAATATCAGGTTATTTCAGCTGAGGAAGTACAACAGGAACGACAGGAACCTGCTGCATCTACTTCGGTATCTACTGGTGATCATGAACTGTGGGAGGTGTTCGATAAAACAGTAAGTGATGATACACGACAAACCCTGATATCTTCGGCGTCAATAGTCTTGAAACAATATTTAGATTTGCCATATCTTGATAGGAGGAAGGATCCACTTAAATTTTGGGAAGAGCGAAAACATATACTTCCTACCCTTTACAAAATGGCACATAAATATTTGTGTATACCTGCCACGTCCGTTCCATCAGAGCGGCTTTTTTCTAAAGCGGGATTGCTTGCCAACCAAAGACGGAATAGACTTCTACCAAAAAAATAAATCAAATATTATTTCTCAAATATTATCATACCAACGAAATAATATAGATGCTATAAAGTAGATGCAAATAGGGGTTACGACTAACCGTCACACCATTTTGTTTTATTTTGTTATTTTACCATTTTGTTATATTTTGTTATTTTAACATTTTGGTATATTTATACTTTTTGACTTACTGAGTTTTTTGTTGATTTTTTATGATTTACCAAAATACCTATTTTGCTTTTACTTACTTACCTACTTATTTTTATTTTTAACTAGTGGTCCCGGCGAACTTCGTGCTGCCTGAAATTTTGCTTATGAACCATATACTTCCTACCCTTTACAAAATGGCACATAAATATTTGTGTATACCTGCCACGTCCGTTCCATCAGAGCGGCTTTTTTCTAAAGCGGGATTGCTTGCCAACCAAAGACGGAATAGACTTCTACCAAAAAAATAAATCAAATATTATTTCTCAAATATTATCATACCAACGAAATAATATAGATGCTATAAAGTAGATGCAAATAGGGGTTACGACTAACCGTCACACCATTTTGTTTTATTTTGTTATTTTACCATTTTGTTATATTTTGTTATTTTAACATTTTGGTATATTTATACTTTTTGACTTACTGAGTTTTTTGTTGATTTTTTATGATTTACCAAAATACCTATTTTGCTTTTACTTACTTACCTACTTATTTTTATTTTTAACTAGTGGTCCCGGCGAACTTCGTGCTGCCTGAAATTTTGCTTATGAACCTTCCCTGAACCTCCACGAATATTTTAAGACCCAATTAGCCAAATCGGTCCAGCCGTTCACGCGTGATGACGTGACCAAGGGAAATAGGGATTCATTTTTATACATGGGCACACTAAAAGTTTTGCACTTCTAGCTAATCGGAACTATTTGAATTTCAAATGTTATATTTTTTTAAACGTTGCAACCTTCTTAGTAATAAAAAAAACAATTGGCGGGAAATCATTTGTCAATTGTTTTTTATCACACATCAAAGTTCTACGTATGCAGCGAAAATGGAATTAAGTCGAAAAGATTTTAGAGCGATGATTTTTTATGATTTTAAAAGTTCTCTCTCTCCGCAAGACTGTGCCGCTCGTCTTCAAAATGCTTTTGGAAGAGAAGCACCTTGTTTGGGCACCGTGAGGCGATGGTTTGCTGAATTTGAGAGAGGTCGAGTTTCTTTACATGACGAATTTCGTGAAGGGCGGCCTTCAACTGCCGTCAACGAAAATATTGTGGCTACTGTTAAGCGGTTAATTGAAGAAAACCCGCGGATTACCTATGAGACAATTCGAGGACTATTGGGGATTGGTATGAGTCAAATCCAGAAAATTTTACACGATGAATTGAAATTTCGGAAACTTTGTTGTCGTTGGATCCCTCATGAACTTGACAGTGGAGCAGAAGCGGGCTCGCGTGGAATGATGCTAGTGAAGTACGACCACGGACATTCTAATGCTGTTTATGACATTGT
Source organism: Nudaria mundana (assembly GCA_963556515.1). Lineage (NCBI taxonomy): Eukaryota > Metazoa > Arthropoda > Insecta > Lepidoptera > Erebidae > Nudaria > Nudaria mundana. The sequence goes on along the minus strand of OY748302.1, from coordinate 11,556,864 downwards.
CACAGGAGACGAAACGTGGATTTATTATTTTGAACCCGAAAAAAAACAGCAATCTTGTGAATGGGTGTTTGAAAATGAGAACAAGCCAACAAAAGTGAGGCAGGCGAGAAACGTTGGTAAAAAAATGATCGCGTTTTTTTCTCAGCTACGGGTCCCATCTGTACAATTCTACTTGAAGATCAAAAGAGTGTTAATGCCGAGTGGTAGTCTACCATTTTTTTACCCAGGATGTTAGAAAAATTTCGCGACAGACGACCCAAAAGCCGCGTTCTCCTACATAATGACAGCGCTTCTTCACACACGGCCAACAAAACAAAGTCATTTTTAGCTTCCGAAAAAGTACAACTCGTCACCCATCCTGCGCATAGCACCGACCTAGCACCCTGTGATTTCTGTATTTTCCCCAAAATCAAAGATTTGATGAGAGGTTTCACTTTTACCAACTCCGAAGAGGCAGTGAAAGCGTTCAATCAGCACGTAGAAAACATGCCTTCAGATCTGTGGTCCTCCTGTTTTAAAAAATGATTCGATCGCACGAAAAAATGTTTAAAATGTAAAGGAGAGTATTTTGAAAAGCAATAAACATAATATTTTGGTTTTAACATGTTGTTTTTTTAAGTTACGCAAAACTTATAGTGTGACCTACGTATATAGAGATAACCGACTGATTCAATACTTAGGTACATAATATTACTATCTATGAATAAGTGATTATTAAGCTGTTTTATTGTGTATTATTTAGAAGTACTTTTCAATTTATTTTTAATAAAAATAAAAATATTTTTATATTAAGTATAGGGTTAATTTTAACTAGGTATAGGTAATACTATATACCTAAATAATTATATATTTTTGCAAAGAAAATTATTAATACGTTGGAAATTGTAATCGTAGTTAGGGCGGGCGTAACATTATGCTTGTGCAGTGTTGTGGCTCGCAAAAATCTACGACGCCGCACAACGCATTTAGCTGTGCGCGACGTCGTTTTTGCGATGCTTCGTCGCAACACAGTGTTGTTACTTCGCCCTGTCATTTGTGATAGTTAGAAGTTCCTGATTTCCATTTTGTTGATATTTATGTAAACGCAATTAACAGTTGATTGGACTTAAATATATTGTGTATTGATTTTATCATTCCTAACTTTAAATAAAATTCATTGAAATCATCAATATTATACTTACGACTACACATCCAAACTCGTCTGTTGATTGCGTAAGGTACCTAGTAAGTACATTAAACAGATCCTTAAGGTGCTGTGGTGTCAAACCGTCAAGTCCATCGGCTGATCCAAAACGAAAGGAGTCAACAGCTGTGCAGTGTCCTTGACAGTAGTCTCAAGATTTTCTGTATCGTTGTTCGGAGGATCAGGAAAAGAGAGGTCAGCTGCGGATGGTGGGTGCTTACTCTGCAAGCCCGTTAAGGTTTCTGCAGAATAAGGAGCCAGCACGTCGCTACTAAAAAGTAGTCTTGCCGCCCCACTGATGTCGCCTTCCCTTACTTTATTCTCTACAAGTTTTAATTTCTTGGCCTGAGAATAATCAGGGGCCGAAATGTGGATTGAATTTGAATTTAAAATGTTAAAATTGTTTGTACAATTTTCTTTGATTTGGACCGTCAAAGATGTCAACGGCCTTTTCTTTACGTGTAGGATTCTATAACGGAAGGTTAACATTTGTTCCCAAGCGCTAAAGGTATTTTCCCGGACTACTTGACCGATACAGGAGGCTAAACACTGAGCCACAGAGGGTCTCGCACCTCGGGGGATTCTTTTTAGAACTGGAATAGAATTTTTCATGGTACTTAACCTTTGCCAAAAGGGAATTTCGATATTATCAGAAATTTCTTGTTGATTTGGGAAAATTTGTGCCATGTGACGTCATTCACACGGTTGAATAGGATAGTTGCTTTTGCTAGTTGCTACGTTTAAAAAAATATATGTGAAGTCAGATGATCGTCAGATTTGATCATAACAAAAACAAATATTTGCTAATTTGGCTCTTGGACATATTCTATCAGTTTATTTTCTGTTTAATTTTTCGAACCATGAAAGCTAAGGCGTTGTTGGCATCACGTGAAGCTTACGTTGATACCGCAGTGGGATACGTAGAAGTTCAGCGAGAAGAGACGTTGTGTAACGTTAAGTGCCGAGTAACACCCGACCACAAAATTAAGGGGAAGTTGTACATTGTGACTGCTACTATTGACGAAACTTTAAATAAAATTGTCAAAGTGGAGTGCAACGACTGTGCGTCATCTGCAGGTGGATGCAAACATGCCATCTGTTTCGCTATGTGGCTCATTAAGCGTTCTGATGAACCGTTAGTTACATCCACTATTTGTTACTGGAATAAACCAAAGTTAGCGGGGGCTATAAGTGACAAGAAGCATGTTATGGCTAAGAACATGGGCATAACAAAAAAGACCAGACCCACTAATGTGAACATCCCTTCGTTGTCCATGTTCTTAGCAGAATGTACTCAACGAGACATGTGTAAAGGCCTTATTTTAAGACAAAGCCAAGATCATAACAAGCCTAATTTACAAGATCTCACCATTTTCAATTTAATGTTAAAATACATAGTTGAAACTAAGAATAACTTAACTTGTTCTGGATTTAAGTTATTTGCAAAAAATATTGTGACCGTTGAAATAATAAATGAAATTGCCACACAAACGAACGAACAAGCAAATTCAAAGTTATGGCATGCTATGCGCCAAGGAAGAGTGACTGGTTCCAAAATATATGAAGCCATTCATTTTAAAACAGCTAATGGCGCTTTAGTTCAGAGTATTTTGGGAGGATACAAAGTGCCTGAGACATGTGCAATTAAAAGAGGCAAGCTTTTGGAACAAAGAGTGCTTAAAGAGCTTGAAAGTGAGTTTGGTAGCATAGAGAGGACCTATGCTACCAAACCCACTTTCAAGCTCTTTAAGCACTCTTTGTTCCAAAAGCTTGCCTCTTTTAATTGCACAGGATTGATTTTATTATCACCCATCATAGGTGTGTCCCCTGACGGTATTACTGATGACTTTGTTGTGGAGGTGAAATGTCCCATAAGTAATAGATCAATAAAAAAACTATATAAAAGATAGACAACTGCAAGAAAAATTTAAAGCTCAAATTATGGTGCAAATGCATGGTGCAAATAAGTTAAAAGGCCTCTTTTGTATAGCTGACCCTACTTTTGAGCAGTCAAAGGTGTTACACAAATACTGGGTGCATTATGATGTAGACTATGTCAAGAAAATATTAATTTCTGCTGAAGACTTCTGGGAAAATTATTTATATCAAACAATTTTAGATAGTGCAAAATAAAAATACATAAGATTTGATTACGTTTTATTCGTTACTTATAATCGAATTTTGTAAATTAATTAAACCACATGCAATAATAACTATCTCATCCGTATGTTGTACTAACTTGTTATTAATAACGGCATGAGGTTTTAACATTTTAAATAACCTTATTCTTCTGATTACTCTTTCTACATGGATACGTAGACTAGCAATCACTTTGCTTCTGATAGCGTCTTGTTTTGTCAGTTTCACATCTTTTACGACACTAGGAGGCCGTAAAAGCTTTATATTTTTTGTACTGAGAATGGATTCAATGTTTTTAAATCCTCAGTCTGCCAATACTGTACAACCAGACGGCAACACATCTAAAAAACCACTAACTTGCACTAGTCTAATGTCTGAAATACGGCCACCAAAGCCAGCTGACACAAAATTAATAAAACCATCAGGTGTGGTAGCCTCTAAATACTTTAATGTATTGGCATTTTTATATTGCGACCATGTTAGAGACTGATTTATAGGATCTCCTGGTTTTTCTATTTCAATCTCAAAACAATCAATAATACAGAAAATATTTGTGTACTCCTTATTTGTTCTAAAACAAGTTGGTAAATTCCCTTTAACAGTTAATAATGTAGAACAAAAAATTAATTGGTTGAAAAACTTAGCCAGCGCACATAATGTTTTGTAAAATAATCTCCACAATGTGGTAACAGATATGCCAAACATATCAGATATTTGAATAAAAGGAACATTATTTTTGATTTTATATAGTGTTATGATTATATCGTTGGCCTTTACTCCTTCCAACTTGGACTCTAAAAAGCTAATGACACAATAATAGGTTTTTGTCAATCCTATGTAATCTTGTGGCCTGCGTGCTATTAAATCTAACATAAAACTTTTATTAGTGGTCTTCTGTTTCTCTACTTCAAACATTTCAGATTGTTCTGACATATCCCCAGAGGTAACAGTTGTAGTACTTCCTTGTGTTGAAGGTAAAGCTTCTTCATCGGGTATAATTTCATTTATAAATGCATCTTCTACATTAGACTTTTTCTTTTTGTAAGAAGAAATACAACAATATGTAGTTCTGTCTGCTGTCTTGGGTTTCACTTGTATGGCTTTATTGAATCTATTAGGATTTTCATAATCTGTCCCCTTTTCCAGTTTCACAGGAAAATATGAAGATGATGATGTACTAGGCTCAGGTCCACTTGTGTGTTGTACTAGAGATGCTGGTTGTTACGCACATACACATTTTGCGTTTGGTAACAACACTAATTGGAAGCTACTAGAATATTGGCGGACCGGTTCGGACAATGAAGAAATTCCTTCGCTCATTGTCCTGTGAGCCGGGCGAGATCGTACCGATAAGGATTGGCCGTTTAACCAATAGCGGCGCACACGCGGTCATCGATGCGTGAATTGTCGCGGCACTAGACGCCCGGAGGGGGGTTGGGTTCGGCACTGCTCAGTTACCGGGCCGAGGTCATATAAGCCCGCGCAGAGCTAACGGAGACAAAAATTAGCATAATAGAAATCTCATCAACGCACAGCTGACACATTGGTATTACAAATTGTAAATTTTTATTTTCGACATTTGTTATAATTTTAATTTTAAAGAATTGCTTTGACTCGATATTAGCATACCGAAACGGTTGCTATTTAAATATTTAGGCGATTGTGATTATGTTTTGTGGTAAAGATCTTCAGCATTCGCATTATTATTAATCTTATAGAACGCAAGTCTGATAAATATATACATATGTAGTTAAAAACTCTCGGTTTAGTCCGCGCGGCGCGGAAACTCAAATAACCAGGTCTAATAAAGGCACCAATATTAGCGTGCCCTAATCTTTATCTGCCGTTCGGGGTACACACAGATGCGAGCGGCCACGGGTCAAGTGGTATGTTATCCCTATATGGAGTTAGCAGACTTACAAGACTCGTGACTCGCTCCATGTCAGGCCGGAACGCAAACTTTAGGTTACGGAACGGGTAGCCCTCGAACGGGTGTTATAATAGGAGACGGTAGCGTTTCATAGTATTATTACATTAGTATTATAGGATTAGTTTTACTTTAGCGGACATGGTGCGAATTTAGCACGTGTAGGACTTCGAGATGACTTTCTTTTGGAATTAACATATTATTTTTTGACTAAGTAATTTATTTTGGACTTAGTGACTTATTATTGACTTTTCTTTTTTATTATTGACAACTTTTAGCTTGTTGGAGGAGCAGCGTCCTGATGGATTCGTTGTTCCATATGATTAGTGTTTTTAGCTTCATCCCATTTATTGTGGCAAGGGCCCCGTAGTTTTAATCCGATGCCTTATGTTTTTGCTAGGAGCTACGTTTGGATTGGTTTTCCTGTGGACCCACAAATGGGTGGATTGAGGCACACTTCATATGTTTGGATGCGTTTGGAGTTTATAATTTATTATATATACATGTGGTAGAGTTTCTGTGCAGAACTCAAGCTGGGGGAAGACCACCATCTTCAACTATCGCCGTTATGCGGTCGTTAGGATTGATGAACCAGACTAACACGCACACAGGGTTCCACTCTGAGGCACGGACCACCTTGTGCCTATATCGTATCTATGTAGTTTAAGTATTAGTAATATATATATTTAAGTTTATTGTGGTTAGGAAATTCAGTCTGATCATGTAGAATAGACCACTCCAGTGGCAACCACAGCTGTAGCAGGAAGAACGTCTAGTCTACGCTGTATTAACTGCCGGGGGTACAGATAAGCCTTCACTGTGTATCTAGAGGAGCCTCATGTGCTCCCTGGGTCCCGAAGCACGTCAGAGCGTTTAGTGACTCTGTTGCCCAGTCGTTTAATTTCAGTTGGACAGGACGTGCTGTCGAAGTAGGCTGGGGCCTAATTTAACATCTCAACGCGCAGATAGGGCCGGACAGGGTATGTAAGACTCGTCTTCCTGCCTCCGCGGGAGGAAGACTATGAGTGTTAGGTAGTATATAAGGTTGCGTGCATGGAGTACGGAAGGTTGTATGAGTTGGAACTTGTGTCAGTTGTTTCAGGAATGTATCGCAGTTTATAGGCGGATAACTATTTAAGGATTCAAACCGATAATCATCCGGCGTCATGGAGTACATGGCTGCCCTTTTGGTGTTTTTCATATAATACATCAGTACATAGTTCTACTAAATATACGCCTTTCGAATTACTATACGGTAAAATATGCAAAATACCATCAAATTTAAATCAAAACAAAATTGACCCACTGTATAACCATAATGATTACCCATTAGAATTAAAATATAGGTTACAAACGTCTCAAAAAGAAGCTCACGAAAATTTGTTAGATAGTAAATATGTAAGAAAACAAACGTATGACCAGAATTGTAATACTATAACATACAAAGAACATGATTTGATTCTCGTAAAAAACGAGACTGGAAACAAATTCCAAAGTATTTATAATGGACCTTATTCAGTGATCAAAGATATTTCTCCAAATGTAGAAATTTAAAAAAATTGTAAAAGCTATTTAGTGCATAAGAATAGAACGAAATTATATTGTTCGTAATATTGTTCATTATATTTTATCTGATTTTATACACTTATTATTATATATAATTTTTACATTACTTAATTTTGTTTTATATTCTATACCCTTACATTTAAGGAACATTGTAAATTACGATATTATTAAAACATTATATAATGGAAAATTATAGACGTACATATTAAGATAGTATTAATATTTTTTCAATATTTGTACTGTAATTAAATAATATTGATAAAACACTATTATTTAATTTTCTTTTCGGGAAAGGTGTAGTGTATAAGACATATACTTGTACTTAGTTATAGATTTATACTGTATGCACCTCCATATATAATAAGGTTCATGCAATTATACGACAGTTATTATCCAGCAGTCAGATGTTTCATTTCTCTCTCAACACACAACCTTATAATTTCATAAAGCAGACCGGGCAAAGATAACCACTTATCGAGCCGTATGAATGACGTCACAACCCCATTTTTTGATTTTATTTATTTTCTCCTAAATAAAGCCCTAAAAAAGTATGAAAAAAACAGTTTTGGAATCAGAATAGAAAACTCAAGAAACGGTTTTTTTATTTCCATGACTTAAAATTTGAAATGTTGTCAATTATATAATAAAAATATTTACATTATAAAATATCGTTTAAAAAATCCTCCGCGTCATTGCCGACTGGGAAGGTTCCCAGAATGCTGGCTGTGTTGCCACGTTGGATGGCGATACTTATTCTTTGGGCCAGAAAATAGTCAGCCTTCAGGTCCTGAGAACCATCGATTAGGCGTTTAGCAATGTCTCTATAAAGGCGGCGAGCACTCGGACCCCATGACCCCAGTGTCTCAACCCCAAACGGCTCAAATATGTAATCACCTGCTAGGTTAGCATATTTACGCCGTTTGAGGTCTTCAGCCGATGCAGCAGCAGCGCCAGCACATCCGGATGTGCTTGGAAGATGTGAAGGTGCTAAGGTGTCAACGCATGTAGCGTCCCACACCAAAGGCCTTCCCATCTTCCGCGGTAGCAATGACATACCGTCCGGTCTCTTTCCATCGCTTCGTGCTAAACCATTTGCTTCACGTACGGCCGGAAGACCTGCGGTGGAAAGAGCCCTACGAATTATGTCGTTTAGAATAGCGTGCCGAGGTATACTACCTGCGCTTCTGCTACAAGAAAGACCATGGTGTCCCAGATTATCGACGGCTACTCCACAGGTGCAATGATGCGGCGATACACAAGGTGTACCCAGCCGAAGGCAAGTGGCAATGCGGAAGGTTGTGTCGTTCAACATTGTACTGATGTTGGGCGATGGGAGCGCCTGGATCCATAACCCTGACTCCCATTCTCCAACAGCTTGTAGGAGTGCACGTTCTGAAATATTGACAGAAGTGTCAATTAGTGGCGTGAGGCGTGAGGGCAGGTCAGTGTCGGGGGAATGACATCCTCCAAACATTTATGGCATCGGTCTTGCATCGAACCTCGGAATCAATCAGTGTATTTGACAAAATTTTCCTGACTAATTCTTCGGTGCTATGGACCGACGACAGAAATGCTGGCAGACTGACATCTGTGACTTTACGAATACCTAGCCCGCCCAAGCGAACTGGAAGAGACCCTTGGACCCAGGCTCGGTCATTAATATTTACATTTAAAATTTTACACAAAGAATTTTGTATTAATTTGTCTAGTCTAAATTTCTACATTTTTCCAAAATTGTCCTGAACGGAGGGCATGTGTAGACAAAAACGAAGAATAGTAAAAGCTGAATGAATACTGATATTACATAGACTATCAATAACCTGATCAAAATTTTGAATTTTTTCCTTGATAAAAGTGGAAAAGCCCTCTTCTAAAATCGGGGACCCCAGGAGGCGTAGAGAAGTTTTGTCCAAAACTTTTATGTTGGGGGCCAAACAGTTGAATTTGGAGATACGAGTAGTTGTTAATTTATCTGTGTTTTCAGAAATAAAAATCTCACATTTATTCGGGTTCAGTTCTAAGCCAATTGACTGAAACTCGTTCTTTATTAGTCCTCACTCGGGTGTCCCTGGCTGTGTTGGGGGAGAGTGTGAGCCACAAAAAATTGCAGAACTGTTTAAAGAGCAATTTATAATTAGGCCCCGTTCTGTTCAGGTCGCGGATGCTGAGGTTGAGTCGAGATTGGGCGATCGTACCTTATTTACCGTGAAGGAAACGCAATTTGTGTTGAAGAATATGGTTCGTGGTAAGTCGCCTGGTCACGATGGCCTCAGCATTGAGCATCTACATCATGCTGGAGTGCACTTGCCGCGGGTACTTACTCTGTTTTTTAATTTGTGTGTTGCGCATTCACACTTACCGGCAGATCTCATACGCACGGTAATTGTACCCGTTATTAAAAATAAGACCGGCGATGCTTCTGATGGCTCTAACTATCGCCCTATCTCTTTGGCTACCGTGGTGGCGAAAGTGCTGGACGGCTTGATGCGTAATCGAATGACAGGCTATATGAACTTGCATGATGCGCAATTTGGTTTTAGGTCGGGGCTGTCCACTGAGTCGGCAATATTATGTTTGAAGCATACTGTGAGGTATTATACCGATAGGAAGACACCCGTTTTTGCTTGCTTCCTAGACTTGTCTCGAGCCTTCGACCTTGTTGCTTATGGGGTGCTCTGGAAAAAGCTCGAAAAGGAAACCGACATGCCGTCAGACCTGATTGCCATTCTTAAATATTGGTATGGCAGTCAGGTAAATCAGGTGAGGTGGAATAATGCGCTTTCCTCAGAGTACACCTTGGATTGCGGATTCAGGCAGGGGGGCCTGACGTCACCATGGCTGTTTAATTGCTACATGAATGGCCTGATTGAGGAGCTCAGCAACACCGGAGTCGGATGTTCTGTTGATGGTATACCGTTTAATAATATTGGCTATGCTGATGACATGGTGTTGCTGAGTCCCTCAATCGGTGGCTTGCAGAAGCTGCTGGATGTTTGTGTCAGGTATGCGGAACGACACGGCCTACAATATAATGTCAGGAAGAGTGAATTTATAGTGTTTAAAGCGCGAAATGTAAATTATACAAACACACCTCCAGTCTTCCTGAAGCATGAGCCATTACAGACAGTGTACGAGTTCAAATACCTAGGACACTGGGTTACTGATAACCTCAAGGATAGTTTGGATATTGACAGGGAGAGGAGGGCGCTGGCTGTCAGGTGCAACATGGTTGCCCGTAGATTCGCACGCAGCTCAGGTGATGTTAAGTTAACTTTATTCAAAGCTTACTGTCAATCCTTTTACTCGTGCAGTCTATGGGTGGACTATACGCGGCTGGCGATCGGAGCCCTTCGGGTTCAATACAACAACGGTCTTAGGATGCTGTTGGAACTGCCAAGGTACTGTAGTGCGTCGGGTATGTTTGCGCAATACGGTGTGACCTCTTTTCAAGCCATATTGCGCAATAGAACTGCATCCCTGATGCGGAGGGTCCGGGGTAGTTCCAACAGCATGTTGATAGGTTGGAATCGCCAATATGGCGGCACTGGATTGAGATGCACAAACAAAAGGGATGCAATAAAGTGGTACCCACTCGCTCGCTCTCACTAAAATAGAAATTTTATTGTTTAGGTTTATTATTTTATTGTGTAATAATGTGACATTAAATTTAATTTGATTTTAATTTTCTAACATAGTTTTAGGTAGTACTAACCATGAAATGGATCAATTTATCTGAATAAATGATTATTATTATTATTATTACTAGGGTTAAATCTTGTAAAACTGTCTCTACTTTTTCCCCTAAAATCCCGTCATCTAGGTACCAAATGTTGTATTTTGATTTATTTTTTTGAATTATTGGGTTAATGAATATTCATTCATCTTATTGCTGCTATACTCAATTATATTCTTATTTTATTCTCATATGTATATTTAATTCAGTATTAATATTAATTGTTCTTGACATAAATGCTCAATAACAGATATTTAAAATTTGGTCTACTAAATACAGGCTCACTCTCAACCAAACAAGAGGAGTTCAGGGTGGCCATGCTACATCACGCTGTAGACATAATGGCCATAAACGAGACCTGGCTGAAGGAGGGCCAGGAAGCCAGAGCACCTCTGGTGCAGGGTTATAAGCTTCGGCACATTTCGAGACCTATGAGCGTGAAGCCCCTTCTTCACGCTCATAGAGGGGGAGGGGTCGCTTTCTACGTCAGATCTGGAATTACTGCTAGAACTAGGGTGCACCTCATAACCCCGAATGTTGAGCAGATGTGGATCACCCTTAGCATCATGGGTAAAACATTGCTAGTAGGTACCGGCTATCGCCCTCAATTGGCTTGACTTGGATGTGTTTCTGGGCGGTTTAACAGACAGTATTGTGGCCCTGGCCCCGTATGACCATGTGGTGCTGTTGGGGGATTTAAATGTAGATATGCAGATGGTGGGTGAGAGTAACGTGCGGAAACTCACTGACTTCCTCACCTGTATGAGTTTGGTACAGGTGGTTCAGAGGCCAACACACTTTACAGACAGCTCGGCCACGCTGATTGATGTAATATGCACGGATATTAGGACGGGCACAGTCACAGTGGATCACATTCCGGAGTTGGGCCGTCACTCGGTTGTGGTGTGTGATACAATAATTAAGAAACCCAAGCTCATACCACGCACCGTCACCAACAGACCTGAACGCATCCATAAATATATCGGCTATTAGCGGACTCAGAGGCGACATTTTTTCCTGCAAAAAAATGGTTTGTCGATGGGGTCGCCATCAGCGTTCCGCAACGGTTGTCCAGAGAGGTCCCTTTTCGCGAAGCATCTCCTTGACACCGGTCATTCCTTGAACAATAATAACACCTTTAGAGTTTTACACTTATGTGAGAAAGGGTTCAAGTTGAGTGCCTGGGAAAGGCTAGAAATAGTTAGGAGGGATGTGGACACCTTACTCAATGAACAAATAGATTTTCATACGTCTCCTTTACTTAATTTGTTTGTGAACAGACAGACACAGTAGTTGTTTGTTGGTTTGTATGTGTCACTTTGCGTTTCTATGTAATGTCTGTAGGTAGTACGTACTTACCTACATTATCTGTGCTATACACCTAGGTTAGGTAGGTAAGTCTGTGGGGAAGCGTCCAAACAAAACAAAGAAGCCGATTTCTATTTCTACCTATGTATTTATTTATACATATACACTAGCTTTTTCCCACGACTCCGCCCGCGTGGAGGTCGGGTATTGCGACCAAGATAGAGCCTTAGTAATATGCTATTCCAGATCCAGACTACAGTACCTACTACTACTGCCTGGTCTGTGTTATTTTATTAGCAGCACGAGTTTGGTGACTCGTTGCCTTACCACCCCTCCCGCAATAATATTTTCAACTTCGCTATATCTTAATATCGCTGTATCTTCTAAAGTAATAGTTTATTGATTTATGAAGTAATAGTTTATAAATTATGTAATCATCGAGTGTTATTTGGTACTTACAAATAACACTCGATGATTACATAATTTAATTTGATATAGATTAAGATTAAGGTATAAAAAAAAGTCATTCTAAATAATTGCTATTTATTTAATCAAATTTTACAACCTATAAGCAGTTGTAATAGCTTATATATGCTAAAGATAGATATATGGTGTCGCGGACTTTTTTGTAGATCTATTAGAGGCCTACATATTTGCTTTAATGTTTACTAATATATAACCGTTTAGGCAGCGTGCGCAAAGAAATGCTAATTTAAGTGGTACCTACCTTTTACGACTTGTTTGACATAAATCGATGTAGCTCAAATAAGACATAGGTATAGGTTATAATTCATTAATCGATAGGTTTATAATTCATAGCCTATTTTATTATGTAGTTTGATGAAAATCCATTCAGTAGTTTTTACGTGATAGAGTAACAAACATCCATCCATACTTACAAACTTTCGCGATTATAATATTAGTAGAATAAAATAAAAGCATAGGTAATTATTTTGTTGCAGATCGATTCTATGGCGAATATAGTAGCCCCCAATCAAACAGCAATTTCTGTGATTACTGATGCAGAAAATGTGATGTATGAAGTAGTCTCCGAAGGAACGTCAAGGCAATTTGAAAACGTAGCCGCGCAGCAGTCACTTGGGACTGATGGAAACCAGCTGACCCTAGAAGGAATCAACAATATATACGCGTTACAGCAACATATTATGGAAAACCAAGACAAAATAATGAAAAAACTTGCTGAAATTTCTGTGCAAGTCGAAGAATTAAGAAATGATCGGCAGCCAACAACTGTAACACTATTAGGTGAGGCTAAGGGTATGGAAGTGGAATCCTTTATACTAAGACCTATAAATGACATTAAGCACTTGGAAAAACTAGACCAGGATCTCTCAAACAAGGAACCATTTGAAAAACTCAAGAAACAATACTCAATTGTATGTTCTGAATTACTGGGAAACGGTGTTAAATGTGCTTACAGGTTGCTGGATATACTGTTTACGAAAGATTTCTTGTGCCTTTGTTCCTGGACTGGAGGTAGTCGTAAAGCAGTTGATGTGAAAATAGGGTTCAAAGCTTTCAAAAACGTAATAAAATGTTTTATTCACCATGGTTAACTTCTGGGATTCAACTTATACGGTGGAACATAACGAAAATTTCTTTGAAACGGTGTTGAGAAATGCGTTAAAACTCAATTATATGAAAAATATTCGTTCTTCTGCGAAGAGGAAAATAATGGGACTGGTCAAGAAAATTCGGCAGCACTGCAAAATTTGAATGAAAATAGTCATCAAAAAGATGATAACCAAATTGAAGAAGAAAATGAGGAAGAATCTCTGTGTTAGAATAAGTTTGTTTATTTTTTAAAAATGTTTCTAAAAGTATTGACGTAATCTCATGTCTGTGATTTTGTAATTGTGATTTGTGACTTGTAGTTGATAAATAATATTGTAGGTGAATTAAACGATTTAACTTTTTATCCAATTTATTTATTTTAAATTTTACTTCAAACCAAACCTATATACCTATTATAGTGTTTTTTTTTTTTTTTTTTTTATATTTGGTTCGCCAAATTGACGCCGCCCGCCTGGTGGTAAGTCGTGACGACGTCTAGCGATTGTGGGCCACTCTCACAGCACACATTACTATTGTGTGCAATAAAGGTACGAAATACAACTCATTCCTATATTCATTACACACAAACTTGAATTTTACATCTTAAGGAGATAGGCATATTAAGGCGCGTGTTTCAGTTGGCACTTTAGATTGAAATATATTAAAGTAACTTGATTTTACTGGCTGATCAAAAGCTTCAGTCAAACCTGAAACTTTGAAAATATTTTGTCATTTTCTATAACCATTTTTTCAATTTCCATAATGTCATTATTCGTGCTCATAAAAAACTTGTCTTTGCTTTTGTTGTTCAATTTGAATTCCATAATTGAATTTCAGTCTTCTTTTTGTTTCTTTTAATTTCAAAATCACATTTATTATTTTTGTTTTTATTACTGGAGCTTCCTCGTTAAGCCTATTTGCTACTTGCCGCAATGGATTTTCATCTCTGAGCATCCTCTTAATCAAGTAAAGCTTATTTTCAAATGGATAAGCACTGAAAGACTGAAGTGGTCCAAATCTTCGCACTTCAACATGGACTATGTTATAAACATTACTAGTAACATAATCGGCACCATAATAATCTTTATAGTGTTCAACAAAATAAAGTAAAAGGTTTTCTGCCAAAGGCAATAGGTTTTCGTACATCTTAGGAGAGCATATCGTTATACCGCAAAATAAACATAAAAAATGTGAGTAAGCACTTTCACTCAACACCTGCGGCAGTATAATAATGCTCAAATAATATAAAAATGATCTATATTCCGAGGCCTTCCAGTAAGCTAGATGATCCAAACCTCTCATTGATCGGTGAATTTCCGAAGGCAATTGGCTGTTATTTAAAAAAGTTGTAACGGTATTTATATCTCTTGAGCACCATTTGGTAATATATTTACCAAAATTACCATCACGCCATCCGACTAATAGTCTCTTCATTACTCCTGTACAATTCTTATAATCTATGGTTAGCTGACTAAATCGCCCGGCGTCCACAGCACTGTGTGGCGCCACTGTGTCATTCTACGTCCGCCATCTTCGAGACGTTCAAACCATTTTTCTCCACAAAATAATCAATATAAAATCCAAAAACTATTAAAAGTGAAGTGTTTGTGTAATAACAGCATCTCAGCACCGGCTTCCACCAGATTCAAGATACACAGGATTTCAAGGAGCACGCGTGAGTCAATCTATCTGACCATAATTACAATTAAACATTATTAAATGGGCTATCGACATACATTTTGGTCCAATCGAGCCAGGATCGATCAGTTACGATATCAATACAACTGAATATCTATGTATTTACATGTATTTATCGATATAAATTCATTATTTCATCAACTTTCATTATAAAACTGTTAAGTAGGTACCTACACGGGTGAGACATATTTGCATATTTCTATGTCAATTCCTATTGTAGGAGTCTAAAACCTGTGTAAAACATAGAAATATACACATCGTATCTCAAATCAGTGTATATTTTAATGCAAAACACAGTACTTTAAGTTTTCATTTTACAAAAATATCTGCGATCACGATCGTGACCGCCATTGTTGTTCATATTTTGCAGTTTCGTAATTTCATTTAAAATGACTAAAGGCGACGCAAGTGCAGGTACGAGCGAGTTAGCTGCCGCGATTGAAGTTAAGTTTCACAGTTTAGCGGATTCGCATATTACAACAAAAGAAATGTGTTTCATGAGATTGCAAAAACTATTTGATATTTCAAAGAAGGTAGGTACAGACGCCGAATCTATGCCAGTTACGTCTGACAATTATCCTATTGTTTGGTCTACTTTAGTGAAGCGATATGACAACAAACGCGCAATAGCTACTAATTATTTAGATAAAATATTTAATTTTAAACCGTTAGTTACCGAATCTGTCTCGGGACTTAACGAAGTCTTACAGACATATCAAGAAAACGTTAATGCCTTACAGCTGCTCAAGGTCAACAACCTATCGGGATTTATATTATTTTATGTCGCTTTGCGTAACTTAGACTCCGTCACTAGGCGCGAGTTAGAAAAAGAGATAGGACAGTCTGAGATACCTACTTATGAGGAATTAATACTATTCGTGGAGAAATACGTACGTGTTCTCGAGATGGCTGGACACATTCCTGGTTCTTCGAGTGGTAGCCAACCGTCTACCACAAAACCTAGGAAAACACAGCGAACGACCTTGCCGTCAGCTGTTACAAGTACAAGTACAGACAAAAGTGTTATGTCAATGAAATCCATTAAGTGTCTGTACTGTACAAAGATGCATTCTATTTATCGATGCACCAACTACATCGACATGACACCGGCGCAGCGACTAGATAAAATCAAACAATTACCTCTATGTGAGAAAAGCAAATTCGAATACTAGTGCAGTAGCATTGACGTGCTCGGCTAACTTGACAGTTTTGCTCGGCACCGCTATTATACACGTCGCAGATTGTTAGGGCCAGTTCCACACCGTACGTGCTTTAATTGATAGCGGCGCCATGACGAGCTACATAACTCAAAACTGCGCAAAACGTTTAAACCTGACGCGACGTCAATGTCACTTTGAACCCATTGGGCTGGGTGGTAGTTTGGTCAAGGATTTCGGTTTAACTAAATGCAATGTTAAACCACGACATTCTCCTGGTCCTGTACTGAAGACGGACGCGGTGATAGTCGCCAGTATAGCTGGTAATTTACCAACGCTGCCACTGCCGATAAGATTGTTACAGAATTTCAACATATAAGGTTAGCTGACCCAGGGTACTATCGGTGTACTATCGTTACTCGGCGGTGATCTGTTTCCATATATTTATGACGGTCAAAAGATACTTCCGCGTGAATCTGGTTTACCTGTTGCTATGAGCTCCATTTTCGGTTATGTTCTTGTGGGGCAGACACTCCAGGGATCCTACAACTACCAACGCGAATCGCTCTGACTCTTTCTGCGCGTTTTCCACAATTGAACAAGTTATGCGATCGTTTAGGGAAACAGAAGAAGTACCATCTAACGTACCGCTAAGTCCGGATGAAGAGCAGGCTGAGCACTTGTTCGCGAAAGGCCACAGGCGTGACACTTCGGGTAGGTATATAGTGAAGTATCCGTTTCGTGAGTCGGTGGAATTGGGAGACTCGAGTCAAATGGCAGCTCGGCGACTTCGTAACTTCAGAGTCAAAATTGAAAAGAGAACCTGAGCTTAAAATACCATACCATAAATTTATGCGTGAATACGAGGACCTCGGACATATGACCTGTCTTGGTGGTGCCCGGGATGTGGTATCGAAATACATCATACCGCATTTTTGCATTATTAAGCCTAGCAGTTCCACTACGTCTCATCGTGTGGTATTTGATGCGTCAGGTAAGTCATCTAACAGTTTGTCGCTGAATTCAGTCGTACTTCCAGGCCCTAAACTGCAGGCAGATATCAACCAGCTTCTAATTAACTTTCGTCTTCACGAGGTTTGTTTGTCTGCAGACATCTGTAAAATGTATCGCCAGATTATCGTGGACCCGGACCAGCGATCTTATCAACACATTCTGTGGCGTTATTATTTAGATCAACCAATCAAAAAATACTCTAGAACGGTGCTGTCACAGATCGGTCGACAGTTCGACCCCTTGGGATTTGTGGCACCGTGCACCTTTAACGCAAAGTGTTTTTGGACTCGCCAGCTCGACTGGGACCAAAGTCTCCCATCTGATTTGACTTCGCAATGGCAGTCCTACGTGAAGGAGCTTCCAATGCTATCAGATATACGTCATGACCGTCATGACCGTCATGTGGCCGTGGCCGCACCGTCCCTGTATCAACTACTGGGGTTTTGTGATGCCTCGTCCCTTGGTTACGCGGCAGTCGTATATTTACGGACAGTAAATCTTACCGGTGAAGCCAAGGTCAGTTTGCTCATTGCGAAGTCCAGGGTAGCACCCTTGAAAACTGTAACCGTCCCGCGACTGGAGCTCATGGGTGCCCATTTGCTAGCAAAGCTTGTCAAGTATGTTCAATCGATACTCCGTGATCGGATTGAACTACACGAGATGTTGTTGTTTACAGATTCGTCGGTGGTGTTAGCTTGGTTGAATACACCTAGTCACACACTTAAAACATTTGTTTCTACTAGGGTGTCTAAAATTAATGACGGTGTACCCTGTGAGTGTTGGTATAATTTCAGTGGGGTAAACAATCCTGCCGATATCTGCTCTCGTGGAGCTTTACCGTCAGTCTTACTGGCCACGCGAGAATGGTTCACAGGACCAGACTGGCTCGATCTAGTCGCCTACACTGGCCAATTAGAACCATGGACGAGTTTCGTGACTGCAACCCGCCCGAACTTAAGTGCGTCAAGACAGTGTTAGTGTCAACTGATGCTGATTCAACCAGCTCCCTTTACACTGTAACCGAAAAGTATTCTAGTTTTAGTAAATTGATCAATGTGGTAGCGCGATGCTATCAGTTTATACGTAACTGTAGACTGCCTTCAGGCGCGCGTACAGGCTGTCTAACCGTGACAGACACTAGGCGCGCCCACAGTATATTAGTGAAAACCGTACAGGAGCATTATTTTGGTAGTGAAATGCAGGCATTGGTAAAGGGTGGTAATAGTAATTCTTCTTTAAAGAAACTCAACCCTTTCATTGACCCTGATTGTTTCCTCAGGGTGGGGGGTCGACTTTCCCAGTCAGAGTTATCTTACCAACAAAAGCACCCTCTTTTACTTCCTTAAGATGCCCACTTCACAAAGATTCTAATTGATCATTTCCACAAAATTTACATGTGGGTCCTCGCACACTTCAAAGTCTACTAACACAAAAGTATTGGATCGTCAACGCTCGTAATGCTATTAGGTCACGAACTAGGAAATGCATTTCTTGTTTCAGAGCAACTCCTACGAGTCGACAACCCTTAATGAGCGAATTACCTAAATATCGCTCTCAGGATGTTCATGTATTTCACACTGTTTGTGTAGACATGGGCGGACCATTTCCTACAAAAGAGTCAACGCGTAGGAACGCTCGCATCTCCAAATCCTATCTTTGTGTGTTCGTGTGTTGTGCGACACGGGCAGTTCATTTAGAAGTGTTGTCATCACTAAGTACGGAATGCATGTTTCGATCGATTTACAGCTAGGAGAGGTTTGTGCCATTCTATCGTTTCAGATAATGGTACGAATTTCGTGTCAGCAAATAAACAATTAAGTGAAATAACTAAATTTTTAAACGACGAATCGTTTAATATCAATAACAGTTTTGTCTCTCGTGGTATTGTTTGGCGATTTAATCCCCCAACGGGCAGTAATTTCGGTGGACTCCATGAGGCCGTCATTAGGGGGGCCCGCGCTCTCTTACGACGCACCATTGGTACCAGAGCGTTATCATTCGAGGAGCTGGGCACACTATTCATACGGGTCGAAGCCGTACTGAACTCGAGACCTCTGTGCGCGCTGTCCAGCGACCCGACCGAATTTCAAGTGTTAACACTGGCACATTTCCTCATAGGTACGGAGCTTCTGTCTGTACCGGAGAACAGTCTTACAGATCTTTCTGGCTCTAGACTGAATCGATGGCAACTTGTCCAGCAGATGTCTCAACAATTTTGGAAACTCTGGAAACAAGATTACTTACATACTTTACAAACACGCCAAAAATGGCATAGTTCTTCAAACAATTTACAACTCGGTGATCTTGTCCTTATAAATTTAGATGCCCCACCACTCAAATGGGCACTAGGTAGAATTACGAAACTGCATAGTGGCCCCGATGGCGTGGTCCGTGTAATTCGTTTAAAAACATCGAACTAACTCGTCCAGTTTCAAAAGTAAGCCCGTTGCCTCTCGATCACAACTTTTAACTAAACTATAATTCCTTACTTAGATTTAGTTTATTTTATTTTTATACATTATACAGTCCATTGTTCTAACTTTAATTACACTATATCTCAATTTATAATTTATCTATTCAATTACACATGTTATACATCCTCCTACACTCAAACTAGTTAACAAATTCTACCGAACTTGGTATCGTAACTGGGAAATCCTTGCGGATTTCGGTGGGGGGAAATGTATAATTATTTTATAATCTATGGTCAGCTGACAACATCGCCCGGCGTCCGCAACACTGTGTGGCACCACTGTGTCATTCTACGTCCGCCATCTTCGAGACGTTCAAACTATTTTTCTCCACAAAACAATCAATATAAAATACAGTAACTATTCAAAGTGAGTGTGTGTGTGTGCGTAATAACAGCATCTCAGCACCGGGACCGGCGACCACAAGTTTTGATGCGAATATTCACCCACTGTTACACACTTCATACAACCGTGTTTCCCATTAAAGTTGCAAACACCTGAAAAAAATGTGAGTACAGAGGAATGATGTACTTGGACAAGTCAACATTTCTATTTCTACGTGTTGCTTTATACACATTGATCGACGGCGTTCGACGTTCAAAAAGTGAGTAAAGTATGGAACGACATTCGCCACTGTCGATGCGAAAGGATGCGTACGTCGTTCCATATTATGCTCACTGGACAAACCGTCGAACGCCGTCTATCAATGTGTACCCTTCAAGTTATTAGAAAATACATATTTATAAATTTAAAAATAATAATTTAAAAAATCTTATAGTAATATGTGTAGATAACTGAATAAAATATATAGGTAATAATAATAAAAAATATATTATAAAAAAATATAATAAATATCATACTTAGTATTGCCCAGTCAAAATAGACATTTAAGGGAACATGTATATTAATAAAAACAATACTTATACCTATTAAGTATATTATATATTTTTTTATAATTTGAGCAGGGTGCGAATTAATGTTACCTTAAATGTCTATTTTGACCGGGCAATACTAAGTATGATATTTATTACATTTTTAATTATTAATAATATTGTAACAATATTTTTTAAATTTATTTTAATAGAAGTCTAATCTGCTTTTACTGTAGATATGATGAATCTTTATATCCCTAGCTTGAGCAAGAATTGATTCCACATCCAAACTTTCATCCATCTATTTCACCCCCTTTCAGTAGATATTACTTTCGCAACTGAGTTTCAATTTATCTATCTTTAAACAAAAAATCATCAAAATATGTTTAGCTAACTAGCCTAAACAGACATATGTATAGAGTATTTACTTTCGCATTTTATACTATTTTAAATTTCAAATATAGAATTTACTAACATTTTACATACGCTCTAGCTGGATTGTCGCAAATAAAACATCTTATCGTAACGTTAATTTTATTTTCTTGTACTGTACCTTCTGCTAACAAAATAATCATTTCAGAAATGAAATCTTCTAAATAGATTTTTAAATCTTTCGGTTTTCCAATCCCATAATATATACCGATGACGAATGGTGGTTCATTTATTTCATGTATGTTGCACAATATTGGCCAAAATTCTTTCTTGGAACTATTGAAAATTGGAAGACCATCCATGTTTATATTGAGTGATATGTTTTCAGGCACAACGTTTGTGTTATTCAATATGTTTTTAAGTGGCTCTATAACGCCATTGTGCCAGTATTCACCTTGCTCAATTGACTTTACATGGACTTTTCTCGGTGTATTTAAAATTGTCCTTGGATCATTAGGTAAAATGTCTGAGAATCTTTGATTTAATATTTCTGCTAAATCCTTTAGCGCTACTTGTGTGATTTTTTTTTTGACAGCCCATTTTCTAATTTTTTCTCGAAATATCAATTTTTTCATGTATTCGGTACATTGTTCTTCTTCGGTATCTGTACAGCTGCCATCAGATGCACTCTGATCTTCTTGCGTGAATCGCAATTCTATTTGATTTTTTTGGGGTACGGAACCCTCTTTATCGCACGGCAACAACGCATGCTGGCTGGGACTGGGTTCATTATTCAATCTATTTACACTAATCCGATGACCAGGAACACTTGGACGATCACTACTGCTGATATTTAAATATTCTTTGAGCAATTTTCTTTTTATATAACCGGTTCTCTTACGTTTTCCACGACTTTCGATCCATAATACAAATAACGGAAAAAAAAAATACGAGGTACAATAATATTTTCATTAAGCTGGTATTAAGCTATGGGATCTATAACAATACCAATGTGGTCTCCAATTTGAATAAGTTAGTTTCAAATTCTCTATTATACAGAAAAAAGCTTAATAAAAGCATAAATAATAGCTGTTTATTCAGCAGCTGAATAATTAGTAAAACATAGAATCTTATTCAGTTTAAAGATAAAATAAAAACAATGATTCAGAAAGTGATACTATATTCAGAAAATAGCTGTTTCAAACGCTACTAGCTTAGTATTGCTTTAATAATAGCAATACAGGATATGATTATTCAGATGCTGCCGACGGGGCTGTTTTTCAGCTTTAAGCCACCTGGAATGCGTAAAGCTAAATAACGTCTGTATAATAATCTTACGGTGATTGGTTATTAAGCCTAAAGACAGAAAAACAGAATTTATTAAGCATTAAGAATTTTAAGGGTCCCAACTCAATCTAATTCAGCATTTAGCTATTCCCAATGCTCTTATACAAACTATATTCATCTTTGAACTGTAAAATGTTCTAAATGTGTACTGTTATCTTGCTTACGTGTTACTTGTGGTCTACGTATCTCGTGTTCACCATACCACGAAGGTCACAGACGTCGTGAACTACCTCCAGAAGAAAACCGGGTTGGTTTTGAGGATGGAGAAGCTGAACTCTCGTCACAACGTGAGCTTCAACTCTTTTGTGGTGAGAGTTCCTACAGACCGCATCGATACTGTCATGACTCCCGAGTTCTGGCCGAGTGGGGTGAAGTTCCGGCGCTTCAGGGGACACCTGCCGATACGCGCACCCCCGACGCGCGACATGTCGATGTCATTACTAGCTCATTAGGTTAAGATATATTTATATATATTCTAAGATATATTTATTATCTAAGATATATTTATTATATAATAAGGTATTTTTTTGTAATATTTATATGTATTTTTAAGTTTAAGGTATATATATCTATGAGCCGTAGAATAAGTTAATATAACATCTTGTAACTGTTCTCATGTAGCCTGAAATAAACGAAAAATAAAAAAAATATAAAAAATATTTTTTTCTTATTTTCAATGTACAGATATTTTACTTCTACAGATTTATTATAAGTATAGATGTGTTTCGGAATGAGGCTGTCAAGATTCAAAGTAAGGGTATCGTTTTTTTCGTCGGAATAGCTCCGCCTCACCTTAATTTTGCAAAAGCTTACAGTAGTCCTATAGCTATGTCAGCAGAAAACTACAACAACCTTCAAGAACTGTGCCGATCTGGAGTAATCCCGTCAATATATCATGATTTTTACAATAACTAGCAGGTCGACCCGGAATAGTGTTACGAACATTATATCTTGCACTTTTATGGTAGTAATGAGAGGACTTTTTACGTTTTTGTTATTTTATAAGTTTTTTATTTTGTTTTTTTAAGATACCGTCAAATGTGGTAACTTTGACATTCAATGGGCAACTTGCCCTTAGGTGGTTTTCGCTAACAAATTATTATTTTACGTAGGATTGAAAGTAGATTTACCCGTGATTTTAACAGTAGTAAATTTTCATAATACTATTGGCAACATTATATTTATTCCACTGTGGTAACACTGTTGGTTAAAGAAATATGGCGTCTCGGAACTAGATGGTGAAGACGTCTTTATGCTGGTGTGTGAAAATTGTGTTCAGAGAGCTAAAAGAGCAATGGGCAACTTGCCCTTAGGTGGTTTTCGCGAACAAAATATCATTTACGTATGATTGAAGGTAGATTTACCTATGATCTTAACAGTAGTAAATTTTCATGATACTATTGGCAACATTATATTTATTCCACTCTGGTAACACTGTTGGTTAAAGAAATATGGCGTCTCGGAACTAGATGGTGACAAGACGTCCAACTGAATATATTTAAATATAATATAATCAGGGTTATGGATCCAGGCGCTCCCATCGCCCAACATCGGTACAATGTTGGACGACACTACCTTCCGCATTGCCACTTGCCTTCGGCTGGGTACACCTTGTGTATCCCCGCATCATTGCACCTGTGGAGTAGCCGTCGATAATCTGGGACACCATGGCCTTTCTTGTAGCAGAAGCGCAGGTCGTATACCTCGGCACGCTATTCTAAACGACATAATTCTTAGGGCTCTTTCCACCGCAGGTCTTCCGGCCGTACGTGAACCAAATGGTTTAGCACGAAGCGATGGAAAGAGACCGGACGGTATGTCGTTGCTACCGTGGAAGATGGGAAGGCCTTTGGTGTGGGACATGCGTTGACACCTTAGCACCTTCACACCTTCCAAGCACATCCGGATGTGCCGGCGCTGCTGCTGCATCGGCTGAAGGCTTTAAACGGCGTAAATATGCTAACCTAGCAGGTGATTACATATTTGAGCCGTTTGGGGTTGAGACACTGGGGTCATGGGGTCCGAGTGCTCGCCGCCTTTATAGAGACATTGCTAAACGCATAATCGATGCTTCTCAGGACCAGAAGGCTGGCTATTTTCTGGCCCAAAGAATAAGTATCGCCATCCAACGTGGCAACACAGCCAGCATTCTGGGAACCTTCCCAGTCGGCAATGACGCGGAGGATTTTTTAAACGATATTTTGTAATGTAAATATTTTTAGTCTATAATTATGTTTATTTTGTATATTGTAATTCTTATTGTAAATAAATCTTATGTTAATATAATTAAATAATAATATAATTAAATATATCTAAATTCACACTCGATTTTGAACAAGCTGCTATATCAGCATTACGAGAAGAATTTCCTCAGGCCCAGATAAAGGGATGCTATTTCCACTTTACGCAAGCTGTTTGGAAGAGGGGAAAAGACCTAAAACTCAAAAAATGCAGTGAAACGAAAAGTACTGTTGCCCTCTGTGTAGTATTACCGTTACTTCCAACTGTATTCAGTTGGAAGTAACGGTAATACTATTGTAATTCTTATTGTAAATAAATCTTATGTTAATATAATTAAATAATAATATAATTAAATATATCTAAATTCACACTCGATTTTGAACAAGCTGCTATATAAGTATTACGAGAAGAATTTCCTCAGGCCCAGATAAAGGGATGCTATTTCCACTTTACGCAAGCTGTTTGGAAGAGGGGAAAAGACCTAAAACTCAAAAAATGCAGTGAAAAGAAAAGTACTGTTGCCCTCTGTGTAGTATTACCGTTACTTCCAACTGTATTCAGTTGGAAGTTGACGAAGCTTGGACATACATCACAGAAAACGCTATATAACAGAAGATAAAACAAAGGAGGTAGGTGAATAGGTAGAGATATCAACTACATGACGAATCAGTGGCTAAAAACTTAGGGTTGGATTCAGGTCTTGAATGTCAATTTTTTTTTTTTTTTTTTTTTTTTTATTATATTGCTTAGAATCTAAGCAATATATTGAAAATGATAATACGCCCAAAGCAGCGAAGTATGTTCCCCGAGACAGATCTTACGTTTTGGAACAACTAAAAAATAAAACAATCAACAATATTGCCTAAAAAAATTATAAAATAAATTTCACCAATTTTTGTCGACGTTATTATTAAACTTATTATCATAATTATATCAAGTTGACTGATCTAAAATATATTAACTCTTGAATAAACACCTTTTGTTGTTTTAATTATTTGAAAATTAAATAAATCGTGATCTGTTTCGAATCATAATAAACACAATTTTTTGTAGCCACGGATACCGTGATCGGCGGCTAATAATATTAATATATTTTTTGAGTGAAACGGATCCCAGTATCAGTGGATACAACTCGACGTGATCCGTGGACAATTCAATCTGATACCGGGATCGGTGGAGACAAAGCCCTTTATGCTGGTTGTTCATAGAGCTAAAACTATTGATCTCAGGTGTGTACAATTTTGATATGTACTGTAGTAAATCCCGTAGATTTATTTTAGGTTGTTATATGTCCGCTTTTAGTCCAATCTACCGAAATATATGCTTAGGTCATGTTGGTTGAGGTTAGGTCAAGTTGCCATTGCAATCATAATATTGGTATCTAGACCTATACCTAGGGTTGACACAAATGGTTGTAACGAAATTAAACAAAATAAATTATTTATTTAATATTTTAAATATAAATCGCAAAAAACTGAATGTCATGGGCTGAATATCGGAAAAATAATTAATTGACTAATCATAATTCCTAACTTAAGGTAATGAAAAGTGAAAGTGTATTGGTTTGTTTGTCTGCTCTTCAAATCGCAACGGAGCCTAGGGAGAAATTGACAAGACGAAAAAGTGATTTTTTTTAGTTAAAGACACGGGAATCTCTTCCTAAGTCTTCTGGTCAATTTTTCCATAAGCAGCAGATACTTTTTAACACCTAAGCAAATATCTTATTCAGTGACGTGGACCCAGTCTGGGACAAAGCCTACCTTTTCATGTAGGTATTTAATTTATTACTCATAAAAAACAAGTAGGAATTATTTATTGGTTTTAGATAAAACGCCACCAAAAAAACGAGATCGTCTCATCGCGGAATAAAATATCCCGAAAGAATACAGAAAGTTGGACACAGTGGGTCGAAGGAGGTCCTGATGAAGCTCGTTACAGAAGAACCAAAAGTGGATGGTTTGACTCAAGCACATTTTTTGAATGGTACACTTCCATAATCGTGCCATGGGCGCGCAAACTAGGAGACAAGGTAATTATTGGCGATAACCTGTCTAGCCATATAAATATCGAAGTCATAGAGTTGTGCGAAAAGTATAGTATTAAATTTTTACTATTGCCAGCATATTCTACGTAACTGACCCAACTACTCGATGTTGCTTTTTTTGGCCCTGGAAAAAAGTGTTTCGCTAAATTCCCTTGTGTCCGTATAGTTCTACTGTTCAGTCCTACTAGTAGGACTAGACGGAGAAAAAAAATCCGTTCATCCGTTTCTTTCTTAATATTTTAAGAATAGTTTAAGCAAACTCATTGCTTTGAAATACAAAAAAAAATCGTTCAGTTCTACTAGTAGGACTAAACGGAGAAAAAAAATCCGTTCAGTTCTACTAGTAAGACAAAACGGAGAAAAAAATCCGTTCAGTTCTACTAGTAGGACTGAACGGAGAAAAAATCCGTTCAGTTCTACTAGTAGGACTAAACGGAGAAAAAAACATGACTTTCGTGTAGTACTACGACGAGACGGACTGAAAAAAAATGTATAATCCTTTTTGTTCTACGATTACATACATATATATTCCTCTTTAAGCGGATATTACACTACACGGTATTCAGGGCCCGGTAGTTAGGGAGCCCTGGCCACTTGCAAGGGTGTCGATTTATTACACTGCACCGGCTCCCTCACTCTCTGTGTACAGTCCTGCATTCGAACGCGCATAGAGAGAGATGTTTTCGAGAACATTCGTTAGCGACGCGGGATATCATGGCACCTGTTTTATCTAAACCACTAAAAAAACAATGATTTGGTCAGGTGATCAGGCTTTGGCAGTTGCATCTATGAATATTATAAAAGAAAAAAAGAAGAGGAAAAGGATCTGGGTCAAGCAATACTTGAAATTAAGAGAAAAACACTCCAATATGAGGATACTCAATGCTCTGGAACCAGTGGACTTTAAATATATTTAAGAATGGGAGAGGAGGAATTTGAATACTTATTAAATTTAGTAACGCCTGCGTCTAATCAAAATGGCGGCCGGGGTCTTTTTTAAATATTTTTCTTCACGAATCGAATGGGTGATTCGATTCGTGAACATGCATACTCCACGCTAACCGCGCGACGAATGAGTTCCCTAACTGCCCTAAATATTATTACACTACTCGATCGTAAGTGCGGTCAGGGAGCAAGGCTGCCGGGCCCGACCGGTCACCCTAGTTACGGACCCTTACTTTCTAACTCTTATTACACCACTCTTAGTTAGGGTTAGGGTCCCTAAAAATTGGGTAGTGTAATAGGCCTCTCAGTCGTTCATTTTATTAACTCTTCATGATCAATAATTACGAGGGTGGATTGAAATATTCGCGGCCTAACACATAAATACTCGAACTTTTAATGTATCTGACCTCATTCGATTTGTTTACACATTTGGTTGTTACATTGCAAAATTTTATCGCAATAGCATTATCTGTATTTAAATTAGGCTGAATTTTGTGAGCCTAAGTGCAGCGTTTTTAAAGAATGAAGAAAATTGAGCAACGTGCTGTCATGAAATACCTGTTTAAAAAAAAACTAACTCCAAAAGAGATTCACGAAGATATGTCTACAACATTGTGGGGGAATCTGCTCCGTCGTATACGGCTGTGAAAAAGTGGGTTGCTGAATTTAAACGCGGACGAGAGAGTATTGAAGATGACCCTCGCTCCGGCCGGCCTATAACGTCTACGACTGAAGAAAACTTCGGGAAAATCTGTGATCTGATATTGGCAGATCGGAGATTGACCATCAGGGAGATTGCAGACACTATTAGCATCTCGTATGAACGAACACAAAACATCATAGTCAATGGAAAACAAACTTGGATTTTTTAAGGTTTCTGCGCGGTGGGTACCCATATTGCTTTCAGTTGATCAAAAACGAATACGGCTCACGATTTCTTGCGACTGTTTGGAAATGTTTGAGGCTGATCCACAAGATTTTTTGGCCAGATTTGTCACAATGGATGAAACTTGGGTACATCACTACACCCCAGAGTCAAAACAGCAATCCAAACAGTGGAAAAAACCTCATGAACCGACTCCAAAAAAAGCCAAAACAATTTTTGTCAGCTGGCAAGGTGATGGCGTCAGTTTTTTGGGATGCTAAGGGTGTCATCATGGTGGACTACCTTGCAAAAGGTGAAACTATAAACTCGGCTTATTACTGCACCCTCTTACGTCGTTTGCGTGAAACAATCAAAGAGAAAAAGCCAGGATTACTCAGCAAGAAAGTGTTGTTCCATCAGGATAATGCACGCGTTCACACGTCTGTTGAATCAATGGCTCAAATTCGTGATTGTGGCTTTGAATTACTGCCCCATCCCGCCTATTCCCCTGATTTGGCACCTTCAGACTTTCATTTATTCCCAAACCTAAAAAAACACCTTGGAGGTCAAAAAATTTCATCAAATGAGGAGGTCGAAGCTGCGGTGGGTGACTTTTTTGAAGGCATTGAAGAAACTTTTTTTATGACAGGCATACAGGCGTTGGAAACCAGATGGAAGAAGTGCATTGAGTTAAGCGGAGATTACGTGGAAAAATAAAATTACTTTTGTATATATATACAAAAGTAATTTTATTTAAAGTTTATTTTAAGTTTATTTTATTTAAAGTTCGCGGCCTCAGCAAGAAAACAATATAATATATATTATATTGTTTTTTTTTTTTCCTTGTTGGCAAGCGGTGTCAGACTTGGTATCCGACGACTCTGCCACTAACAAACGTGCAATGGTGAAGCGTGTGTTTATTTTGGTTTCAGTAAGCCCATTGAATTAGATTCGGTGAAGCACGTTTTGACCTGTTGCGGTTAGTAGGAACACTGAAACAATATACATAAATATACAATAGGTACAGCACAAATACAAAACAAACACACACACCCAAGGTGTGTTCACTTCAATTCATAATTATATATGGATAATACATTTAGGTACAAACGATTAGGTAAAAGTATGGTATAACACATAATAGTAAATATTTACATATATAGACTGGAGATCTCATCATGAGTACGGACGGATGGTGCTATCAGTGAGTTTCAGAGTTTAATACTGTTGAGGCGGATGAATGACATTAAGAGAGCGAGTAGTTGAGGGGAGGAGTGGGTAAGCAGAGATGGGAAGTTCACAGGGAGAGGAATCTTTAATTTGGGCAATTGACTATATAAGTCTGAGGGTATATTATTTAAAGGGCAGTTAAAGAATATGTGGTCTGTCGTACCCTCATCAAGACCACACTCGCATATAGATGAGTCACGAACATGTATTTTGTGTAGAAAGACTGGAGAGGAACAATGACCCAAGCGTAGTCTGCACATAACAGAAATGATGTACTTCTCGGTTTTCTTAAAGTTATAGAACCAGGGTTTCCGTGTAATGCTTGGTTGTATGGCGTGGAAGAACTTGCCTTTCTCCTTGCTCGATTTGATCCATAGTTCTTCCCACATCTCTTGTAGGCTCCTCTGTGGTGGGCTCAGTAGGTCGTAGCCTTGGCATGTAAAGTGTGATAGTTCTGCGGAGGCGGAAGTCACAGCATCCTTAGCGAGCAAGTCTGCACACTCATTGCCCATTATACCGCAATGGCTTGGAATCCAGACCAGTTCCACAGTTCTGTGGTTTTTGGAGCTTGCAAACAGATGTTTTTTAATTTCTAAAACAATGGCACTATGTAGTTTGCTCTTGAGAGGATTCTGCTCTATTGTCTGGAGGCCACTTAGCGAGTCAGTGAATATGACGGCCTTGGAGATGTTATGGGATTCTATATATTTGCACGCTTCTAATATAGCAACACACTCTCCGGTAAACACAGATGAAATTTTCGGGCATCTAAATTTCAGGGAGATTCTGCTGTTTTGGAAGTAGACCGCCGCACCAGTGTAGCCTTCGCTTGTCAGCTTTGAAGCGTCGGTAAAAAACCGCTGAAAATCTCTCCAACGCCTGTCCACCAACGCATCGAAAGTCGCTGCAGCAGAGGGGGAGTTTTTGGAAATTCCTGTATCATACCGGATTTCTAGTTTAAAGCATAATACCTCAAAATCGTACTCAAAAATGGGGAGCCCATCAGACTCAGCCACTGGGCATTCCATGTTTACCAACTGCCTACAGGCCTTAACCACGAGAGGAACTTCTTTATGTGTCCAGTAGTTGCAGGTGTTACACAGTGAATCGAGAACAGCCAAGTTTTGAAGGAGTGGGTGATTTTGCCATGGATATAACCGATTGATAAAACGGGACGCCAAATATTCCCTCCTCAGAGTTAGTGGTGGCTCCGCACATTCAACCTGAAGAGCATTGATAGGCGAAGATTTCATGCACCCGGTAATGCATCTAAGGCAAGCTGACTGTATCCTGTCCAATCGAGCCAGGGAACTTTTGTTGCATGGAATCAGTAAGAATGTACCATAATCCATTTTACTGCGTACAAGAGCATTGTATACCAGTTTCATTGTGTATGGGTGAGCGCCCCACCAGACTCCTGATAGAGCTTTCAAGATAGGAACTGTCTGCTCGCATCTTTGAACTAAATAGTCTAAGTGGGGAAGACCTGTCAATTTTGAGTCCAAGTAGACCCCAAGGAATTTGACTTTGGAGGAAACTGGAACACAGCGCCCCTGCACCCGTAAACAGACTTGGGGGATATTCCTTGCGCGGGTGAAAACAACCACAGAGCTCTTAGGCGCAGATAGGGTTAGTCCGTGGATCGTTAACCATTCATTAAGAGAGTCCAGAGAAACGGACAGTGATGAGGTTGCGTCTGAAATGGATGGGTTGGACACATAAAGGGCCAGATCGTCGGCATACTGTAAGAGACGGCAGTTGGAGTTGAGACACGAACCAATATCCGCCGTGTACAAGTTGTACAGCAGAGGGCTAAGGACAGAGCCCTGAGGCAAGCCTTTCCATACTGTTCGCTGATCGAGCTCGTCACCCTGGACTCTCAAGATGACGGTTCGGGACATGAGCATCTCGCACATGCATTGGATCATCCTCGCCGGGAGTCTCAGCTCTTGCAGCTTTTGCCTGAGAATTGGGAGGAGGACACTATCGTACGCGGACGACACATCAAGGAATGTTGCCACGACAGATTCCTTACGTGATAGGGAGATGCGGATATCCGTTACTAGTACTCCTATGCTGTCCATGGTGCTGAGTCCCTTTCTGAAGCCAAACTGGCAGGTGGGTAGTAATTTTCTCGATTCCACAATATGTTCAAGGCGATTTTTGATGAGGTGTTCTAGTATCTTAACTAAAACCTACGATAATGCAATCGGTCTGAACCCATTTGGATCGTTTGCAAGTTTCCCAGGTTTCAGTACAGGGATTATCAGTTGGGTCTTCCATTGGTCAGGTATCCAGCCCTTCTCATAGCAATAGTTCAAAATTTGTAGTAGGTATTTTCTCGCGTTGTAACCTGTGTGCTTGAGAAAAGAGTAAGGGATACCATCCTTACCAGGGGAGGAGTCTTGAACATGGCGGAGGACCATTTCTAGTTCCACATCAGAAAATGGGGAGTCAAGTGGGTCCCTCAGATAGTTCACCGGGGCCTGTATGGCCTCTGAGACAGAGGGAACATAGTCTGGAGCTATTCTGCCAAGGAATAGGTCCGCTGTTTCCCGAGTCATAGAAGAGGAGTTGGAAGGCGAACAACCAGATTTAAATCTGTTGATTCTGCGCCATACGACAGCTGATGGTGTAGTAGGAGATAAGGAGTTACAGAAGTTGACCCAGCCAGAACGTTTTTTTCGTCGCAGAAGGCGTCTAGTTTTTGCACATATACGTTTATACTGAATTAGGTTTTGAATGCTCATGTTGCAGTTGTATAATTTTTCTGCCTTCTTCCTTTCTCTTACTGCAGTGGTGCATTCATGGTCCCACCATGGGGGAGATGGAATCTTTCCGCAGGCACTGTTTTTAATAGGGAAGTTTGCTTCTGCACTTGCATTGACATGCCAATCAATCCATCAAGGCAGTTCTGGGCATGCATATGAGTAGGAAGAAGGGGATCTTGTGATTCGAAATTGGGAAGGGAGATGATTTTGTTTTCAAGAAGGGACGAATATTCTGCCCAATCAGGGTTGGATAGGTTGAACTTGAGGAGAGGAGGGAGACTTTTCTCTATAAAGGATTTGGAAGTAAGGGAGATAAGGATAGGAAAGTGATCACTGCCATGTGTCAGGCCTGTACATTGCCAATGAGCAGATGATGCTAGATCGACAGAGCAGAAAGCTAGATCTACACAGCTTTTGCGTTGGCCTGGGAGTGTCCTTTTGGTACGCGTACCATCATTCAGGACACACAGATTGAGGTCATCTAGAATTTCAACCAGACCTATACCAAACGTATCACAGTGTTCAGAGCCGAATCTAAAGTGATGACCGTTAAAGTCTCCCATAACGAGCATAGATCCACTAAAACTGCTTAAAATCTGTTTCAAAATTGGAAGGAGGTTAGGGTGGGGGTGGGCAATATAGACAGATATCACTGAGATATCCTCTATCTTGGCTGCAATACAGTTTATTTCTTGAGATAAGACAGTCGGGGATAAGGAGATGAGTGGGATGTTACGATTAATGAGGAGGGCAGACCCCCCATAGCCATCTGGTCTATCACACCTAAGGGTATTGAATTGCGATAGACGGAAGCTAAGATCTGAGGTTAGCCAGGTTTCGGCTATGGAGCATACTTGGGGTTTGTATTTATTTGTTAAATGTGAGAGCTCATGTTTTTTATGTAGAATGCTCCTCATATTCCACTGTAGGAAAGTTAGAGGGGGGGGCATTTTGTAGGTTGGTTAGGAGGGAAATTAGGGTTTGGGCAACGTTGGTCGGTATGTTATTGCTAGATGATATAAAAGAAGATATTATTTGGATTAATAAGTCTATGATGGGGCGAGAGTGGACAGGAATATTTTGAGAGGGGGGATTGAGAGCGCAGCCATTAGGCTGAGAAGATTGGGGTGGGGAGACTAGACGTTGATGAGCACTTTTGTCATATGAGTTTGGAAGAGGGGCATGGGACTTAGGTTTTAAGGTTATTGTTTTGCGGTAGGATTGAGTTAGAGGACTTGCTTGAGGAGAGGGAGATTTAACTATATCTGCATAGGAAGAGTTGTATTGGGGAATTTCTCTACTAGCTTCTATGTAGGATACATTTCTTTGGGCCATCACAGTTTTTATTGCTTTTTGCCGTTCGAATTCTGAGCATTTGGTATAGCTTGCATAGTGGTTTTTTTTGCAATTTGGACACTTAGCCTCGCTCTCTGGGATGAAGCACGCCTTGCCTTCATGATCGAGACTGCATTTAAAACATTTTGGCTTCCTGCTTCTGCATTGGGCCTCGACATGACCAAACATACAACATTTTCGGCACATTATGGTTGGGTATATATATATATATCTACCGGGAGAGATGTATAGCAGCAATATATCTTGCTAGGTAAGGACTGACCATCAAATGTGATAACGCAAGTTTCAGTATCTTTCCATTCGGGAGTCCCCTCCGTGAAGATCTTCCTCTTCATACGCCTTATTTTTAAAATTTCCCCACAACCTGCAGGGGTAGATATATGAGTTTTTGCATCTTCTTCCGACATGTCAATAGGGATGCCTTTGACGACACCCATGCGAGTTATGTGGAATGACGGAATGAACGCTTCTAAGTTATTTAGTGACAGGACCGGATTAAGTAGGAATGAGTTGGCATCTTGCGGAGAGGCAAACTCCACAGACACTCGGTTTCTACCTACCTTCTTGACACCATCCTTGACTATATTTCTAATATTATATTTCTTTAAGAAGAGACCAAAAGTGACAGGATGGAGCGTAGTGCCTGCATTGGGTTGGGTTTCTATACGAGCTACATGTACTATGAATGGCTTTTGGTCTCTCTCTGTATACTTATTGCGGGACAAGGAGCTTTTAGGCTGTTTGAGCGGGGTGGGATTAGTTGATCCGTCATCACCATGGCGCTTTCGCGAAGAATCGGCTACACTACAAGCTACTTCCGCGAGTTGGGATAGGGGATTGGTAGGGGTCGACATTGAGACATCTGGAAACAGGTAAGGAGAAGAGAAAACAGGAGTAGTGGGAGTAGGGATATCGGGAGGATCAGGGGGCTTTTCCCGATCCATCTTCGAAACGGTTTAACATAAAATATGGGACAGACACAATACCTTAAGCCACCGAAACGATCACAAAACAACACAAAACGTTAGTTTTTTACAAAATAGGTCAAAATCAATCACTTATACCACAAAAAAACACTCAAAAACCGATAACTAACAAGACACACGTGAGTACCAAAACAGCGTCGTCTTGACAGTCTCATTATATTGTTTTCTTGCTGAGGCCGCGAACTTTTCAATCCACCCTCGTATTATAAGGAAAATATGAATACGACATGTCATTGACAATTCAGTTGTCATTTGGTTATATGTCAGAACGGAACTGGGGATCTAAAAATAATTTGGATTTAAATTATTCCCATCTCGACACTGGTCAAAGGATGTAGTACTAAAAATAAAGAAAGCGGTTGTTATGACTGTTCTGGATCATTGACGATTAAGGTAAATCATACTTGAAACACTTTTTGTAAACATCGTGAATACCAGCATCAGAATTATGAATAAGTACCAGACTATTTCATTAATTTTCACCCACACTTATAATAAATGCGAAAGTAACTATGTAATCCTACTAATATTACAAACGCGAAAGTTTGTGAGTATGTATGTATGGATGGATGGATGTTTGTTTGTTACTCTTTCACGTAATAACTACTGAATGGATTTTAATGAAACTTTACAATAATATAGCTTATACATCAGAATAACTCATAAGCTACAATTTATAAAGATATTGTGTGAATTGTTCAAAATATGACGCGGCGCGACGGGAACGGGAAAAATACCAAATTACCACGCGGACAAAGTCGCGGGCGACTACTAGTATGTCTATACATCTGTTCGTTAACGTTCATATTGTACCGTATTTATTTAAATTGTATTTATCTACATTTATTTATAGGACGGAGTGATCACTAAGAGAAAATTACACTACAAGGACTGCTTTGCTGATTTCGCACGAAATGTGATTGAGCAGAAAATGGTAGAGTGCAAAGAAAAAATTGAGAAGTCTAACTTTCAAGAATCGGTCCCTAAATTATTTAACGACACCGTTAACTCTTTCAAAGACTCTGGTTTAGATTTAATTAAAAACATACCTAATTATTCTAATGTTAAAACAGCGTTATATAATGCTAGAAATAGAGCTGCTGGAATCCCAAAAGTATTGTACCGTAACGTTTCAGATGTTCAAGTTCCTCCGCAATATAAAACTTTTCTTATGGGTGATTATGATTGCAATAGATAGAATACGAGGGTGGATTGAAAAGTAATCGGCCTAACCAAGAAAATAAATACATAATAAATGAAATATATTTTTATTTTTCAATGTAATCACCATTAAGTTCAATGCACTTTTGCCATCTTCCCTTCCAAGCATTTAGCCCGTTGAAAAAAAATTATTCCTTAGAGTCAAAAATTAAATATGCGTCTACTGCTGCTTGGACCTCGTCATTTGTAAAAAATCTTTGACCTCCCAAGTGCTTTTTTAGGTTTTTTTTTACAACAGAAGCGACGCCCCCGAAAAAGATAAGGGGCATCGTACTCCTCAGGGCCGTTCGCGTGAGGGGAAAAAGGGGGAATGCTTCATCTGCCAAGAAGTAATATGGTAAATTTTGTGTCTCTCCTGGCAATGGAGCAGGGTTAGGTAAATCAAGCTGACCTGATTGCAGACATTGTCCAAAATTACTGACTTGAAATGCACGTCCATCGCTATTTCGACCTAATTCACCGACATCTATACATGAAAATAGTCCGTTAGCATCTACTACTGCCAATAATACAATTGAAAAGTATCCTTTATAATTGATATATTCTGACCCTGAGTTTGATGGTTTTCTAATCCGAATGTGTTTCCCATCTACACTTCCAACACAATTTGGTAAATTCCATTGTGTATAGTACTTATGAGCATTTTCGACCCATTTCTCTATATTTGGTCGTGGCATATATTCCGGCTGCAATTTTCCCACAAAATTTTACTTGTTTCATAAACAATACTAGGAACGGTAGATTTCCCTTTAAGGAAATAAATAGAAATGGATTCAAATGAACACCCATCCGCAAAGTACCTGTAATTAATAAAATATCCATTAATATAAATATGATTAAATAACACACTGCATATTTTTATTAAAAAACAAAGCTTGTACATACGTCAGCACATCAAGCTACCCGAAACTGTAAAATTTTCCCACTCTTAAACCTAATACTGTAGCGTTAAAGTTGAAAATATATGAAAGTAATTTGACAGATTGTAGTAGCTTGGTGTGCTGGCGTCTGAATGGGTGCTTGGCAGCTGATATGCTTCACATTTATATTATATACCTTTTTATCTGGCTCAATAATATATTAACTATATAATAAAGCACTATTTGTATTTACAGGTGTACAATGTTGTTTTATGTAGGTATTAATAGCCTCATGTTTAATTTTTCAGCTACTGACTGCAAGGAACGATGGAAGAATATCCGCGGCAGATATGCAAAAGTACTCAAAGCAAAAGTTCTGCCATCGGGATCAGCAACTACGAAAATCAAAGAATATTATCTGGAGCCACATTTACAATTCCTCAACAATTTCATGAAATCTCGACCTGCTAAAGGCAATATTAAACCACCGGAAGAGATTAACATATTCTCCGATAATGAAAATAATACCTCAAATAGTTCACTTCCAAACCCTACAGACAGAGATTCACCTGTAACAGTAACTGATTATATACCATCAACTTCAGCCACACCAGTGAATAAAAAACCACCTACAATAAAAGATGTCCATAAATCAGCGTACGAGTTTTTTTCTGCAAAAAAACAGAAATTAAATAAAAAATCTGATTCAACAGATTCTGAATTAGATCTTTGTTTCCTCAAAAGTGTGTTGCCGGACATGATGGCCATGACTCCGCTGCAAAAACGACGATTTAAAATCGGAGTACTGAATTTGTCGTTTAACATTTTGGCAGAAAATGAGAATATTACAACTGCCAGCGCAAGAAGCGAATCGCCATTCAGTAGACCGTATTCTGGAAGTAGCACATATTCCAATACTTGCACGCCAATTTATACTGAGACTAATCAACAAAGTTCCGAAACTACAACCCAAGACGCAAATGTGGTTCCAATCACCACGGACACACCTAGGACAACAGAAGCCCAAAATTGTTATTTTCTCCCACAATATTCTGTAATTAGCTCAATCTCTACTCGGCCGACTCAAAACAACGATGATTTGGATTTGTTTAAATTGTAAAAAAAAAATATTAAACTGCTTTTAATAGTTCATTCCAACATTATTCTTGAATAATTAAAAATTGAAATTAGTACACTATGTTATAAGGACTTGAATTAATAAAAAATCTTGAAATGTTTATTTATTTTAATTTGGTTAACAACATAGCAAATTTTTTTACTTACCTTAAAGTTATTCGTTCTTCGCTCAGTATTCGCTCTTCTGGAGGAATAGGTATTTTCCAATGCGTACATTTTTTTTCTAGGTCATCTCTTACTTTGGACATAATTGTATTAAAACACTGCGGGGACATCTTATACACGTCGTAAAAACGATCTGGATAGTGTATTAAATTTTCCATCTGAATGAAAAATCTATGCTCCTGTCCTGCTTGCCACACAGGATGGACCGCATATCTTCTGATATTTTGTAAGTTCTCCAAATGCACCAGAGCTTGCAGATTCTCTTCATCTGACGAAGAAGACGCCATGTTGTGATAAAATCAAACACCAGAATGCCCCAAATGCATCCTCTGTGTCCGCCCGCGCCTCGCCTTTCCGACACCTTTAGCGCACCTGTTCTGCGCTATACAGGTGCCGCGCCCGCACCTCGCCCGTGCGTCACCTCCGCCCGACACTTTTTGTATTTGTCCCGCGCCTTACTCGACTATTTAAAAAGTAACAGAAAACCGAACGAAATGAAAAGAGCCAAAAATAAAAAAAAAATAAGTGTGGAGTCAGGAAAGTCTGTAACAAAATCAGATCTCACTAAAAGAGAAATTATTATAAACATGATACGAAGAAAAAAAAAATACAACCTAAAAATAAGAAAACGGAAAAAAAAGAATCTGAAAACTACCACAGACTCAATGGAGGATTATATTTTACAGCAAACGTCTAATATCGACAATATAATATCGCACTTCCACTGAAAAACTGTCGTAAGATAGAAATATTATATATTTAGATGTAACTACACTTAAGTTCAGTTTTCCATAATACATCATTCAAAAAGACCGCCACAACGTTAATGTTAAAAAAAGCCGCTAGGTGGCACAACTGTCAGTTTTTTAGAGAACGATAATCGACTTGACCCAATCTGCAACAGTGCCGCATCAGTGCTTGTAACAGGTGAACGCTTATATTATGTGATACAACTATATTGAAGGTAACACTTTTGGCAATTATTTTGTTTCAAAGGGAAAAAAACTGTCGTAAGATATAATAATTCTGTCTTCTACTAGATAACTATAAAGTTATGTTATTATGTAATGTAAAAAAGTGTCATATCACAGGATATGGCAATATCATCGTCAAATTATTTCCACTTTCACCATTTTGATGAACAGAAAACAGTTGTAACGGTTATGACACTTTTTTATTTTTTTTTTATTATTATTTATATTCAGTTAGAAAAACGATGCCATATACTATAATACGACTATTTTTCGCATTATTTATTTGTCACTTCAAATTGCCAAATGAATGAATAACAGTCGCATTGTATTTTGGTGAAATGTTAATCCACTGTACCTAATTATTATAATTATAATTCTAATATTATTATATTTTTAGGTTATAAACTAAAGACAAACGGGTCTTTTACGCGATTATTGAGATATTTACAGACCCGTTTGCGTTTAGTTTATAATGTTTGTGTACAAAATGTGAATGTTTAAAAAAGTATATTTTTAGGTTACCTACAACTATAGCAAACATGTATAAAGGAAGCCGTGCTAAAAAAATGCTACGACTAGTAAACAGTCACGAAGAAAACTATAATTTTGCATCAGAACAAAACGGTAAGATTTAAATAATGTTTCACAACAAATTGATTTTAGTACAGTCAGCGTCTAATAGTCAAGGTACTCTAATCTATAGGCGCAACCAAATAGTCAATGATATCGGTACAAACAAAGTTTCCTTATTGTTGACAACAATGTAGTCGCTCCAAAGGGCGAGACATTTAAAGTGTCACATAGATAGGTTCAGTCAGTGTTTAAAAATATCGTAACATGCTAAATGAGACATCAAATGCGCACGCATACTTGTCTCTTTCATTTCGAACATGACGTCGTAGACTGGTTTTTGTTTAAAACAGTTGTAAATAAAGGATCATAGCATGTATTGTTATAGAAGTAAACCATAAACCAACCAACTAAAACTGAAACGGTTTCCCTAGATAAAAACTTCTTTAGACAATATAGTCTAGTATTTATTGCATGTTTATTTTATTTATTAGTCATATAAGTCATATCAATGTCAAGTGCAATAAAACCAACTAGAAATAATATGTTTGAGAGAGGAAGGTGTCTCCATAACAGATATTTCAAATGAACTGGGAATATCCGTAAGTTTCACATTAGAATTAGATCAGTTACCTATCTTACTAATTTTTATTCATACATAACTGACATATTTTATTTTTTTTAATTTAGAGAAACACAGTATACCGTTGGATAGACAGATGGCAAAATGAAGGTGCTTTGCGAAACCATGTTTCGTTTGGTCGTCCACGTCAAACAAATACAGATGAAGACAGAAACATAGTGCAGCGAGCTGAGTTAGCAA
Organism: Nudaria mundana; assembly: GCA_963556515.1. Classification (NCBI taxonomy): domain Eukaryota; kingdom Metazoa; phylum Arthropoda; class Insecta; order Lepidoptera; family Erebidae; genus Nudaria; species Nudaria mundana. Next base: position 11,516,314 of record OY748302.1, on the reverse strand, counting down.
TCGATTTATAAACTCCAGGAGTATTTTACGCCATCGTATTCCTGCTAAAAAACCTATATTAACACCGAGGCATAAAGCGCAGCGTTTACAGTACGCACGAAATTTTTTAAATTTTAATTTTGATAATGTGATCTTTGTAGATAAAAAGTTTTTTGTTCTTCTGCCCAGAGACGCTTATCTCTATACCGGACATTGAACACAAGATATGATGAAAGAAATGTCCTCCCTAATAATCGCAGTGGTCGAATCACCTTAGGATTTTGGGGATGGATGACTCAAAGCGGAACAGGAGAGCTAGTGGAGGTTGGAGGAAGAATGAATGGCACTTTATACAAAGACATCCTCGAAAACGTTTTGCTTCCAACAGCCAGGATTTTTTTCCCCATGAAGCTATTAAGTTTTTCCAAGATAACAGTTCCGTACACAACTCCAGACTTGTTCAAAATTACTTGGAAGGTAGCAGGGACCTGGAGTTAATTCCGATGCCGCCTCATAGTCCTGACCTAAACCCAATTGAAAATTTGTGGGGTAAAATGGTTCAGGTATGAGATGGTACACGAGCACAAACCACTTCAAATTTAAGGACTCACGTTAACGAAATATGGGAGTCTATGAGAGGGGACAATTTTTGTTACAATGCTGTACAATCGATGAGAAGACGTCTTTCCGACGTAATTCTTGCAGATGGAGGCTACACACGATTTTAATTACTTATTTTGCAGTAAAACTGCACTAACTGACTTCAAAGAACGTAAATGTACTTTTAACTCAATATTCTATACAAATTTAACTTAGTTTTTTATGACACCATTCTTACAATGGTCGAACTACAATAAAAAGAGTTTTGCGTTTTCGCTCAATGTTGACGCTCAAGATATTTGTCCAACGTCTATATTAGTGCCTCTGAATTGAACGACAGACGTAACATTGGTACTTTTATACCTATAAACAAAAACCAGTCTACGACGTCATGTTCGAAATGAAAGAGACAAGTATGCGTGCGCATTTGATGTCTCATTTAGCATGTTACGATATTTTTAAACACTGACTGAACCTATCTATGTGACACTTTAAACGTCTCGCCCTTTGGAGCGACTACATTGTTGTCAACAATAAGGAAACTTTGTTTGTACCGATATCATTGACTATTTGGTTGCGCCTATAGATTAGAGTATCTTGACTGTAACTAACTATTAGACGCTGACTGTACCTACTGTTACAATATCTACAGTATAATCTTAACTATGCTAATTTGTATTTTTTTAGATAATGTTCAAATCGCTGATCATACGCCGGCGTTAGTAGAAGAATATCTTCCGATTGCTAACTCGGGTGAGTTACACCTTTGGTAGTTTTTAATCTATTTAATGTTTATATTGTCATTTTTCTTCATTATACAAGGTATCTTAATAAAGTACCTACTATTTTTTACAGATCAATCAGCAACTCCAGTTTTACAAAGCCCAGAAAGAAATATAGCTGATACCGTAAAACGGGGTTAATAGAATTCACGGGGTGATTAGACACAAAACCAAAAAAGTTTTACAACCCAAATTATCTGAGTAGCATTAGCGTTTGATTTTTTTACTACTCTATTATATTGTTTATAAAATGGTAACACTTGATTGTCTATGGAGTGAGGCACAAAAAAAATGTCACAAAGGTGTCTGTGACATTCGCTGCAAAATTAGGCTCCCAAAACTTGATGTTTATTATTAACTTAAAGTGCAGTTACAAAAACGAATTTGGTGTATGTTGAAGCGTTAGTGAGTACCCATTATTTTGGCAAGAACGGCAAGAACCTATCTATTTATATTTGTTGAAATAATGCAAAGTGCGAAACTTGCCGTTTTTTAAATGGATAAGAAGTTAATAGACACGCTAAAGGGGGGAATAGACACGGCGTACGGGGTGTTTAGATACGACATGAGGGTCATTAGATACGGGAAAGCTTGAATAGAAACACGAAAGGGGTTATTGTATACAATGTCGTTAGGGTTGTCACATGTGCCTACTAAATTCTTTTTATAAACGTAGGTACAGTCAGCTTCAGAGAAAAGGAACCCCCCTTGATAATGACATGAAAGCATTACAGTTTTTTGAATCATTGGGTATATTGCATGTTGGTCTAGTGGTTATGACCGCTGCTTTGTGGACACGGCAACCGAGGTTCAAATCCTCGGACACAAGTTCTATTTTTATTTTCTTAAGCACTTTTTGTTAATTAATATTTAAGGAATCAAATTTTATAGTAGGTATGAGGTTTGTAAGAAAAGATAGGCTTATTGCATAAACAATATTAATTTATTTCTCGAATTATATTTCTAGGTTTTTTCTTTCCTCTTTCCATTTCTGGTTGAGTATACAGTTTTTCTATTTGAGTTAAATTGGGATTACTTATTTTTAAACCTGACCTAAATTTATTGACAACATACAATACCCTAAGTGAAGTATAAAATGTTTACTTAATATACTGAATATCGCCGCGTCACATGACTCACGAATGACGTCACGTGATGCGATCTTCGCCTTTTTTTTGCATGTTCATATTAATTTGTAATTTTCTGATATTTTTCGTCTTTCGGCTCAATTGTATACCAAGATACAATTTACTCACAAAAAAATACCACATTAATTTATGTGCTGTTTGAGGATACGAACTCGCATCTCCAGCGCCAGCCGATCACCTAGGCCGTGCCTTATACCACTAGGCTATCGGTTCACTTGATAATAATGGCGAAAATATGAATAGCATTACTCCTGTAAGCGACGCGACACCACAGCATTGTATGTGGGTTGTTGTAGTGTAGGTGGGTACATATTAACTAGCGTATAGTTAGAACTTTAGGTATTAATCTTTATACTGCATAAATATAAATATGTACAGATCGCGCGGCGAGAGTTTGGCTTTGACCGTTATTGCGCAGAAATCAGAAATTGGGTATCAACGGGCAATTAGCGGGGTGCGGGGCGGGTGTGTAGGCGCACGCGGTGCTCTGATTGGCGCTCCAGTCGTTCCCTGCCTCTCGCATCGATACGACGTACCGCGCACTCCTGTTGTACAATCACATTCACAAGTGAATTGCTATTTTCGTTAATTGTTTATTGTTGTCGATTGTTATTATTTGTTGAGTTTGTTTGTTTAAGTTTGTCAGTTAAGTTTTTTTTGTTAAATATTAAAAAGTGATTTGAAAATGCGTAAAAAAAACATTGTTTTAAAAAGGCAAGCACGGAAAATGATATATGACGTGAATTGCTTTTTAAAGAAAGAAGCTGACGAATGTATCGATTCATTGAAGCAAATTCGAAGTCAGATTGAGGAAGTTGCTTCTTTACTCAGTCAGTCGGAGAATAACCAAACTATACAGACTATGCAGGTAATGAAAACGGAAACTGTTTCTAAATTAAATTGTGTAGTCAGTAAATTAGCTAAAATTCAAAAACGGACATCGGAGGCCACTAAGACTTCAATTGGCACTGTAAAAAATATCGCAAATCAAGCCAAGAGTTCCGATTTGCTAATTACTTTCAGAACACCTGGAAAAAAACGTCCCAGAGCTAAACCAGTTACGAATATTGATAATTTTGACCAAGGTGTTATAAAAAGATGTATGCACAATTTTCACAAGACGAATAATGAACTTCCCACCATTGGGAAACTAAAAAAGAAACTTGAGGAAGATATAAACTTTAAAGGGTCAGAAACAAGTCTTCGTGTAATTGTAAAGGAGTTAGGATTTCGCTGGAAAAAAAACAGAAAACAACCGTAAATTACTAATAGAAACATCGAATACCCGATTACAACGCATTGAATATTTAAGAAAAATAAGAAAATATCGACAAGAAGGAAGACCCATTGTTTACACAGATGAATCCTACGTAGATTCATCGCACTCAACAACCAAAGCCTGGAGCGATGGCCCTACGGAAGGACTAAAAAAACCCATTTCTAAAGGACAACGAGTCGTGATAGTCCACGCAGGATCTGAAGCTGGGTTTATACCAAATGCTTTATTAACTTTTAAAGCTGGCACCAAAACAGGGGACTATCACGACAACATGAATTACGAGAATTATGAAGAATGGCTTAGGACACAATTAATTCCCAACCTACCACCCAATTCTGTAGTGGTTGTCGACAACGCCTCATACCACAATAAACAATGGGATTTAGCACCGTCCTCCAATACCAAAAAAGCCGATATGCAGAATTGGCTAACTGATAAAGGCATACAATATGATTCAACAATGCTCAAGCCACAATTGTACAACTTGATAAAAGCTAATAAAGAAAGATTTAAAACTTTTTCAATAGATCAAATTTTAGCAGAAGCAAACCATAGCATATTGAGATTACCGCCTTACCATCCAGACCTCAACCCCATAGAAATGGCATGGGCTACTATTAAACAATATGTAGCTAGCAAAAATGTTAAATGGAATTTACAAGAATGTACCAAACTTATCAAAGAAAAAGTATCCTTAATGGGTGCCCAGGAATGGGAAAAAATATGTAAAAAGGTAAAAGATATAGAAGAAGAGTACGCCAAGAGTGACCATGTAGTTGATTTACTTACCGAGCAATTTATAATTCGCGTCGATGATAGTTCCGAAGACGATGATTCTGATGATGGTTATGAAGATGATGATGATGATGATGACAACTGCGACCGAGGAAGCCCTGAACCCGGACCCTCAACAAGCAAAAGACGTTGCACAATTTCGTGTCGCGGCAGCACCACTGGACCATACGGTGATTTCATAGAAGGCGTTAAACCTTTAACTGATTCAGAATCTGAATAGCACTGCTGCTAAGACTTTTTTTTAATGTTAACTTTTGTATTTAATAATTATTTTAAGTATTCTTTTGTTTGTATGTACCAATTTTACATGTATCTTGGAATAAATAATTTTATTAAAAAACAATTATTTAGAATTTTCATCGCTGTCTCTGTACACTTTAAAAGGAAATAAACATTTTATATAAGTAAAATAACTATCAATAGTTTTAATAAATGAAGAAGTTTATCTATTTCGTATTATTTTCTAGCATTATTACCACTGTACATGAATTTTGACCCACTCAAATATCCAACCTGGTACATAAAAAAGGAAAAGTATTGTGTGCGTGATAGTACCCATGCGCAGTAATCCCTTCCACCCGAAGGTCAAAGCCAAACTCTCGCCGCGCGTACTGTACCTACATGTATTGTATGGACGGAGGACGAGCGATTGGTTGGGTCGTGCGACGACGCGCGCGCCACTAATTCGGAACTAAATGACGGAGCGCGCGTCGACGTGCGCGCCACCTTGTGACCAAAATTGGAAAAACTCCAAGGACTGTCATGTGTCAAGGGCAATCGGCACTAGTCGGCAGTTGGCACTGAGATACTTTACCGCGAACACGTGTACCTTTCCGAACTACAAACCCACGCTCCTCTGCCGCCATTTTTATAGTGTTTTTAAAGTGGTGTGCAAATAAACCTTGTGAAAAATTTCAAATTCTCATTTAACTTCCTCGCTCACCGTTTTCATTGGTCACTTCGAACCGGGTCGTAGATGTTCAATACACCGCCTCAGAAAATGGTGAATACGCGAAGCGCGTCGCGCAAAGGTCAGGTGAAGGACGCGACCACGCCCGCAGTTGAAAAAAAGAGCGAGGTACCCGAAACCGGGCTACAAGGTGAAGAGGAGGGTGTGATGGCAGGCCCTAGCACCGAAAGAAAAAATATATCTTCACATGGAAGACGATCGTCAGCCAGCTCGAGGCTGGCGCAAAAGAAACGCCTCGAATTAGAGGCTGCTAAGGCGAAGGCACGTATCCAAATGGAGCTGTTGGATAAACAGCTAGCAGCGGATCTTGCTGACATCGAAGAAAATTACAGTCCACACGCGTCGGAGCATGACAGCCAAGGTGACGGCAAGGACATGGAAGAATGGCTCGAATACATTAGGTACGAACAGGACAACAGGAGGGAACAGCAGGCTACCGATCATGGACAACCATCCGGCCTACAGTTCCCACCACAGTCATCGCCTGACGATGGCACCATCATGGGTCCAGTTCAACAATTAGCCTGCGCTCTTAAGGAACTGGTTGCCACTACCGCAGCCACCAGCCATACCTCCAACTTGCTTAGCCGCATCAGCACACCAAGAGAACTACCAATATTCTCTGGTGACCCCATGGACTGGTTGTCATTCAAGTACGCCTTTGAAGAGTCAGCTAGTATCTGTAAGTACAGTGAGAAGGAAAAGCTGTCGCGTCTTCGAAAGTGTCTTCGTGGTCCCGCGAAGGAAGCTGTATCAGCGCTGCTGATCAGCAGCACATCACCTGCAACTGTGATGTCTACGTTGGAGTTGATGTTCGGAAACCCAGATATTATTCTATCAAAAAGTCTACACGAAGTCAAGAAGTTGAACCCATTACCACTAGAATATCAGAAAGACATAGTATCCTTTTCTGTAAAAATAAAAAATTTTGTTGCTTCTGTAGGTGCACTAGGACGCGAAGAGTACCTACAAGGCGTCGGCGTCGTGAACGTTGTACTCACCAAGCTACCGACTGTATTATTGTCAAAGTGGGCTGATTACAGTTACCAACTCATCAAGGAAGGTCAAAAATGTAGGCTAGATATTCTTGCCGAGTTCTTGAATGAAGAAGCCCTGAAGACTTCCACATGCAGTGCACATTTGGTGAACGTACGGTGGTGGGACAATAAACGTTACAATAATTACAAAAGTGATAATAAATCGGAAACTGTGTTAGTACAAACTGAAACCCGTAAACAAAGTGACTATAAGTGCAATTTTTGTCGCAATTATAAACATACATTAACAGACTGTAAGAAGTTTAAAAAATCTTTATGTAAGGATCGGTGGACCTACGTTAGGCGCGCCCGTGTATGTTACAAGTGCTTGGTATCACAACACGACATGCAGACGTGTCCTGCCGCCCCGTGTGACGCGGACGGCTGCGGTCGGCCTCACCACAGCTTGCTACATTATAACGCGCGTCCTAACAATAGCGTCGAAGTGCATTCGCAACCCACAGTCATCACACCAACAGAGACAGAGACCAATACCGAAAGTGAAAGTGTCACTCACGTCAACACAGACAGTTCAACAGTACTTTTAAAAGTGGTACCAGTGTATGTACATGGACCGAACGGCATAATCAGCGCGAGTGCGTTACTAGACGATGGCTCGATTGTGTCGATGATGTGTGCGTCACTGGCCGCTCGCGCCGGTCTCAGCGGGTGTAGGCACACGATGCGTGTGCGCGGCGCATGGAACAACACCGAGTTGTCATGTGATGTCGAACTATTAGACATAACATTGTCTGGTAAATTAGGTAAAAAACATACTTTCCGTGTACGAAGTGTTAACGAGTTAAACTTGCCGAAACAAAATTTCACAACTGTAGATTATAAGAACTATGATTTCCTATATAAGCTTAAAGACGATTTGTGTTCCGAGATACTGAAACCGGAAATACTTATTGGTCAAGATAATTGTAACCTTTTATTACCTTTAGAAATCGTTAGGGGTAGACCGAACCAACCATGTGCCACACGTACACCTATGGGCTGGTGTCTCCACGGCAGGGTGCCACGCGTGTCTTCCACAACGCCCGAGCTTCACTCTTCACTTCTGATCACTCAAGGGAAAAATGAAGATGACCGTAGTCTTCGCGATCTACACGAAGAGGTAAGGCGTTACTTTTGTATAGAATCTTTGGGAGTTTCTGCCTCCAATCCACGGCAGAACTCGGAAGACCAACGCGCTTGGAGTTCGTTAGAAGAAACTTCCACGTTCAGCAATGGGAAGTGGCAAGTCGGCTTACCATGGAAGGATAAAGATTGTAAAATGCCTGACTCGCTACCTACGGCAATGGCCAGATTACGTGGCGTGGAACATAAAATGAATAAAAATGAAACGTACGCGCAGAAGTACCGAGAACGCGTGCAACACTTATTACAGAATGACTACTGTGAAAAGGTAGTACAAGAAGAAAGTGCTACCAAAGTATGGTACTTACCACATTTTGGTGTTGAGAACCCAAATAAGAAAAAAATGCGTTTGGTGTTTGACGCGGCAGCCAAAACGAACGGATTATGTCTCAACGACTACCTACTGAAGGGACCTGACCTACTTAAGTCTCTGTTTGGTATTATGTTACGATTCCGTGAACAGAAGGTTGCCGTTACCGCAGACATCAAAGATATGTTTTTACGTGTAAAAATACGTCAAGAAGATAGGAACGCTCTCCGTTTCATATTCCGCGGCAATCCCACTACGTCGCTTAGTGGTAATAATAACGAGAAAAAACTACAAACTTACGTGATGTCATCGTTAATATTTGGAGCTAACTGTTCACCTTTCATAGCGCAGTTCGTGAAGAACAAAAATGCTGACCGATTCGCGTCTACGAAACAATCAGCTGTCGCAGCTATACATACCCAGCACTATATGGACGACTACATTGACAGTTTACCTGACGACCGTACCGCAATAACTCTGATTAAAGATATTATATCCATACACCAAGCCGGTAATTTTGAGCTAAGAAACTGGAATAGCAACAGCCAAGAAGTGCTTGACAGTTTACCCAAAGAAAGCCTTGGAGACGCAGCCGTAAAGTTGAAATTGGGCGAGCAATATGATGACGAACGAACGCTCGGCCTTATTTGGCATACGCTCGACGACACGTTGCGGTTCGACGTATCATTCTAAAAGGTTACAGCGGAAATTATGAGTGGAGATATACACCCAAACATTTTTATTTTAAGTATTGTTTGTGAGAATTTGAGCATGTAAGAGATATGGTACTTAAGTATTAGGCTACAAATGTTTTAGCTTCAAAAGTTGAAGCTATGTAGGGAGCTTCAAAAGTTGAAGTAAAAGAATAGAATGATCATTTATTTCAGGTAAAGGCACTCATATACACAGTTACATTACAAGTTTAAATCAAGTTAAGACACGCTATGAAATTAAATGAATTATCGAATTTAGATCTGAATGAAGTTATGCAGTGGACTCCAAAAGTTGGAGCCATGTAAGGGACTCGAAAAGTTCGAGCCATGTAGGGGACTCGAAAAGTTTGAGCCATGTAGGGGACTCGAAAAGTTCGAGCCATGTAGGGGACTCGAAAAGTTCGAGCCATGTAGAGGACTCCAAAAGTTGGAGCCATGTAGGGGACTCGAAAATTTCGAGCCATGTAGGGGACTCCAAAAGTTGGAGCCATGTAGGGGACTCGAAAAGTTCGAGCCATGTAGGGGACTCCAAAAGTTGGAGCCATGTAGGGGACTCGAAAAGTTCGAGCCGTGTAGGGGACTCCAAAAGTTGGAGCCACCTGAGAGACTTCAAAAGTTGAAGCAGTAGTAACTTTTTGATTATACAATAGTTGACTTAACTATGGCTTTAATAAATATCCTAAATATTCCTAATGTACATGAGTCCATGTTACTTGAAATAAATGAATTTGAATTTAACTAATTTGGCCAAGATTTAATGTAAATGTACTTAGTATATAATTATGTATATTGTAATTCTTATTTGGCCAAGTGTTAGGTCTAAGATTTACAGTACTCTACACGTGTATGAGGACATACACGTCGTCAGGATGGACGAGTGTTAGGTTTTACTAATTCCTATTATATTAATATATTTAATTCATTGTCCTTGCAACACCGAAGCGAGAAATAATGTGATGGGGGTAAAAATGGGAGGGTAGATAAATATAAAAACGCACTGTCAATGTCTGCCAACTGGAACCACCATTGGGACTTGCATAAAAGGGAGTGTTGTAGTAAGATCGGGGGAGTTCCTGTTCAGTTTAGACTACGAATTTACAAGTGTGTTATTCACAAATTATTACCATAAGAATGTACTTGATGTTACGGATCGACTGTTGTCGATCCGTGAGGATTGCTTCTATACTAATATATGTAAGTGTATTGTTAATATGTTTAAATACTTGTAAGATATTATAATATGACCCTACCGAGTTTCTTGCCCTTCTTCTCGGAATGTGGTAATCGAACGGGTGGATTACGAATAAATACAAAGTAAAGTAAAACAGGGAGTTTTATTACACATAGATAATTATAATATAATTCTTATTTAGGTTGTACGTAAATAAAACCATTCTAAATATTGTAAACTAGGTACCTAAACTTTGCTATTGTGTTTTTGTAACTAGAATTGTATACTTGTTACCACTGAATTGTATAATTTAAATTTTAGGTAATTATCTAGTGGATAAGCTTATTTACCTGTCAAGATATCTGCCTATCCCAACTCAGTAGTGTTCGCGTTTGCTTATATTTCTGGCTCCGTTGTTTAATGAGTGCAGCTAGCTGCACTGGGCTTGAGAGTGTAAGCGACGCAATTTTCTCCTTAACATTGCAAATGTTTCTCTGGGGATGACAGGAAGTCAGGTGTGTATAGGCTTAAGTGTGGGGATTGTGAGGGTGTTTATATTGGCCAAACCGGCCGTAGCTTCGCGACGCGGTATAAAGAACATATATCAGCTTTTAGAAACAATCCCCCAGAACGGTCTCATTTCGCAAAACATTTGTTGGACTCCGGTCACTCCCTACCTAATCCTCACACTTATGACGTTCTGCACACCTGCATATTTTATTTCATTTACCTGGTTCAGGATAACTCTTCAGTGCATCGGTCCGAGTTGAGTGGCCGGCTAAAAGCCCGGATCTTAACCCTATAGAAAACTTATGGGGTCAGATGGTTTTAAACATGGACACAAGTGAAATAAAGTCAAAAATAAATTGGATGAAGAGGTAAACAGAACGTGGTAACTAATGCGAAATAGTGCCGCATGTTTTAATATGGTGTCGGGGATGAAAAGTCGTCTTCAAGAAGTGATAGACAGTGAGGGCCATCCTCTCCGTTATTAATGCAGTTTATCGATTCTTACCCAGGACAAATCTTTGTGTGCTGAACACGATTATTTGTTATGTGTCTGGGTGTACTTAAGCTAAAAAAAAAAATTTAAAATAAGTATTATATCCGTTGTCTAGTATCCATATCACATTAAGGTGCTTATTTTAGGCTAGATGACGCTGTATATAAAGTGTCCTAACATTCATAATAATAATATTATATTATTAATACCTAATCCCATTACAAGTTTTTGTTTACAAGTTTAGTAATCTTCTAATGTGTTAACGATGCACCATCTGACCTCACATATTTTTGTGTTAAAAGGGTTACCTACTTATCACAAAATGTGATCAAAGAGGAAGATGTATATTGCTATACTGTTATAGTTTAGCATGTTGGTTCTTTCTTTGTGATTCACAGGAACAAATAACATTTCATTTTGCAACCATTCTTTTATATTCAAAGATTATACAGAGTGTAAAACATTAATGTTTGCAACTTTAAATAAATAAGTAAATAAATATTGTAGTTATATTTCTAGAATTATCTAATATTAAGTAAACATCTTATACTTCACTTGGGGTATTGTATTTTGTCAATAAATTTAGGTCAGGAAAAATTAAAAAATAAGTAACCCCAATTTAACTCAGATAGAAAAACTGTATACTCAACCAGGAAATGTAATTCGAGAAATAAATTAATATTGTTTATGCAATAAGCCTATCTTTTCTTACAAACCTCATACCTACTATAATATTTGATTCCTTAAATATTAATTGACAAAAAGTGCTTTAGAAAATAAAAAAATAATTATATGAATAAAAAAAGAACTTGTGTCCGAGGATTTGAACCCCGGTTGCCGTGTCCACAAAGCAGCGGTCATAACCACTAGACCAACATACCATATACACAATGATTCAAAAAACTTTAATGCTTTCATGTCATTATCAAGGGGTGGTTACTTTTCTCTGAAGCTGACTGTACCTAGGTATTATTTTCATCTATGTTTTTTAATTTGATTTAAAGATTGGATCACAAAACAAAAATTAATAATAATTTGTTGAATAGAAACAAATTATTATTATTTTTGTTTTGTGATCCACTCTTTATTTGTTTCATTATAAATTGATAAGGAAAATAATTTTCTTTCTGATATTATAAATTCGAAAATGAATTTTCTTGTTTGTTTGTATATTTGTTACGCCTTGACGCTTTAAATTTTCAACCGGTCATTATGAAATTTTGCATACACTTTTTCAGGCGTACAGAAAAGGATTAAGGATTATCGTTGGTATATTTTTATGAAGGTACGTGTACGTACATGTACTTGTTGTTAATGACTTGTATTTCTTTCGTAGGTAACATGCCGCGAAAATATAAGCCTGACCCTAGAGGCAGACGGTACAAAAAATATGATGAGGAGGTGCTCAATGCAGCTGTTCATGAATACCAAAAAACAAAAAATAAACGAACAGTATCATTAAAAATTGCTGATAAATATGGTATTAACAAATCTGTCTTATATAGGCACTGTACTAAAACTATGAAAAGACAGGGGGGGCAGACCGTTTTTTCATTGGAAGTGGAGCAACACAAATCTCACAAATCAAATATATAAATATCTGTGCTGATTGGGGGTATCCCCTCGATTCTTTGGATTTTAGACATTTTATTAAAAATTACCTAGATAAAATAGGAAGAACTGTTTTAAAATTTAAAAACAATTTACCCGGTCCCGACTTTTTAGCAAGTTTTCTTAAGCGTCATAAAAATGAAATCACACAGAGAAATTGCCAAAATATTAAAAGAAACAGGGCAGCAGTATCTCCTGAGTCTATCAAAGATTATTTCAAAGAATTAGAAACCTCTCTGACTGGTATTGATCCCAAAAATTTAATAAACTACGATGAGACAAATTTATGTGATGAACCAGGCCGAAAAAAAAAATTAACCAAACGTGAACAAAATACCCAGAAAGGGTCATGAACCATTCGAAAGCTTCTGTGTCCATCATGATCTGTGCGACAGCTACTGGAGAGTTACTGCCCCCCTACGTGGTTTACAAGGCCCAAAACCTTTACGACACCTGGACAGAAAAAGGGCCACCTGGTACACGGTACAATCGTTCTCAAAGTGGGTGGTTCGACGCCAGCATTTTTCAAGACTGGATTAAAACTATTATTCTGCCGTATTTCAGAGGAAAAGAAGGAAAAAAATTTTTAATCGGGGATAATCTGTCCTCGCATCTATCGATCGACGTGATACAAATGTGCCAAGCGGAGAATATATGTTTCGTGTTTTTACCATCGAATAGCACACACTTAACACAGCCCTTAGATGTGGCATACTTTCGACCAATGAAAATTGCGTGGCGTAATATTTTTCTAGAATGGAAGAAAAAAGACGGTAAAAAAGAGTCTTGTGTTCCAAAGGCGTCTTTTCCAAAACTTTTAAAAAAGCTGATGGAAGAATTAAATAAAAACGCAAGAAACAATGTAATGGCTGGTTTTAGAAAAACTGGAATTAATCCTTTAGACCAAAACCAGATATTAAGCAGATTGCCAGCTGAACGTGAAGATTGTGAAGATGGTGAAGAAGTGGAAAAATCAATCTTGGACTTGCTTAAGGAGCTAAGATATGGAACAACAACTGTCAATCAAACTAAGAGGAAAAAGAAGTTAAATGTAATTGCTGGGAGAAGTGTTAGGGACGGAACTGAAGGTAATGAAACTGAAGATTATGTTGATTCTGAAGATGGGGATGTAAAAAATAAAAAACGGAAAGAGGCTGCAGGTACTAAAAAAGGAAAGGGGCAAGGAAAAATGTCCAAAAAACAAAATGAAAATATTACTAAAGAGACAATAGATCAAAATGAAAAAAACACTGATGAGACTATAAATTATGGAGAAAATGAAAAAAAACATGAAAATATCACATTAGACTGCGAAAAATTTTATATTGAATCAATGCCATTCGTTTATGATGGTGAATTTGAAATAGAAAATGAATACACTCTTGGATTACCAATGTGCGAAGAAGATATTAAGGATAGTTTTGAAGATTTGAACACAAACACCCAAGTCTTATCAGATATTACGATTGGAAAAATTGAAAAAGAAGAGAAACAAAAGAACAAAATTAACATTATTTCTATTGAAACTTATTCTAAGAAAATACACGTCAATAAATGTAAAAAAATATCGAAAAACTCTCATATTACAAAAACAAAACATGTAATTGACGATGAACCGAAAGTACAAGTGGCATAAAATTTATTCCCTCAAGAAGACCGTCTTATTACAAAAATGAGAACGATATTATTAAAGATTTAATGGATGAGGATATTATATAATAGTAACAAAGTTACATATTATACTACTAATTTACATATCTGATCTATATTTTATAAGTGTTCAATGTGCCTAATAATGAAACTGTTTGTGATTTATATAATGACTGCTTCGGTGGCGTGGTCGGTAGTGCATCGACTTTCGACTCCGGAGTCTCGGGTTCGATTCCCAGGTCGAATCCAATATTTGTGTGATCCACAAATGTTTGTTTCGGAGTTTGGGTGTTTTCTATGTGTGTTATGTATGTATTTAGAAATGTATATGTATGTTTATCAGTTGTCTAGATCCCATAGCACAAGCTTATAGCTTAGTTTGGGCTAGATGACGTTGTGTGAGCATGTCCAACAATATTTATCCAACAATATTGATATTTTTAATTATTTTAATAAAAACTTACCTACCTATGTATTTTTTTATTGTATATCTACCTATTTAGGACACTTCTGTCGTGAAGTATTCATATTCAGTAAAAATATCCTAATAGAGATAGCGATGAATTCATACTTATATATATCCTATCTATATAGGATACCAAGTAAAACCTACCCGGTACCTAGTTAAACTATTTTCTATAAAATTGTTTAACTAGGTACCTACCTACCCACTATTTAAATGTGATTTTTTAAAGGAATCAAGTTTGTAACAACCCTAGCAAATTTTTCTATTCACCCCTTTGGCGTTTTTATTCACCATTGGGTGAATAAAAACGCCAAAGGGGTGAATAGAAAACTTTACATTTTGTCAATTTATTTCTAAACGCATGAATAAAATAAATAAAATGATTATAAAATGTCAAAATAAACAATAAGATTCATTTGAAAATATTGTAAGCGTTTATTCAGGCATAAAAATAATGAAAGATAATCAAATCCAAAATTACGAATCGTGCCTATCCACCCCGTTTTACGGTAATTCGTTTTTAGAAGATGATGACGATTCTGTTAAGGATCCTAACTATCAGTCAAGTTCATCTTCTAGATCGTCTTCAAGCTGCGGCTCCTGTAGTTCTTCAGGGAGCTCTTGTTCTAGTACAACAGCTTCATCGGCTCACACGGCAGTTAATACTACTATGAGTATTCATATTGCCCGTTCTACTCACACTCAAAACATGGTAGATACAGATAGTAGTAATAAAGAGAACGACAGCTTACTACACAATGAAAATATTATTTTGGAATCTATTGGCACAGAGATACAAGAAATGTCACAAAATCATGATGAAACAGTTGAAAATTATGTGACTTTGACTACAGAAGATGATAAAACAAAGAAAAATAGTAGAAAACGTCTTGCAAGGGTTGATGAATGGTTAAGTAACAAAGCAAAAAAGCTACGTTACACTGGACAGGAGTATGTTTCTAGATCGAAATTAAAAAAGATTGTTCCTGCACGTACATTAAAACCGGCTTGTGGCATCACATGCAAAATGCAATGTTCTTCTAAAGTAGATGAAGATAACAGAAAAGTTATATTTGCTAAATATTGGGAGTTGGGTGACGTAACACTTCAAAGAAATTTCATAAGTAACTGTACAAGAGTGATTAAACCCGCAATCCGTTTTAGCGGAAAAGAAAAACCTCGTAATTATAACAATGCATACTATTTTAATATCAACGCTAGTGACGTCCAAGTTTGTAAGAAGTTTTTCATGGCTACGTTGGACATAAATGATCGCGTAGTACGTACAGTTAAAGATTTGGGATTTGTAGAACTTGATAAAAGAGGTAAACATGGTAAACATAAGAAAGTCGATGAAACTATCAAACAGTCAGTCAGAGATCATATTAATTCTATACCACGCATTGACAGTCACTACACCAGGAAAACTTCAAGCCGAGAATTCATTGATGGCGGCAAGTGTATAACAGATTTGCATGAGGACTATAAAAAAGTGCGTTTAGAACAAGGGCTTCCCGCAGCACATTATGAAATGTATGCAAAAAATTTCAACACGGAGTTTAATATTAGTTTCTTTATTCCTAAAAAGGACCGTTGTGAGCTGTGTGTCAGCTATGAAAATTCAGATGATTCTAGCAAAGAAAAACTTAAGCACAAATACACAACACACTTACAAGAAAAAGTGTTAGCGAGACAAGAAAAAGAGAATGATAAAAGTAAATCTAGTTATGATTACATTGTGGCCGTATATGATTTGCAGGCAGTCCTGCAAACACCAAGAGGTGATTGATGTGTCCGTTTTCTACTACAAGTCAAAGTTAAATAATTTTAACTTTTCAATAACTCAACTTGGATCAGACCACACAGAATGTTATCTATGGCATGAAGGTGAGGCGAATAGAGGCGCTGATGAAATTGGCTCTTGCGTATTTAATTTTATTGATAAAATAATGGCTAATTACAATGGCGATGGAGCTGAGTTCGTATTTTTTTCAGATAATTGTTGTGGACAACAAAAAAATCGATTCATATTTTCTATGTACATGTTCATTTTCTATGTGCGTGTGCCCAGTTATGAGGTACTTATGTGTTATCGACTTAATTTTTGGAAACTTTTTTAAAGCGTAGGTGGGTTGTTGAACAGTTAACCAGTCGTACACAGTTAACCATTCCTATAGTAGGCAATTGCAACGTTGCCAATCCGTGCAAACTTGTGAATTATACTCTGGAGCGGACACATCCCTCATGCGCTAGTCGGCGGCGAGCTCGCGTTAGAGACGGAGGTGTAACACGTATTTTCTTAAAACTTGCAAACAAAACGTGAAAATAAAATGTAAGTAGTTTTTCGTTTCTCTGAATTCTGGTAGGAATTACACGAATAGCCATATTTTCACTCGTTAGATATATTAATTTGGCTTCTTTATAGCTATTTATTGTGTGTATACTGTTATTAATTTAAAAATTAGACTGACCGTTTGCGTTTGTGGGAGGGGTGGTTCACAATTAACCAAAATGTTATGTCCAACAGTTAACCATGGTCAATAGTGTACCAATGCATGATTAATTGTGTACGAGCACCTGCTTGAACAATTATGTATCGATGTTGTGGTCCTGTTTTGTGTTTGTTCCACAGGAACAGTAAAAAAATAACTTCCCTGCTTTGTTTAACTTTGTTTTTTTTATTTTTGTGCGTCAAGTCGACCTGTAAATATATAAATTTATTTACTTTTTCTTTATATTTTAGATGGGCCGAGATAAGGTAGTTAGAAAAAAGGGGGGGCATTCGGAAGAATCAATGAAAAAGGCAGTTGAGCTAGTCAAGGCAGGATTAAGTATAAAACAAGCAAGCAAGGAGTGTGACCTGAAATACCCAACAGTGAGGTTATATGTGAAAAAGAGTAAAGAGAATTCGGGAGAACCAATACGCTTTACACCAAATTATGAAGTTAATAAAATATTTACATCAGAGGAAGAGGCAAGCTTAATTGAATACATTGAATATTGCGCTCAACTA
This sequence comes from Nudaria mundana, assembly GCA_963556515.1. NCBI lineage: Eukaryota > Metazoa > Arthropoda > Insecta > Lepidoptera > Erebidae > Nudaria > Nudaria mundana. The sequence continues at coordinate 11,498,644 of OY748302.1, read as the reverse complement.
TTTTACGGACTTACCTCAAAAGATTGCCGGCGAGTTGCATTTCAAATGGCCAAAAAAAATAACAAACAAATTCCTCAATCATGGATAGATGTAGAAATGGCTGGCTTGGAATGGCTGCGGTCTTTCAGAAAAAGACATCCAGAAATTTGTCTACGGAAACCTGAAGCCTGTAGTTTGGCCAGGGCCACTGCTTTTAATAAGCACAATATTCAGTTGTTTTTTGGGAATTTAAAGTCTGCTGTGGAGAGGCACACGAGCTTTGCAGATGGCAGTAGGTTATTTAATTTGGATGAGACCTCCAGAACTACTGTGCAAAGGCCAGGGAAAGTACTAGCACGGAAAGGTTCAAACGTAGCCAAGGTTACAAGTGGCGAAAGGGGCACCTTGGTCACAACATGTTGCATTGTCAGCGCAATGGGCCAAGCTTTGTCACCGGCTATGGTATTTCCACGGAAAAAAATTCAAGCTCACATGTTACACGGCGCACCACCAGGTACATTAGGTCTGGCTGCACCTTCTGGCTGGATGAATGGTGAAATTTTCGTGGATGTTATGAAACATTTTATTAAGCTTGTGTCAGCCTCTAGTGATAATCCTGCGTTATTGATAATGGACAATCATGAAAGCCATTTATCAATTGAAGCTCTTGAACTGGCAAAATCTTCAGGAGTTACTATTTTAACCCACTTTTAACCATCCGCATACCACAGCAAAGCTTCAACCACTAGATGTGGGCTTACTTTATCCATTCAAGACATACTACAACGCAGCCGTGGATTCTTGGCTATTGAGGAATCCGGGAATACCCCTTACTATTTACAATGTCGCTGAGTGTGTTGGCCAAGCATATCTGAAATCTATGACCCCTATTAACATAGTAAATGCATTCAGAAAATGCGGCATATTCCCTTTCGATGATTGCATCTTCACGGAAGCTGATTTCATGCCTAGCAGCGTAACAGACAGGTCACATAATTCACTCGAGCCAGCAGACTGCCAAGATGGAACCGAAACAAGAATTGTGTTTGAGAGTCCTGATCGACAAGAAATTAATCTAGAGTCTTCAATGAACGACCAAGAGATATCTTCTGTATCACCTTCTATTCTTGAGCCTATGCTAGCAACTGAAACTCAAAATTGTGAGCCCACTCTGCATCTTATGGAAACTTCACAAATTGATCTTCATAACAAGACGTCCACAACCAGATATAACACTAATAATAGAAGCTCCTCTTTTATCGCCTCAAGCTCCAAGAATTAATGATTGCCTAGCCATACCTTCGACAAGCCGCACTTTTGTTTCACCTATGGAGTTTATGCCACCAATAAAAGCAAAGCCTCGCAATCCTAAGAGACGTAGAGTTCCAGGGAGAAGCATAATTGCCACCGATACTCCTGAAAGAGGCCATTCAAGAAAAAAAGAATAAAGGAACCAAAAAACAAATTAAAAAAACAAAGAAAGATTTGTTTAAGGAGACGACGATGTCAGATCAGGAAGAATTTATAGCCAGTGGATCTTCGTCCGGAGGCGAAGATTTTATTAGTGATGATGAAGATGATGACGAAAGAACGACACTCAACGGTAACTTTGAGCCATTACACCGCGAGCCAAAGGAGGAAGAATTCGTCATCGTCTTATTTCCATTTAAGAAAACTTCTGTTTATTATGTTGCAAAAATTTTAGAAAAAATAGACGACGACGAGGAAGATTCAGATTTTTTCGTAAGCTTTTTACGTCTGAAAAATAGAATACGTCAGACGTTTTGTGAGCCTCTCGTACCTGATACAGCAGGAATTCAAATAAAAGATGTTAAATTTATATTACCCAATCCATCAATTTTTGGGAGTAGTCGAAGACAAGCGTATTTTTCATTCAACGTCTACTTCGACATGTCCGTATTGAACATACGTTAAAATTTTCTAATTATAGTAGGTTTTACCTATTGAAAACTTGAAGACTGATTATTGTGCCAATTTAGAAAATCTATATTTAATATAGAGTAACTAGATTATTTTGTTAAAAGATTACATTGTTGATTTTACAAAAAAAAAAAAATATGTTAGTGGTAGTGATTTGTGATTTACTTGACTTTACTTTTGTGACCTACCTACTGATAAATAAAAACTGATTTTTAAACCTCGAATTATTATTTAAAAAAAAAAATGTTTTTACACATATTGGTCAACTTATTATACATGGCTAATTGTAGCACACTATGGTCAATTGTAGCACCATACCCTGGTTCATAGTGTACTATGGTATGGACACAATTAACCAAAGCTCATTTTTTAAAAAAACCTCATTTTGTCAAAAGCAAGTAGTGGTAAATCAAGAATTTTTTCAAATGAAATATATAGCCAGATAACGAACCTAATTACAATTGCAGTTAAAATTAAATAAAACGCAATACTTATCACACTGAGGTGGTTAAAAATTTAGGTGGTTAACTGTTCAACAGCTCACCTACGTTTTAAAAAAGTTTCCAAAAATTAAGTCGATAACACATTAGTACCTCATAACTGGGCACACGCAAAACGAGGGAGACGCGGTGCATTCCACAGTAGAAAAATCAATTAAAAAAAGTCTTAGGTCTGGGCCTATTTATGTCCCTAGTCAGTACGCAACAATTATTCGTAATGCTAAAAAGAGAGGTCAACCATTTAGTTTAAAAGAGATGAGCCATAATGATTTCTTTTCCATGAAAAATTTAGCGGATGACATTGGTTTCAATTCTAAAAATTAAAAAATTACAGATATTAAAGTTATTAAAATGTTTCAGGGTGAACCATCAAAATGTTTTGTTAAATATTCTTATAATGACAATGAATTTAGTGAAGTTGAAATCAGCCGAAAAAAGAATTTACAGAGTATTGCATTATTACTAAAGAAAGCCTCAAGGGATCTCATAAGTTTGGTAGAGAGTAAGGGAAGTAGGAATATGATCCTAATATTTATGGTTCATTTTATAGACATTTATAAGTATAAAATATTACATACTTATTTTATACTTTACTTATTATATTGCAAGAACGGAGGTTTAAGACTGTTGTATTACTAAGACTTATTTAAGGTGAAGCTAGACGCTATTGTCTATAGAAACTTCTGGTGAGATACTTATCTACCTGTCATGCTACAAACATTTTATCGGTTTACCTACTCATTAACTGTGTCTGTACGGTTTCAAAAATGCAAAATTGTATACCATTAAAAAGATACAAGACAATTAACGTTCGAAATGAATGCCTAATTTTAAAACAAGTTTCAGTGAAAATAAGAGGTTTCTTTTTAATGGTTTATAATTTTACATTTTTGAAATCGTACAGACCTAGTTATAGGGTAGACAAACCGATAAAGCTGTAAAATTTGTTTATGGGATGTGAAATAGATAAGAAATTTACTTCTGAAGTTTTTAAGGACAAAGTAGTGGCTAGCGCCACCTTAGGAGTGCCAAATGAATTGTGATTTATCTAATTTAAGTTTTAGAAGATTGTTTAATTGTTATTGAGTTTTATGTTTTCATGGTGATTTTAGTTTGATTGTTATTTGTTTATTGTTCTATGCTAATAAAGCTGTGATTAGATTGCATTTTCGTTTTATTGAACCTAATTAAATGTAAAAAAGTGTCATATTATACCCCTTTTTTAATTTTTGTTGAAAAAGTCATAATATTATTTACAAAATTGTTCTTTTTACAATACTCCCTCACCCCTTGGCTTCTAAATATAGCACCAAATTAAAGAGTAATTTGATTTCAAAAATAAGCATTTTAATAATTATAGCATTGATAAGTCTAGAAAAACTTTAAATGCTCATTCATTATCTCAAAACTGCCATTTTTGGGTTATGACAGTATTTCAGAGGAAGTGCGATATGTGGAACTTTAAGTGACAGCAATAATCTGTTTGCCAAAAATAAAGAAAACACGATGAAAAGAGAGCATAGGTACTACAAACAAGAAACTGAAAATTTAAACGAATCCGTATACTAGCACAGAGTCAATGGAGGATTGTGTTGGCCAGAAAACAGCTCATGGTCAAAATATGCGGAATTTTAAGTGAGAACGAGGATTCATATACTGAAAATAACGAGCGTACTTCTAAACAAAATATGAATCAAAAACTTAATAAGAAGAAAAAAACTAATAAAACCAAAAAACTTAGAGAGCGAATCAACAACATCATATTGATTTAAGTGTACACAGTGACAGCGACGTAATATATATTGATTTAATAGAGGAAGAGGATTATTATACAATGCATTATGATGACAAATCATCAAAAGTAATAGATTTGGACAATAAAGACAAAAAACGGGTGGACATCATCGAAAAAGAAATATTTGAGGAATTTTTAGGAGAGATATGGAATCAAAAGACTGCAACATTGACTTACAAATATTGAAAGAAAATCCCATTGTGATAAACAGGATGTGATTCAAGGTGACATTAATTCAGAGTTCAGTCAGGATATATATAAACGATATGATACTAATGTAAGAACGGTGGATATGATTCAAAAAGGAATATCTCACAAAAACTATCGGAGAGACATAGAATCGAAAGACTGCGACATGAAAGATTTATTGAATGGAATCAGGCATTACCTGGCGAAAGTCCATGATATAACAATGGGGTAAGATGTTGAATCTTTTTTATAACTTATTGATTCATCACTCCCTGAAAATTGCATTGTGAAATCAATTAAATTGCTGCAAATATTAGAAAATCCCGACGAGTATGTTCTCTGGCATGACGAAGATATAGTTTATTTTAATAACTAAGTTCTCAGTTCTCTAATTCTAAGTTCAAACCACCATGCATAAATTTGTTAGAATGTGATTTGAACATTAAGGTAACAATCTCCAATATTAGTTAGTTATTATTATACTATTTTGATTAGTGCAGTTTCAATTCTACCAAATATTAAACATAATTAGAAGTATTTTAAATTATATATATATTTTTTATTTAGTATTAATTGTTACAGAATATTATATATAGAACTTAAGTGAAATAATGTATTATTAGTTTATTAAGTGTACCATTCTCATTCGTGCCATTTCAATTGTACCAAATATATAAATAAGTAGAGTTTTAATATTTAAAGTAAAATATTTATGTCCAAGTAATAAATAGTACTTTGAAAGTAACTTGTATTTCTGACAGCCCTGTACGAAACGAAAGATTTGTATGAAAATCGTTTTGTATCCTATGGCAACATGCCCTAGTACAGTATTGCCAGTTATTAGGTAGGTAGTATGAAATTAAAAAGGGTTAACATGATAAAAATAGTTAAACTAAGGCAAATTGGCATAAAATAGGAAATACCATGAAATTATCTATGGTAATATGATGCAGGTCAAGATGCCAAAGTGGTGTCAATTTGACCTGTGCTATATTTCTTTGTCTAGAATGCCCATTTCAAGGTATTTAAAATAATTTGATAGTTACAATGAATGATAAGTTTATTGCTGTCACAAAAAAAATATAAGATATAAAAAAATATAATCGGTATTATAGTTATTTGATATATTCCCAAAAATGTGGTCAAGTTTTAGACTTTATAAATTTATATTACTGCCTGAAAAGCGTGTCAACCATTTTTTGAAAAATAAACATTAGTCAAATGAAAAGCTTGTTTGATTAACCAAGGAGTTCTATTGTTTTATAGCAGATAAATAAATCTTTATTATTAGTAAAAATCAGATCTCTAACTATTAAAGTTTTTTTCTGGGGACGCCGGCTGCCGGCGTCCCCGTTGGAAATAACAATAAATATTATAGTTTTTGCCCTAAAGAAGCTATAAACTAATGGTACGTAAATTCGAGTTGTTTATCGGCTCTCCTGTAAAGTTGTAGTTTAGCCCTTACGCTACTGTAGTTCTTAACGCACGAACTGTCCCTAATAATAGGGCCGAACTGAACACTGCATTTTAAAATACAGGCATGTATTGAAACTTTACTACCACGTAGTATAAGAAGATTTCTTTATTTATCATTTCCTATCAAAAATACAATCTCGACACTGGATTTAAACTGTTTGTTTGTAGTAGACATTCTTTAATACGAATCAAATCATAGGTTCCCAGAGGGGGGGTGTACCCGTGTATCGCCGTATCTTTATGATGTAGACCAGTTTGGCTAAAAAGGAAATAAGTAATCCATGATGTCATTGTTAAAACGTCTGTTGAGTAATGCGTGCTCCTCTTTCAATTCTTAAGTGCTTGAGGCATCTTACCTAGCCCAACAAATCACCTCACAACAAAACTTAGATGGTTAGCAGAGTATAGATAAATAATATTAAGATTATAGAGAAGAATAATATTATGTACAAACATGTTATTCGAAGAAAAAAGCTAACATTTCAATCGAGCGAGCGAAGAGCGTGCGTTGTTTGTTTATTTAATTTTTTTTTGAGAATTTTTGGCATGGCTTCATGTTGTTTGTTTATCGTTGACACAGTGTCACCAACTCCCAGAAATATATACCCTTGAACCTCGCCTAGGTAAAAAAAAATCCCTATAATTGGCTAATTTATTCAAAAAAACAGTGGCGCCCGGCGGAATTTCGCCACCCGGTGGCCGCTGCGCCTGCTTCTGTAAGGACGGTGGGTTGCTAGTCCGTCATCCTAAGGCCCCGATAATGGAGGGCGATGGTCTCCAATTTTCTCCGAGCCAAACATCTAAAACCCAATTTTCTCCCTGCCAAACATCTAAACCGGGTCTAGCACTCGAGACGGATGAAAGTAAAGTTTTCTAGTCTCGAAATGTAGACGCTTGGCTGGCTCGGTCAATTAAGTCAGGATTTAATAAGTAATAAGTAGGTAGTTAGTAATAAAAAATATATAATTTAATTAAATTAAATCCAACTTATTACTGCGTTATTTTTTCAATCTTTTTGTCAATTAATAATTAATATTTAAATAAAAAAAAGTAAAAAGGCCAATACCCCTAAAAATATTTAAATTTAAAATACTTCATCCCGCTTATTACCCCCCTAAATTTGAGGGGAAAACCCCTAAGTTGGTACAACACTTTTCAGTTGACATCTGTCACCAATTTTTTTTTTTGTTAATTTGGCCATTTATGGCACAGGCTAGAGTCCTAAGACCATACTGCCTGAACCATTGAAAGTCTTCGACGGTTCTCTTTTTTCTATTAGTTTAAATTACGGACAGACTGGTCTTTCCGTGTTAATGTTTCGTTGCAGGGGCGGATCCACCGTGATTGGCAGTATGGGCATGCCCACCACCTTAAGTGAAAAAAGAGCTTCCCACTTTCAGGGTCAATGCCCTGAAAGATAAACTCTGGATTTGTGAAAAGAAAAAAAAAATCGTGCGTGATTCGGAACGCACCAAATATTACGCATAGACGTTATGTCACATTTTTGACATTGACAATATAATGACATAAGACATAGATAGTGTTTTCTCGTTTTACCAAATCTACGTCGTCGTTGGTATGCAAGTACATACGCAGCGATCTAGTTAAAAAAAAAAAAAAAAAAATCACAGATCAAGCTTTCGTTAAATTCGTCATTTAATCATTTATTAAATGATTAAATGACGAATTTTAACATGCTAATACCCAATTATTATTAGTAATACTCGTAATAAATGGATATAATGTACATATTTCATATTTTAAACTACGACCGATACGACGATTTTAACTTGACGACCAACTGATGTGCCTCTTCACGCTCCGCTTAAAGAACCCAGTATTATATGTGGGAGGAAACACGTGCACAGGCAGGGCGTTCCAGGCCACTATCGTTCGGCAGAGAAACGAGCGTTTAAAACTCTCGGTTCTCGCGAACATGGTATCCACTGTGTAGGAGTGGCATCTCTGCCCGGCACGCGTTGTTCGGGATCGGAAGGAAGAGGGTGGGATCAGATTGAGCCCGGCACGCGTTGTTCGGGATCAGAAGGAGGAGGGTGGGATCAGATTGAAGAGATCTTCAGAACACTCGCCGTGGTAAATACGGTAGAATGCGGCCAAGGAAGCTATTGTTCGGCGCTGAGTTAGCGGCTCAAGGCTTCCTCCCGTTACCTCCAGACAATCTATAATACGGATACCCCGTCGCTGCATAGCGTCGAGAGCGTCCAGCAGATACTTCGCGGAGCCGTTCCAGAGGTGAGAGCAGTATTCGACGCAGGGTCTAATCTGCGTCTAGTACAGCGGACACCTCTGGTCCGGTGTTAAGAATAGTTTTACCTTATTCAGTATTCCTAGTTTCCACGAAGCTAGCCCTATACATCTTTCGATGTAGTTTTTATTATTGAGCTCTCGACGAACGTCTATGCCAAGGATGTCAAAGTTGTCCTTCATTGGTAATAAGCATTCCGAAGAGAGGGTAAGGAAAGGGGATTTCTTCGCTGTAAATGCACACGCCTGTGTTTTGTGGGCCTTGAACTCGACCAAGTTCTCAGCACCCCATTGGGAGATACCGTCGAGGTTACAGTCGAGTTCAGCCACGAGTCGTCGTCGCTCCTCCTCAATCTCAGATCGCCCCGACGTCGGACGAACCGTCTAACTCCCGTGCAGTGTGCTGTCATCTGCATAGCAATGAATGTTCCCAAGAAATAGCATATCATTGATATGCAGAAGGAAGAGAGTTGGTGACAGCACGGACCCCTGCGGTACCCGGCATTCACTTGCAAGAAGCGAGAAGCCTGGACATCGCAGAGGACCCGCATTCGGCGTTCGTTCAGAAAGCTGACCATCCAGCTACACAGTTGAGGAGGTAGACCATATGCCGGAAGCTTGGAAAGGAGCGAAGTATGCCGGACTCTATCGAAGGCTTTGGCGATGTCCAGGCTAATCGCCAACGACTCGCCGTGCCTTTCCATAGCCTCACCCCAGACATGCGTTACGAATGCCAGAAGATCACCCGTTGATCGTTTTGGCCTGAAGCCGTATTGCCGATCATTTATTAGCGAGTGATCTTCGAAGTATCGCATGAGCTGCTTGTTGATGATGAGCTCAAACACCTTGCAGATGACTGAGGTGACAGCTATTGGTCGATAGTTGCCTGGATCAGACCGATCCCCTTTCTTGGGGATTGGTTGTACGTTCACCTCCTTCCAGACCTCCGGCACGATTCCTGTGGAGTAAGACAGGCGGTACAGACGAGTTAGTACAGGAGACAACTTAGCTGCGCATTTCCTTAGTACCACCGCCGGAATGCCGTCAGGGCCACTGGCTTCCCGCGTGTCTAGTGATCGCAGCACTGCCCGTACATCGCATTGCCTGAGTACAATGTCAGGCATAGTGTGGCCACAGTTGGCGATGGCGGGGGGCTGCAGGCCACGGTCGTCTACCCGGGAATTAGCCGCAAAGAGGTCTGCGAGCATATCCGCTTTCTCTTGGGCTTTGTGAGCCAGTGTTCAAAGTTGGATTGCACGGCTTTGGCCAGTTGCCAGTATCCACGGCTGCCCGTGGGATGGGAAGTGAGCTCCTGACCAAGCCGCGCGACGCGCTGGGCATCCGCTCTCTTAAAGGCCCTCTTGCTGGATTTTGTGGCCCGGTTGTACGCTGCTTTGAGGTTTGTACGTTTGGGTCGCGCACAGCCCGGACCCTGATACAGGCGCGATATGCAGACTGTTTTTGTCGAACAGCTTTGGCACAATCTCGCCCGAACCAGGGACGGGCTCTGCGGATACTGGCGACATCAGTGAAAGGGATGTAATATTCCATCCCTAAACTGATCTCTGAACTGAAGGAGCCTTTCCTACAAAGCAGCGCTGGCTCCAGTGGACGGACGCATAATAATCGCGTATATGGACCGTCCCAATCCGCTGACGAGTAGTGCCAGAGTCGTCGTAAAATGTTACATTGTGAAGTTCAAACATAAAATGACTTCTGTCATTTTTGCTAGTCAGTTTTCACTACGTTGAACTGTACACTCAACAAATCATTTTCTCCAGCGCGAGCAGGTGGACCGCGGCCGTGTCCTTCTCAAGCAAGCAAGTCATGCTCGCGAAGGAGGCGGACGAGAGAGAGAGGGAGCGTACCCTTCCCGCTGAGTTCCGCAGTCAGCGGCAACCGGATTCACTCACCGACGCGGAAAACCCGACCCCAACGAAGCAGGATAAAACTTGACCAAACTCCAGCGCAGACGCCACATAGGTGGCCAAAGCCCGCCGGGGTTCACTGGAAATTCCTGAAGTGTTCACCAGAGGGCCTCGGCCAAGCCAAGAAGAGAAGACATGCAAGAGAACGTAGTTTAGTCAGGCAAGTGCAATACCTTGGCAAAATATTATCAAAAGTGCCTTAATAGTAGGTATATAACAGTAGAGTTTTTGGCTTTTACATGGGAAGATTGTATCCGACCACGCAAGAGCCAAGCCACCAAAGCGGATGCACTACCGACCACGCCACCGAAGCAGTCAAGTATATTCCATAGGTGATTGTCTGCCTGACGAGACGTCAGCCTGTAACCGGGCGGTATAAACCTCGAAGTTAGAAAGATGGACATCATGTCTTACTTCGTGGTGCAATCTGGTATCAAACTTTAGACAATATACGCCCGCAGCAATGGACGTAGAAGCGGCCGCATTTCGCGGAATTGAAAAAAAAGGTTTACAGTAAATGAGCAGGGATTTAAAGAAAAGACAAATATCAATGTGATCATATTTTAATAGTTGACGGTAATTTTATGCTTGTTGCTTACCATGAGATCGTTGGTGCAATCATTTAGGTGCGATGCCATCTGACACTCGTCTTGATAACGCACACTTGATTCAATACAACGATCCAAATTTTTATATAGTTTTTTCATCAACTTAGTATCTTTAGCGTAGAATTTACTAACAAGTGATATCAAATTATCTGAAAATGCAATAATTAGAAATGATCTAATTGCAGCCACCGCTATATACTCTCAAACAAACCAAATCTGGGCAGATCTCATAACTTATATCTAAAATGGAACTTAATCGTCACAATTTTGACTGCTTCGGTGGCGTGGTCGGTAGTGCATCCGGTTTCGACGCCGGAGTTTCGAGTTTGATTCCCGGTCGGGACAAACTTTGTGTGATGACACATACGTTTGTACCGAAGTCTGGATGTTTCCTAAGTATAATATGTATGTATTTACAAAAAAAATGTAGGTACATTAAGTATTTATTTCAGCTCATCTAGTACTCATATCACATCAGTTAGTAGATAAGGTTGAAGTTGGCTACAAAATAAAGGCTTGATAGACAGATATCTCGATCCGATGACGCTCTGGCCTGCAGGCGATTTGTTAGTGTGTGGGACCCTTTAGATTTCAGAGAATCACAACTCATGAGTTAAAATGAAAGAATTTCCACATATACTATAGACATATGATAAAATTAGTCAGACCTAAAGCTGTCAGAACCACAACAATGGAAAGGGCTACGCTCGGAGTGTCACTTCGTGATCGAATTCATAACGACGAGGTCCGAAGGACGACCAGGGTCACCGACATAGCTCAAAGAGTCGCCAAGCTCAAGTGGCAGTGGCCAAAAAGTCCTTGAGTGGCAACCGCGTACTGGAAAACCGACGACATCGTTAAGGTCGCGGGAAGACACTGGATGCGTTCGTTGGGGGAGGCCTACGCCCAGCAGTGGGCGTCCATCGGCTGAAATGATGATGATGATGATGATGAAATGGATGCAAAGATACCTAAAGAACAAGTAACCCCAAAACCGCGAGTATATTGTGAGTGTTGTGTCGTGATAGAGTTCGAGTTCAGCTTCTTATTTTAAGCGTGTGGCTCCATCGTGCGTCGATGATTTCGCCAATGTCAACCTATGTTTGATACTGAATACCTAGCACAGAATAACTAGTTAGTTACTCAACTAGCTCCAGGTGTGGGACAAGATAAGAAACGTTGTTCGGTATTGCAAGTGAGCGTCTGGAACCCGGTTTTTGTGGGGTAACTTAAGAGGCTACCGACCATGCGCTCAGCAAAAACCGATCTCCGATTTCGAGTTAATAGTGCGGACAATAGTAGTAGTGACGTGAGAGAGAAAGAGGGTAGAACGATACGGTTTACTCTAAAAACTACCTTGTTCCTCCGTGATCATGGCGCTTGTACCAGTACAGAAATATCGGATTCAATAACAAAATATTTGGTAAATATTCCGTGTTTCCATTTAAAGTTGATAACCTTACCTTTGTTTATCTTTCCATTAAAAATCACGCGATTTCGCTTCAAAACGCAAGCAATGAGGCATTCTCCATGAACTGGTGATTCCATTTTAGGAGAGAGACGTTTAACCGGTCTCTTATCCTTAGCTTGGACTTCTTTTAGACATTCACTCATATTTTTTTTAAACTGTGTGACATGACTGGCGACTTCTTTGGGGAATGGACTGTATGTCCAATCGGGATCACGATCTTCCACGATTTTGTTGGCCGAAGCTTAAAAAAATAGTTATTTTTTTAAATATTTTTGGCATTGAATCGGAGGCCGTTGCAACAGAGGAAGGAAAACCGTACCAGTTTCGCCGCGTACGCGACCAGCGGCCAGTGGACACCCACGCATGCCCCGCGTGCTTGTATTGGTGCAACCGATTTAGACGTTTGTTCTACGTTGTTCATCTGTTCTTTCTTAATCTGTGCCGTTCCCATAAGCATAATTTCGGAGTCCGCTAATGCTGTTATCAGATAACGGTCCACCCAGGTGGTCTCAGCAGGTGAACGGTGATAAATAAGCGTATAAAAATACTTACTTTTCTGTACTCGTTGACGTTTTTCTAGTTTTAAATTACGAGTTATAATCGTATCTTTGTCTATTTTCTTTACATGCGCCGTGTCTATGCCCATCATGAGATTTTTATCAACATCAGGATTTTCATTAATCTCACATGTTGTTATACAGAGCAAAGAAATAAAAACAAACAGACAACGATACATTTCGCTCTAAGAGTTCCGTGGAATGGTTTTATAAACTCCTAACAATTTCAACGTAGGTACTAATTGATTGTTAGTGCAATTCGTAAACTTAATTGCTATTTTTATTATAGTTTTTTTTGTTAGGTTATTAAGAAAAAATTAATACCTACATATAGTAGGCATTGTTATAGGCTACTATTATTTTAACATAGGTATCGAGTTCGTTTTTGGCTGAGCGCGTGTCAGGTGGTTTTTTAGGTTACCTCTGGCGCTCTGTAAAAATCGGGCTCCCGGACACTCTCATACCGAACAACGTTTCTTGTCCTGCACCTGGAGCTAGTTAGGAATAACTAGTTCTTCTGTGCTGGACTATTAACTAATCAAGCATTATCTTGACATTGGCTAAATCATCGATGAATTTCGATGGAGCCATGTTTTTAAAAAAAGAAGAATTTTTGCGGGGCGCCGGAGGTAACCTAAAAGGCCACCACACGCTTTCAGCAAAAATCGAACTCAGTACGTATATTGTATTCGATTTAATTATGTACCTTTCTTGTATTTATTTTTAATGTAATGTAATTTGTAATGTCATTCAATCATTAGGATATGACGGTACAGAATAGTGACGTCATAGCTGACATTTAATAAAAAGAAGCTGATTTGATTTGACGGTCATCTACCCAACGACACATTTATTTGAGATGAAATAATGTACAATTCAGGACTGATATACATTTCTTTATTATTTATCATTTTCATAGATTTATCATTGCATAATATTAATAACAATACAATCTAATTACTATTTACATAGCAAAGCAATGGTAAGATGTTAAAAACTTTTTAAAATATAATAGCATTATTTTTTCGCAGAGTTAAAAGACAATAAAACGTCTACAATTGTTTCGCCTCTAAACGAGGCATTATCAAGACTGTCTCAGAGAGAACAGCAAATTATACATAAAGTTAGTCAAGCTCCACAGAACAGCAAGCCAGGACCTCTGGTTCAATCAAGAATGCAAACGTTTTGGGGTGTTTCCGAGGTAGGGCTGTTCTCTCTGAGACAGTCTTGATAATGCCTCGTTTAGAGGCGAAACAATTGTCGACGTTTTATTGTCTTTTAAACTCTGCGAAAAAATAATGCTATTATATTTTAAAAAGTTTTTAACATCTTACTTACCATTGCTTTGTCATGGATTTTCGCCAGGTAACGCCTGCTTCCATCCAATATTTACATAGCATTTATTACACTTTATGTACTAGGTACTTTACATTTGAATAATCTTGGAACTTTATGATACATGCCGATTATTTTTCCTTACAAACGATGTTTGAATGATGTACAAATGATGATTAAAATAAAGGGTCCTACGATATATTTTGTTTTCTATGAACAACGATTAGTATTACGAAATAATGATTGGTTCCACTGTCAATGTACGTCTCTGATTGGCTAGCAACGCATGGCAACTGTCGCATGATTAGCGCGGGAAATGACAGGCCTGCTGCACACCTTCGTGACACAATTGACCTAGCGATCGCACAATCTACGTTGGGTTATTTTCGAGCGCTAGAAATGCTTAAAAGAGGGCCTCGTGGTCTAGTGGTGACCGACAATGTTAACACATTGCAAAGGTTAAGCAACATCTAGTCAGGCCGGTCTTAGGATGGGTGACCCGTGCCTCGGAGAGCGCGTTAAGCCGTCAGTCCCGGTTGACATTCGAACATCTATGGCAGTCGTTAGGGGTAGTTGGAGCCCTAAATCAAAAATCCGACCGGTCTAATTACAGAACTTCGATATCGCCCATGGGTTGTGAAGGTCAGAGGGCAGTCGCTTCACGGAAAATATCGAAGTTCAGCCGCATCGCAGTTAGACTGGAAAGCCCACCCCAACTTAATTGGGAAAAGGCTCGGCGAATGATGAGAAATGCTTATAAGTTTTTCGAGTACCCTTATCTCCCATAAATCTCGGAAACGGCAATTAGGCTCGCTCCCTGTTACATAAAACCAAGAGTGATTGGCGAAATGTGGGCTTAATTATCATTTCTGCCTACCTCTTCGGCTATAAATATGTAATTGTGTGTGTGTAAGACCAATAATCGGCATGTCCAGTTATTTATCTTTTGTTACATCTAATATAATATTTAAACTTAATACAATTGGAAATGCATATTAGAGATAATACATGGCAGTTAGTCAATTGAACTTATACAGTTAACTAATCAGTCCAACAATAAAATAGTTAAAATTAACAATTAAAGAAGTCTAAGTCACCGAACAGAACGACTCGCGGGCGCGGTCACAAAATCTCAAATGTATGGAAATGTCTGTGAGTGTTTATACTGAACTAGTGGGCGGAGCGCGATTCGACAGCACGAGGCCGGGAAGTCCACCGCGCCCGAACCCGCCACCGCGCCCGAGCCCGCCACCGCGCCCGAGCCCGCCACCGCGCCCGAGCCCGCCACCGCGCCCGAGCCCGCCACCGCGCCCGAGCCCGCCACCGCGCCCGCGTGTTCAGTCCTTTTTCTTAGTAATGGCTATAAGCTCGCTTGCAAATGATATTGTAATAAACGTTCTTATCCGCCCCTTTGGGGAAAATGATATTGTAGACGAATTTAGAGATCTGAGATTATATTTTTGCCTTATACCACTGGTTTCCATAACTCGCCTCGCCCTTACAACGTAGGATCAACAAAACGAAGAGAGACGGTGTGCGTTTCAGAACCATTATTCTTTTTTTCGGGTCTGTTGGTAAAGATACGATTCTGTTGACAAGTTACTGCAAAACAAAAAATTTCAATATCGGTTCAGTAGATACGGAGCCTTTCAAAACAAACAAACAAACAATCAAATCTTTCCTCTTTATATCTTATATATATAAAACTCTCGTGTCACAATGTTAGTTACCATACTCCTCCGAAACGGCTCGATAGATTTTTATGAAATTTTATATGTCAGTAGGTCTGAGAATAGACTACTATCTATTTTTCATACCCCTAAGTGGTCCACCCGTAACATTTTTTTTTTTGACAATTTCTTTTTAATATTGTGGCGGCATTGCCTAAATTTTCACCCTTCTATTACCAACCACTATTTTAATAGTCCCTATTTCCATTGATCACGACAGTTGTTATGAAAAAAAAATGCGTTACGTAGTAGTATAGATATAGACGAGTACTTCTCGGCTCGTGACGTCGCTACTCGTGGAGCGCTAGTTCCCGGGCACGGCGGCGGGCGCGCACTCGGCGCACAGCGGCGCGGCGCGGGGCGGCGTCAGCGCGGGCAGCGGCGTGCGCGAGCTCACACAGCGCGTGCACACGCAGCGCCCGCAGCCCCAGCAGTGGTGCTGCACACACACGCACCGTATAACGTACTAAGTATTCGCTGGAACGCGGGACATCTAAATAATAAAGACGGAACTGGTGGAATCTTAACCTAACCCAAAAAAAAAACAAATTAAAAAAATAAAACACTTTTCAACAATGACGCGAGCCAACTATTAACTTTCAAATGCTTCGCGTCAATTTTTCTTAGCACTGTCAAAGGAATGTTTATTTAATGGTTAATAACTCAAAAACTATAAAAGCCACATACACCAAAAACTATAGAGCAAACCACAGGCTTATGTTATATCTTTATACCAAATTTCAAGTTGATAGGTTAAGAGATGCGCCCGCTATCGTGTCGCATACATTCTTGATTGAGCCCTAAGTTGTGAAAAAGAAGCAAGCTCCGTCTTAATTAGAGGCATATTACACCATCCTAACTTTAGGATCTGATATTTAGTCGTTCCTAAAGGGGAATAGTCAGTTTTCATACATACTTGTGTTATGTGTCCACACTTAAAATAATGTTAAAATAATACTTTTTATTATCATTATTGTGTTGTAATTGAAATCATTTAATGAAAGTCCTAGTATTTTATATCGTTTTGTTTCATCTGAATACATAGATCCAATTTAGTACAAAAGGGAGCCGGATGCGTACGTTTACCTCTTAGTAGCTACCTATTTTCCCTTCGGGTACGATGTGTCCAAAGTATTAAAAAGTCCATAGTGACAAATCGTCTAGAGTATCATTTCGTCTAATATTATTTTGTCTAATTCTGCAAATGGTCTACAGTATCATTATGTCTATATATCCTTATGTCTACAGTATCATTTCGTCTAATGTGTATGAGAACCAGAAAATACCAAAAAACAGGCAGAATCAGTTTTACTTTGTCTAAGGGTTTATTTTTCTCTTCCTCCATTTTTTGTAGTTTATTGTGTATTTCTATAAATTTATGTTCATAGATATATAATATTATACTGATAATTATTTATTTAATGGTATTATTATGTAGGCTAATTATTCAAAATGAATACACTTTTCATAATTTAAGGAATTTTTTTTTATTACGTAAATAAATGTAGTTACATTAAAGTGACAGAAAAAAATCGCTTATTCTTATTATATCATAATAATTATTAAAAATTAAGTCTTATGTACACTATTTTTTTTAGAAAATTGATTATGGTTATACAGCCATGGACCAGTTCTATCAACAATTCTTTATATTTTTTATCAAAACTGAAATGGCCAGTGAAGTGTGTAAAAAGTTTTTACTCAAACTACGAAAAACTAGACGTTATGATACTATGGACGAAATTATACTGTAGATGTTATGATACTATGGACGAAATTATACTGTAGACGTTATGATACTATGGACGAAATTATACTGTAGACGTTATGATACTATGGACGAAATTATACTGTAGACGTTATGATACTATGGACGAAATTATACTGTAGACGTTATGATACTATGGACGAAATTATACTGTAGACGTTATGATACTATGGACGAAATTATACTGTAGACGTTATGATACTATGGACGAAATTATACTGTAGACGTTATGATACTATGGACGAAATTATACTGTAGACGTTATGATACTATGGACGAAATTATACTGTAGACGTTATGATACTATGGACGAAATTATACTGTAGACGTTATGATACTATGGACGAAATTATACTGTAGACGTTATGATACTATGGACGAAATTATACTGTAGACGTTATGATACTATGGACGAAATTATACTGTAGACGTTATGATACTATGGACATTTTGATACTCTTGACGTAATGATACTATGGACCTTATGTACTGGAGCGCTATTTTCTGTCCAGGTATAAGAACGACTATTTTATAGAAAATGATATATTGCAGTTTCTGTGTAAATAATTCTCTATTTTTTTTTAAACATCTATTGTCAGATACCCCAGACAACACCCTCGAAATATGACCCTATGAAAGATGTATATAAGAATAGATCATTTGGTGGAGATTGTATGTAATGATATATAAAGAGAGTCAATAATGCAATGTCTGGCTGCAAAATAATTTAAGGTCGATTCACACATATCAGCGAAGCCTCAGTATGTATGAAAGAATTTTCGAAGCTTCATTTCGGTTATACATCCTTTAATATATGCCTGATTCGGTGGCGTAGTCGATAGTGCAACGGCTTTCGACTCCGGAGTCTCGGATTCGATTCCCGGGTCGAATCCAATATTTGTGTGATCCACAAATGTTTGTTTCGGAGTTTGGGTGTTTTCTATGTATATTATGTGTGTATTTAGAAATATATAAGTGTGTTTATCAGTTGCCTAGATCCCATAGCACAATTATAGCTTAATTTGGACTAGATGACATTGATTGAGCAAGTCCAACATCCAACAATCCTTTACCTTCCGACTGAAATGATCCAGGGGTGTAGAGCAACTGCACTCGGTAACATTCTTGATACTTTTCCATTCTATCGCCACTGTATTGACTTCCTTCTCAAGAAGTGCAAATGTCGAAGGAACAACGTCATCTTCTCTCTAAATAATAAAGATTTATATGTTAATATTTGCGTACAAATGCATACAATATAATTTTCGTATTTCAAAACAATGAGTTTGCTTAAACTATTTTTTAAATATTAAGAAACACTGGTTAGTTCGGCAGAACTCCGGTAGCTCCAGTATCCAACGCTAACCTTATTAGCGCGATCTAGAAATTATGAATATGATATGAAGCAAAAAATCGATGTTGTCGGTAGTGGTCATCGTAGCTCAGTGGTTAGAGCATTCCCCCTGCTAGGGAAAGGCCGTGGGTTCGAGTCCGTTTTGTCAGTTTTTGTGATCTATTTATATTTTCTTTCTTAATATTTTAATAATTTAAATGCATACAAATATTGGAAAAAGAGCCTAGTGACTAAGTGGTACCTAACCGGTTAGATTAAAACGTTAAGCACTAACAAGGTCAGTCTCAAGATGGGGACCAATTCTTAAGACACAGACCCCTCCATTCCGTCAGTCCCGGTTGTCATACGAACATCTAGCAGACTTTAGGGGTAGTTGGAGCCCTAAAAAAAATCTAACAGGTCTAAATACAGAACTTCAATATCGCCCATTGGTTGTGAAGGTCAGATGGCAGTAGGTTCACGGAAAATATCGAAGTTCAGCCGCGAGCTGTTACACTGGAGAGACGACCCGAACTGAGTTGGGAAAAAGCTCGGTGGATGATGAAAAAAAAACATGTCAGACATTGACACAAACGCCAACTTGAAATTACCGAAATGGGACCAAATTGAAATGAGACTCGAGAAGCAGTTTCTTTCAATTTAAAAATAAACTAGTTATCCAAGCGAACTTTGTATCGCCTCAAATATATAAAAAAAAAAAAAGAATATTTTAATATTTCATGCAAATGTATGTATTATTAATCGACGGACAGACAGACAAATTGTCGTATTAAATATATAGATTTAAAGATTAGTTGATCCTGTCTAAAGATACGAGGTAACAAACATAATAATATTTTTTGAGAACTTCCTTCTTTTTTTATGTCGGTTATAATGAGCAATAAAACTGCATTGTACATGTTACTTGGTATTTCTACATTTCGACACAAATAATATTTAACCACCTTAAAACTTTTCTATTTCAATACATATCTATCCTAAGGTTGCCTGTAAGATATTGCTTTTTAGCGATTAGGCCGCCAATTGTACATCGGATATTTTTTTTTCTGTGATTTCTAATTGGTAAACAATAAAGATTATTCTAATCTAATAAATAGTCCAACCGAGAGATCAAACCGGTTACCTCAGGCGAATAGTCATTGATTATACACATACCTCAGTGATGAGTGTTATTTTGGGTGTGGGTTTAGCATCCTTCAGTGGGTGATCGTGATTGGCACACTCCAGCTCCGACACAGTACTACTGGACTCGTACAACAACCTGCAATGGTATAACTTTAGTATATTCACACACTAGCGGTTGCCCAAGACTTCGTCAGTGTGGTGTTTATTGTTTCCGTCGCGTCGCCCGTAGTAACATCTAGCTACGCAAATATTTCTTTAGAACGAATTTCATTTCCATAAAATATGATATAGTGTGTTAACCTTAATAGATAGATATATGCTACCGAGGACATTTTTTTAGAACGTTTAACGAGGAACAATTTTTAACTACATTTTAACATAACATTAACCATTTGACCAGCGTATGAAACGGAAGTTCTCAAAAGTAAACTCTCCCCGTTTTTTTAAATTTATTTAACTTAAATTGATCGTAGCGTGATGTAATATAGCCTATAGTCTTCCTCAATAAATGCACTTCTCAACACAAAAAGATTTTTTAAATCGAACCAGTACTTCCTGAGATTAGCGCGTTCAAACAAACAAACAAACTCTTCAGCTTTATAATATTAGTATAGATACGTCAGACATAAATCACGCCTAAATCCCTGAAAGGGTAGGCAGAGCTGCATTACACACCCATGCTTTGTCAGTAATTTTGTTGGTCCCAAAACCTATTGCCGATTACCGGACACTATAGACTAGGTATGCAATACATTCTGCGGTTGCAATAATTGAGCTGAGTTTCTCGATCCGTCGAACTCCTAAACGACGGGACCGATCTTTATGAATTCAGATATATGCACTCACGGTGATGGTCACTATGACCGTGCCAAATTTCAAAAAGATCGGTCCAGTCGTTTAGGAGGAGTTCGATCACGAACGAAATACACGAGTCGCCTAAGAAAGAACTTCGTAAACTCCGCTCAACAATCCAAAACTACTGTGTAATTTAAAACAAAATTCCAACAGCCAGGACAGTTGTTACATACCACAAAATAAAATCTCTGCAGTCCGAGCGTACGTATTAGGCCTGGCCCCTATTACGTGGGACCTACGAAATTACTGACAAAGGATATAGACGTGATGTCTGTCTCTCTGTCTTAACGACACTTAAAATAGATCATTCTTCCTATATAAGAAGCTACATTATTCTTGAGTCCTACAGAGTAAAGACAGAGTCGCTTATTACGCCCATATTTCGACAGCTACTTCGTTAACCCCCACTTAATAGGTGGCGAGCCTGTTGTCGTTTCCGGGGAGTATATTCGCCAGAGCCTGGTCCGTTTGTTAGCAGGTGGACTTGAGATTTGGAGATGTTGATGAAGCCCCTAAGTACATTAGTGCTTAATTGCTACGAGTACATGCTACTGTTAATCCCAGTAATGTTCCCGTGAGGATTGAACTTAACCAGATCACTGTACCCAGACAGACACATAGTATATATCTCCGAAAGGGTAGGCAGAGGTGTATTACACACCCACACTACATACTGTACCACGTTTCAGAAACCCTGAAACAGACTACACAGAAACAATTAACTTACTTTTGTATTTTAAAGCAATGAGTTTGCTGAAACTATTCTTAAAATATTAAGAAAGAAATTATAAATAAATCACAAAAACTGATGTCATTGGCAGGACTCGAACCCACGGCCTTTTTCTAACAGGGGGAATGCTCTGACCACTGAGCTACGATGACCACTACCGACAACATCGAATTTTTGCTTCATATCATATTCATAATTTCTAAATCGCGCTATTAAGGTTAGCGTTGGATCCACCTAACGGAGTTCTACCGAACTAACTGTCGGCATTGGTCATCGTAGCTCAGTGGTCAGAGCATTCCCCCTGTTAGGAAAGGCCGTGGGTTCGAGTCCTGCCGATGACATCAGTTTTTGTTATTTATTTATAATTTATTTCTTAATATATTAATTAACTTACTTATTGTCGATTTGAAGATCACTAGTCTTGGTTTCTATGTCAACCGTGTTCATATTCCCGTTCTGATAGTTCACAACTGTGGTGTCTCTACTTCTTTCACTTTTCTTGCCCGATAGAAGATTCTTGAACGTCGTTATTCTCTGTAAAACGGATGAAATCATCAACTTACACACACATATCACGCCTATATCCCCGAAGGTGTAGACAGACGGCGTATTACACACCCACAATTAGCCAGGAGTTTTAGTCCCACGTAATAGAGGGCAAACCTATTGCCGTCACCGGGCACTCTAGAAAGTGGGTTATGAACAAAATGGCCGAATTAATTTAATAAAATAAGCAGCTATATTATAATATTGAAAACTAAATTTTAAACCCGTTGCATTGCGATGAAATGTCGATGAACAAAATATTTCGTGCCAGCCGCTATGGCACAGCCAATTAAAAGTCCTGGGCGTCTCGGACAATATTGAAACACTTGTTATCTATTCCTGAAAACTGTTTTAGTTTAAGAGATCTAAGTGCCAAATTAAAAATAGGTGGCGAGTCTATTCTCGTAGGTTTCGAACACACCCTATATTCTTAGACAACACTCCTAATGTCTCTCCACTCTATCTCCGTAGAGTGTACATTTTCTTCCATTTACACTCCTTCAAAATCGGTACTTTTAGTCAAACTTTTCGAGTTTTCTTCATAAACTCAACTGAGTGTCTGCATCCCTTAATACGTTCTTGACGGGTAATTGTAGGTTGTATCATCATCACACATATTATAATTATAATTAATAAATTCTTCAAAACTATATAAATACATTTTTATAATATTTACGATAGAACGCGATTTCGAGTGCAATTTCAAAAAAGGTCGCGAGGTTACTTGAGATGACATTTCTTGTTTGTTGTTTAAACTCTGAGTGGAGTTCGTTTCAATAACTATAACGACCAAATCACTCAAAAGTGATTGAGTAAAGTGGAGTGGCATTTGGAGTGTTGTCTAAGAATATGGGGGTAAGTATTTTTGTCAAGCCTCATCGGTTTATCAGCAGTGAACCGCGTGCAGGAGATGAAGACTTAGGGCATCATAGGGTCTGTTGAGTTATTTATTTAATTTTGGTCTTAATAGATGGCTGTTTTATGTAACTAGATCGCATTGTTCATCTTCTTCTTTTTTAAAAACGTGGCTCCATCGATTTTCATCAATGATTTCGCCAATGTCAAGGTAATGCTTGATTTTTCCCGCACAGAAAAACTAGTTACTCTGAACTAGTTCGCGGTGCGGGAGAAGGAAACGTTGTTCGGTATTGCAATTGAGCGTTTGGACCTGGATTTTTGCCCAGCGCCAGAGGTAACCTAAAAGGCAACCTGCCACCCGCTCCGCAAAAATCCAAGTCCGTTCGCATTGTTAAATTTCTATAAGGTCCATGAGAATGCACTGACATACCTGTCAGTGTCAATTGCGTCACTGTCAACGTGACGCACAGATAGCTAATACTTGGCGCGATTATTATCACTGTCCTTATGATGTCGAGAGCTGTCGTCGCGTGTTTCATGGTACAGGCAAACATTTAGTACCGTAGTCGTCAACTATTTGTGAACATTGTTCAGTGTCAGATTCAGACTCTTCCAATAATCATTATCTAATACAGGCAAAAGCTATTAGAATAGATAAAATAACAAATAAAATTGTTTTAATCCTACGAAGCTTTGTTTACGTTTTTTATTTCATCTCTATAGCCTTATCTAGTAATACATAGAAGTAAGTAACAGTAACAGTACCTTAGCAAGATAGTTGATATGATGGTCGAGTGCCGAGCAGTGCTCAGTAGCGGCGGGTAGTAAGTCTCCGAGCGGCTCGCGCGGATGCACTCCGTTCTCGTGGCGACAGTACATGCCGCGCCAGAACCTAAACAGAATACCGAACATGCTCACAAAAGGGTTTGTCGTTAACCAATGACATCGCAGGAAATATTTAAAAAAGATATTAACTGGGTCACGTGAACGTGAGTCGTGACCGACATATTCTGCGATATCATTGGTTATCTATCAAAATCGACACAGACGACAGTTGCCGCGAATAATTCCGCTCCCCTACTCGCGATACTAGTATAACTGGTCTGTGATAACTTGAAATCTGAGCGCCGTGATTTCAATGGTGTGTATTTGTACAAAACCAAAAAAATATCCTAATTAGCTTCCATTCGAGACTTTACATGCCCTATTCTTAGTTGTAGCTTTTATTATTCTCGGGAATAGAGCAACTTTATATTAAAGACTAAAAGTGGTTCGAGCGATAGTCTTATCTTATCACGTACGAGTAGTACCTCACTCGCCGGGCGCGGTGTATGGCGAGGCGAGTAGGTTCGACGGTAGAGACGATGTTCCTGTCTATTTCCCTCATCATTCGTGGAGTCATGTAGCCGGGTAGGGTTGCAGGTTTTAACACAGCCAGCCGTTTCGACTCCAGCCGATCGAGATTATTAAACCAATGATGTCGCAGACACTTGCAAAGATGAGTTTATTTTTATCAAGTGACCGAAAAACCAGGTTGAATAAATATGTCTGTATCTATCTATGACATATAGCAATTTTTTTACTGGTTTATTAGAGATCAAAAATAAAATGTTACCTGATACTTTGTGCGCCGAGGTCAGGTTTGAGCATGTCAGGGTAAGACTTCGGATTGTATAAAGGATTCTTGTATTCGTTCAGATGACTCGCCATGTAACCCCACAGTGAAAACGTGCGCTCGGATAACCTATAAGAATAATGTTAACGTTTTATAAAACACATTAAACATTGATACAAAAGCAGATCGGAATGAGACCAAATAGTTATCGAAATGGAACCATTCGGGAAGCACACCCAGTCAAAAGATAGGTGACAAACATTAAAAAGAAACATACAGTCGAATTCAAAACCTCCTACTTTTTGAAGTCGGTTCAAATGAATATTTCCCCAAAAAGTTCTTCTCTTCTTCTTTTTTTAAAAACGTGTCTCCATCGATATTCATCGATGATTTCGCCAATGGCAAGGTAATGCTTGATTAGTTGATAGCCCCGCACAGAAGAACTAGTTATTCCTAACTAGCTCCAGGTGCAGGACAAGAAACGTTGTTCGGTATGTGAGTATCTGGGAACCCGATTTTTGCGGAGCGCCAGAGGTAATCTAAAAAGCCACCAGCCATGCGCTCAGCAAAAATCGAACTCCCCCCCAAAAAGTTGTTATTGCACTTCAATGTAAGTGAGACAGTTTTAGGAATAAATAATACACACATATCACGCCTATATCCCGAACGGGTAGGCAGACTAATGCCGTTACCTGGCACATTTATAATGGGTTATGTCCAAAATGGCCGAATGAATTTAATAAAATGTAGCAGCTATATTGTAATTTTGAAAAAAATCGAAACCCGTTGCCTTGCTATGAAATGTTGATGAAAGGCAACAAAAGTTTACGTGCCAATTAAATTAAATATAATAATAATAATACAGATTAAAGTCCTGGGCGTCTCGGACTATAATCGGAATAAATATTAAGTAGTTACATACCTTAGATCCCATCTGTCTTTCTCACAATTGCCTACAAATGTCCCGTACTGACACGCATGTGCATGATCGTGCAATGTCAGTAGAAATCGCTCGTTGAACTGGAACGCCTGTTAGTTAAGAACTATTTTAATCAGGTGTAACATAAAGTAATGTATTATCTCGGTAATGTGTTCCCGTGGGTAATCGGGAGCCGAAGTACATCAGTTAGTCAATATCAAGTATTTAAACTTTCATGATCACGATTATTCCTCATCCACCGAGCCTTTTCCCAACTCAGTTGGGGTCGTCTCTCTAGTCTAACAGCTCTCGTTTTTAACTTCGATATTTTCCGTGAAGCGACTGCCATCTGACCTCCACAACCCATGGACGATATCCAAGTTTTTTTTAGGTTAGCAAGTGTTAAACAATGTCTTTTAAATAAATAAATATTGTTGGACATCCCCACACAGTCATCTAGCCCAAACTAAGCTATAAGCTTGTGCTATGGGATCTAGACAACTGATAAATATACTTATTTATTTCTAAATACATACATAACATACATAGAAACCCCCGAAACTCCGAAACAAACATTTGTGGATCACACAAATATTGGATTCGACCCGGGAATCGAACCCGAGACTCCGGAGTCGAAAGCCGATGCACTACCGACAAAGCCACCGAAGCAGTTCTGCAGTTAGATCGAAGTTCTGTAGATAGATATCCATGATCACTATTGTTATCAGTGTTAAATAGATAAACGGGATGACGACACTGTTAAAAGCGCCATGATCACGTTTACTTATTTAAAGCTGATAATAAATGATAAATATGTTGGGACAATTCACACAACGCCATTTAGTCTCAAACTAAGCAGAGCTTGTGATATGAGTACTAGATAAACTGATATAAATACTAAATACATACATATTACACATAGGAAACATCCAGACTTAGGTACAAACGATCTGTCTTCACACAAAGTTTGTCCCGACCGGGAATCGAACCCGAGACTCCGACTTCGAAAGCGGTCCGACCACGCCACCGAAGCAGTCAAACTATGTAAATAAAAATTAATTGGTGGCTTGACCATTTCGGATATTTTTTTTATATGTTCCTTAACCTGCTTTTTGCGGGTTGGGTCATATCTTTATAGTATTCTTATGCTGTGTTGTAGTTGGCACCATTTCTATGGTGTGACATAAAAAACATACCCCACCCCACATATACATAACCTACTTTCTAGAGTGCCCGGTGACGGCAATAGGCTTGCCCCCTATTACGTGGGACTAAAGATACTGGCATTTTAATGTCTTGAAAGTAAAAAGTAAGGGCTTCAAATAGGCAAAAATGTGCACTACAATTTGCTGTAACTGTTCCTCGTATTTATCCTCTCTGCACACGACTTTCACAAACTCTTTGCACCAGAACACTCCAGAAGTAATCTTTCACGGAGCTGGTTAATATTAAGTACACTTACCTCTGGTTTCTGCCTAAGTAGTTGCCACGTACAGTCGAGCAGCTGCGAGAACACGGGCGACCGCTCGCGTCCGTCGCACGCCACGTGCCCGCAGCGGTGCGTGAACTTGTGGCCGAAGGATAACCAATCTTTTTCTATGAGAGCCTGCGTTACAGTGGAGTAGGGTTCATGTTACATTGGTCCTGGCTGTTGTAATAAATATCGATTATTGATCATTTTACTGTATGTTGTGTCTAATAACGGTAATAGGAGTGTGTATCTATAGGTCGCTGGTTCAAATCTGGCTCGAAGAACCATGTAGAACTTCAGTATGTATTGGGTATTTTCTGAGTGCACGTAACACTGCATAAAAAGCACACCCCTACTGTGCTACCAAGTACATTGAACCAAAATGTACGACATACCGAAGGAAAAAGTTAATATCGTGATTTACAACAATTCAGTTTGCATACAGTGCCATCTAGCGAAACAAATGTACACTAATCATGTATATAATGTATAAGCCGCACACGATGTGAGTGGGATAGAACCTTGTCACAATAACCATTCCGTGATGTCATCAATCGCTGAAAAGTACGGATAACAAAACAGTATTGTAGGTTAATCTACGTCAATATGACGTCACCAACATGGCCGCCAATCCCATTGTCATCTTGCGCGGTTTATATGTACCTGATAGCCATTGATGGTCCGGTAGTGCGGGTCGAGGCACAGTGCGGCGAGCGAGCACACCTGCGCGGTGCGGTCCCACCCGTCGCTGCAGTGCACGCACACGCTCACGCCGCTGTGTATGGCCGCGGCTATCCACCACGACGTGTCCAGTATAGACCTGTCATTAATGTCAATTGCTTGTAAAAATTCAATCGAAATCAAAAATTCTCTATACAGACCCCTAAGCAAAAAGTTGGCGGTCTAATGGCGGCGTCCCGTGCACTCTGTCCCTTTAAATTTTTCCTACATCTCCCAGAAACATAATTTTCTGATTAAAGTAAGGTCATCGAGACGAGATATTTTTTGTGAACAAGCGGACCGTTACAGAGTTCTTATCACTCGTACGCTGTAAGAATAGTTGGTCGACGAAAGCTGTTGTTGCGTGTTTCATGGTACAGGTAAACATTTAGTGCCGTACTTGTCAACATTTCATACTAGTCATAAAACGTCTGATTCGAACTCTTCCAACGAATCTTCTTTGTCAAATACAGACAAATATTTTTAAATAATTATTAAATTAAAAATATACACCTCCTAAACTTTGTTTACTTGTTTTATTTAGTTTTCGCTGCGACACCCATTATGGTGACTGAACTGAACAGGTGTTAGGGTTTTTGTTATCGATAACAGATAGTCAAGGTTTACATCGTGAGGTCAACACTGCGAGGTTTCCGACGACGACACCGCACTCCACACGTTGGTGGAGTGCTCAGTGGGCGAGTCAGCGTCGGGATCTCGAAGTGGGTCTTGGCATGGATACCCTCTCGCTGGAGACCATGCTTCAAGATTGCAACCAGATTCACTCACCGACGCGGGCTAAAACCCTACCCACTGGAAACACCTTCTGCGTGCGTACCAGAAACGCCCGGTAATGGACGTAAGAGTGACCGCGCTTCCGCGGACTTAAAGACAATAAAAACGTGGTCAAGGTTGGGAACAATACAAACAAATGTTTTACGCTAGGCTAGAGGAACTACGGACAGCCATTTAATTATAAATTAGATTTTACTAACTTGATATGCTTTAACCACCCCGACGAATCCAACCCACTGAGAAACGATGACATGGTCGGTGAGTTCTGGTCACATGCTGAAATTAAAATAACGTTCTTGTATTTAAAGAAATTCAGCAACATTTTTTTGTAGCTTTGCAGCATTAACAAATACATATTTCGGTAATTTGCTAGTACGGTGTCTTGCGCGGTGCCTCGCGCCGCACCACGCCATAGGTTTTGGCCTATAATTATTGACCCCTTAGGGCTAGGTCAAATTAGGTCAACCATCATTGGAGCATAAGCAGTTCTCGAGAGCTAAGGGGAGACAAAAATTACATTCACCATTTCTATATATAGATAATCCTGGAGTGCCATCATGCCATGGGAAATCGGAACAATGAAACTAACCTCGTGAGCGGATCAGAGTGCACCAGTATTTACACGTTGTATGTCCAAAGCGCAAATTATGATGTATACAGACCTAATACATG
Organism: Nudaria mundana; assembly: GCA_963556515.1. NCBI lineage: Eukaryota > Metazoa > Arthropoda > Insecta > Lepidoptera > Erebidae > Nudaria > Nudaria mundana. Next base: position 11,469,442 of record OY748302.1, on the reverse strand, counting down.
ATGAACAAACACACTTGTAAATTATTCCACAACTTTATTAGATTTATTTTGATCGACCGGTTTCGCTTTTCAGCATTATCAAAGGTGTTTTACTTCACTGTCTCAAGATGTGTTAGATAAATCTAATAAAGTTGTGGAATAGTGTAAAAATGTGTTTGTTCATCATGTATTACTATACGTTCCACCAAGTGTCAACAATCGAAAGTATAAACTATGTATACAGACCTACATAAATAATGCATTTATGCTCCGTACATCAAAAAATCTAATACGTACTCTCCACAAGTTTTTGTAAGCTCTTCCTCATGACGTGGATGTTACCGATACCCATGAACTGAAACTTGATATTTTCATAGAACGCCTCGTTCTCGTAACCTTTGCCCGCCGCACGGTTCACCATGGCGTTGATCTGTGAAACATTCTAAATAGTTGAGCTCGTCTTGGTAATGAGGTTTAGCCCACTTAGATCACAGTTGATATCACCTGGGTGACCAAATCCCACTTTTATGCGTCCTAAAATCAAGAGCAAATCATCTGGGTGATAGTCTACATGATTTTAATAAATTTTTCATCACATCTATTCAAAAAGTGGCGTTTTGTTCCTACATAAGTGCGCCTAAAGTTGCTCTTTTTTGTTCAGAGACTTTTTAGCGGTCAATAATGAGATTTGAATTTGGAACATCAATCTTTCATACTAATCCAACCGAGAAAAAAGCAAAACGCGCAAACTTTTTTCATCGCCTGTTCCTTTTTTTTCATAGAAGGCGATAAAAAGTAATATTGATGCCTCGAGAGTAAAATAATATTTTCTCGGGCGACGTACTTTGAATCCAGAGCGTAGCGAGGGTTTCTAAAGTAGAATCATAAGCGTAGCGAGGTATTCAAAGTACGTCGCCTGAGAAAAAATAGCGCCTTCGAAAACAATATATCATTTTACTCCCTTGTCATAAAGTCTACTATTTTTAACCGACGTCAAATAGCATAGCTGGTGCTATGTAATGAATGGCATACACGTTCAAGTAACTTGATCACACAGATTGATCAAATTGGCATGATCTCAGAAGCGACCTTCACGTAATCGTGAATCGGTGTCACTTCGATTCAGTCGAAAAGTTGTTGAGCGAAGTGATCGAAGCGAGCGAAGCTTAATCTTAGGCGACTCATGTATTTTGTTTGTCCGCATACTCCTCCTAAACGCCTGAACCGATCTCCTTCAAACTTACCACAGTGACAACGTGTGGCGTGAGGGTGTTTCAGAACAAACAAAAATTATAGAAAAAATTTAAATTCGTTTTGCAGTTAAAATAACGTTTGAACATAAAAAAATAAATCGTTGTCGTTCGAAAATTTAACACTTCGCTCCGTTTTTTGCAACAGCAGCATTAATCACATACCTTGTTATTGTTTTTACCCGACTGCGTCAACGAGGGTTATTAGTCGAAAGTTTTATACTTTCAAGGAAATAGGTAATTATTGACTATATCAGAGTTCCGACTGTCAGTCAGCAGATTAACATCGTGCAACTAATCATAAATAGGTACTTACTCTGGGTCGTGTGTCCACTACATACATATAACCGCAGTTTGGATTTGCTTTTCTAATCATATCAAGCATTTGTTCATCTTCCATACATCTGAAATAGAAGTATCAGGTATTACATTCCCAATTAAAAAGTAGTGTGCCACGACAAATGTTCCACACACACATATCACGCCTATATCCCCGAAGGCGTAGGCAGAGGTGCATTACGCACCCATAATTTGCCAGTATTTTTAGTCCCACGTAATAGGGGGCAAGCGTATTGCCGTCACCGGGCACATTTATAACTAGCAACCCTTAGCGCAAACTGCGCAAGTAATTTTTTTTTTTTTTTTTACTTTTTTCTAATTTCTAATCTTATCGCACCACTTGAGACCACGACCTTTCCAACGGTGTGCCACATTTGACTGTGCGACTCTTAGTTTAGGAGGAGAAGCGGCTTCACTGGCGTATTATATATATAGATGGGTTATGTCCAAAATGGCCGAATGAATTTAATACAAAATAAAGCTGCTATATTGAAATTTTGAAAAAAAATTGAAACCCGTTGCGTGGGATGAAATGTTCCAGCTGCTTTTGATGTGTATTGATGTGTAATTATTTAGCAGACACGGTAATGTTCCCCGTGGACTTATTGTTTGGACGATGGAGTTTGATTGTAAGGTCCATGTTTAAAATACCTTGCAGAGAATCCGCTAAGTGGTTGGCTGCATCTGGCTATAGCGGCTTTATTGTGGTGCAAATACGCGAGTACCGGGAGCCGACCTCGAGACCTGAAGCTCGCGCTGCCGAGGAGTACTGCGGTAGAAGCACGAGCAGGGACGTACACCGCATTCGGGTATGTGTCACATAACTGGAAAAATACTATCTTTAAATATCTATCTATTTAATTACAACTATTCCTAAACATAGTGGTATAAAACAGAGTCGATTCCATTCTCCATGTATGCTTTCACCAATGGATAGAGTAGTTCTCGAGGAAGATATTTGTGTATTTAATTTCTCACGCGGACAAGGCCGCGGGCGTCCGCTAGTAACTGATATGTAAATGGATGTTAATATGGATGATAAATTATAAAATTAAAGGTACGATACCTTATAGACCGAGAGCTAGCGAACAAATCAAAGAAGGTCTTCGAGGCAAACTGAAAGATTCTCAGATTGTTGTCCTATAATATACTAACACGACAACGCGGATCTGGCTAGAGAGTTGCTTTATTTAACCACACTTGACAGTTTAAGAAAATTTCCCGAGAATTTTTGTTACATCAATTCCTTTGATGTCTTCATGGGTTTCAAATGTGAGCTTTGGTAAACCAGATTCCAATTTAAAAGGCTGGTCATCATCATGCATAAGTCTGTCTGTCTCATGTCGGTCAATTTATTAAATTAACGAGTCGACCTTGTAGGTTTTAAGGTGTTAATTAGTACCTCGTATTCCTTATTAGCGGTGCAGAGGACCCACTGCTCATTCGGCACATTCATCCTCTGGTATTCGGTCTGTATGTCGAAGAAATTCCACCCCGCGGACTTAGGTAGGTCGTCAGGAGTTGATTTGTAGTGGAAACAATATAGCTCGTCTATGTGAACTGTGAACATACATACAAGGATACAACCATGCCTGTTTTCCTAGAAAAAACCGGAAGAACCAGAAAAGGATTAAATACAACTTATCGGCGTTTTATTTAGTCCCAATCCCAAGTCTATACTTCTATACTAATATTATAAAGAGGAAAGATTTGATTGTTTGTTTTTTTTATGTATTTTAAAGCAATTAGTTTGCTTAAACTATTCTTAAAATGCTTACCTGAAAAACGCTAACCTTACTAGCGCGATCTAGAAATTATGAATATGATATGAAGCAAAAATTCGATGTTGTCGTTATTGGTCATCGTAGCTCAGTGGTCAGACCGTCCCCCCTGTTAGGGAAAAGCCGTGGGTTCGAGTCCTGCCGATGACATCAGTTTTTGCGATCTATTTATAATTTCCTTTTAATATGTTTGTTTGTTTGAAGCGAATATGCTCTGTAACTACTGATCCGATTTTAATTTTAAATTTAATTCTTTAGCTGATATGTAGCTACATTATCCCTGAGTAACAGAGGCTACTTTTTATCGCGGTAATGTGTTAAGTTACTATATTTCAACCACATATATAGTCAAAATAATAGTGTTTCTTAAATTGTAAATAGAATAAATATACTATGTAATGCTTAATGAATATATGATGCTAAATTATTAATAATTTTGCATGCACATAGCTTTTGTATTTGTTTAATGTGAGAAGCAAGAAATAAAAGAATTTTTTATTTTATTTATTTAATGTGTTCCCACGGGAAGAACCGGAAACGAGAAAACTATACAGATGTTACGAAAGGGTTATATCAACCCGAAGCCAGCATCATCAGCTGGTCGACCATAACCCGTTTCGATATATGGCGACCGCCAAAGAAAAAAAAAGTGCATCAAAAAATTTTAAAAGATATTTCAAATCAAAACAAACGTGTCCCAACGACTAGACAATGAGCGCTTGGTACGTATGTACAATGCCCTTGGCGGGCGTCGCGGCGGTGTGGGCGTCCTTAAAGGATTATTTTTGTTTATGTAAATAAAATTTTGACCAACACATAGTTATGTTTCCCCAGATCCTCGTCCGTGGTTCGACAGGTGCACCACATGCAAGTGATAGTAAAATCTCTGTCCCCAATTTTAAAAATATCTTACCTGTTTACAGGAAAGGTTAATTTCTTGTGTAAAAGTGCTAAATACGGCTTCGACTCGACGGCGTACACAGTATTTTTAGGTATCAAAACTCACGGTAGGTACAACTCCCGGGCAGCGCTCAAATTGCCTTCTGATGCTCCTACACAAAGCATCATTTCGTAATACTCTTCGTTACTCACAACTTGACACAACTCACAAATTAACACACATAATAATTATTTAGCTACCACACTGCACAAAGCAAAGAATGCAACTGAACTGACCTGTGACCTTGCTAACTGATTTTAAATAAAATTCTAAGAAACTTCGTGACTCAACCGAGCGTTTCGTGTTCGTTCTGGCGGCATAGCTTGATGCGAAACAGAGACAAATTGTTCCTACCAGGAGTGAGACGGAAGGCTTTTCACAGGCGCGCATTATTTGTACCTATTTTGATGTCGATGACCGAAGCAGCTGATTTTAGCTAGTGTTGTTTAAACAAGTGTGTATTTTATTCGGTAATAATGTTTTTTTTTATGAACTTTTTTCTTCTTCTATGGCGGTCGCGACATATCGAATCGGGTTCTGGTCGACCAGCTGATGGTGCTGACTTCGGGTTGATATAACCCTTACGTGACACCCGGTATAACGCGGGCGAAGCCTCGGCGATCAGTTGGCAATATTATGGTTGAAGGGATCTGTCCGATCCGCTGATCGGCATGTGAGGTTAAATTTAATTTAATACTTAACTAAATAAATTATTTATAACGGGTGTCAAGCGAATACGCTCTTCTTTATATCAAATAATTCTAGATAGATTTTGAACATGGTCAAGAACGCGTTAGTTAGAAATCAGTAACATAATGGCGCAGACGTTCAACAGTTATTAACAGGTCTCCAGTAGCTACTCGTAAATTGGTACAGCGTTCTCCTTGTAAGAGAAATATTCAAGGCTCAAGCCCATGCCTGATGATTTTTTTGCGATAATATTTATATGTTATCTGTGAACGCTACAGAAAACCTGTTTTCATAATGGGTAGTTTTCAAATAAATAGTAAATTCACCTGGTTGACTTAACCTGAGGAGTGTTTGATGCATTTCATGGCAATCCCTCTCGCGAGGTATGACGAAGAATACTGACTGGAATGTCTTAGTACGGACTAGAAGTGGAGAGCCTGTCGTCGTTATAGGAAGACGCTCGACCGATGATATGTGCATAAGTAGAATCTGAAACACAATTATATGTATAAGTATTAAAAAAATCGCCCAAGTGCGAGTTGGACTCGCGCTCAAAGGGTTCCGTACCAGAACGGAAAAAATCACGTTTGTTGTATGGGAGCCCCACTAAATATTGATTACATTCTGTTTTTTAGTATTGGTTGTTATAGAGGCAACAGAAATACATCATCTGTGAAAATTTCAACTTTCTAACTATCACGGTTCGTGACATATAGCCTGGGGACAGACGGGCGGACTGAAGGACGGATAGCGAGATTGAGATCTCGCTATCCGTCCTTCAGTCCGTCAGTAATAAGGTTACAGTTTTACCCTATTAGCACGGAACCCTAAAATATGGTACATAATATGTCACACTAAGATCCTAGTGACCCAAGCTAACCTGAATTGCAAGTGGTGCACCTGTTGATTAACGGACGTGGCTCTGGCAAACATTAAAGTCCCAGGTTAGCTGAAATATGCTTGTCCTTAATTACTCAGGGACTAGCAAAGTTATTGGCGAAGTGTAAAGAAAATTGGATCTTCAATAGGTGGCCGTGGAAAAACAAGAAACAAAGAAGTACGTAGACTACATACGAAGACTTTGAAACTTTCGTGAAATGAGCCTACCTATAAATGTTTATTTTGCTGTTTCGACAAGCAGGCGAACAACCAATAAAATCACAAAAAATGTTGGTCACATTACATGTCCAATTTTGAAATTTTCGCAGATATCATGACGAAATTCGGCTTAAGTTGTGTGCTTCAAGCTGTAATCCTCATATTTGAAATCTCAATGACAACGAATTTTGACAACGCTAAAAAATAGTCATGGAATAGTCATAAATAGTCGTATATGTAAAAAAATAGTCGTATTATAGTTTCGGCGTTACAGCTATAAGTTAATGAGGATTATGGCTTGAACGTCAAGCTGTAATCCTCATCTCTGGTGCAAGCAAACGGTAAAGCCTATCGAATTGGTTTAGGTTCCAAAAAAATAGTCATGAAATAGTCGTAACGACATGCCAAATCTCAGAAATAGTCCTTCAAAGGTTCCAGAGATCTAAAGGTAACCTGATGAGGATTATGCCTTGAACATTTGAAAACTTCAACTTTCTCCGGAACGTCTGCTATTTTCGGTTTAAAGTTTATGCCAAAAAATAGTCGTGAAATAATCGTATGAACTACTATAAATTTGAGCTGCTTTAATTTTTTTAAAAATAAAGTTTTCGTTTGCCCTACATTTGTATGGAGTACAGTCGAGTACAAAATTGGTAACTTCATATGATATTATTGTGAAAAAATCCGCTTAATATATAATATTACTTCCAATTGGACGTTTTCCATGCCAGCTGTTATAATTAAACAAAAAAGAAAACATTTATAATTTGTATCCTTATAAACGAATATTTTTTGACTACCATAAAAATTTCAGGGGCTCATCTGGAACGTATGTATTTCAATATAATTGGAATAATACAAATACCCAACCATACAAAAAAACAAAGTTATTAAAGGTTTTTAAAATCTCAAAATACGGGCGTCACGCATGGACACCACTATTTTATTTTACGCACGATGTTTGATAGTAAATAGGTACCTATCATATCAATGAACTTTGCAATATTGTTGTAACACTTGAACGAAATATCCCGATTGCGGGGGTGCACGCGCCGCCGATTGTGGAATGAAAGAAAGAAAATCTAATGAGTCAATTATTTTACGTAGTGAACAAATATTACGTGGTTTTCAGGAAAAAAATTACATAACTACTTTATTCTTTTTTTAAAGCATGAATGGGTTTAGTATCGAATACCTATCACTTCCCTGAATTTTTTCTGGTAAAAAATATTCGTGTACATGGAATAATACAAATACCCAACCATACAAAAAAACAAAGTTATTAACGTTTTTAAAATCTCAAAATACGTGCGTCACGCATGGACACCACCATTTTATTTTACGCACGATGTTTGATAGTAAATAGGTACCTATCATATCAATGAACTTTGCAACATTGTTGTAACACTTGAACGAAATATCCCGATAGCGGCCGATCGGCCGAGCGGATGCGAGACGCCACAGTCTTAAGGTCAAACACAACTACGATTATTGTATGGTTAAGTACCTAGTTAAAATGTTCATCATAGGATTTTTGTGACAGTAATTTTTTAATAGCTTTTTAAGAAAAGTTTGGGTGAACTGAATAAAACCGTAGTAACTTTTAACGTAATTTCGCAATGAAATCAAAGCACCTATAATACCTAATTACTAAAATTTATTTTACGACTCCATTACGCAATTACTAAAGTAAGGTATTAAAGGGTTAAGTACCTAGGTAAAGAGGTTTAAATTACCTACCTATCTAGCAGATAAAACATGATAGGTAGGTACCTAGGTACCGTTTCGTTAAGTAGGTAATTTTAAATTTAAATAGGTACCTAATTACTAAAATTTAATATACGACTCCATATCCCCCCATATCCGCAATTACTTTTATTAAAGGGCCATTATTAACGGGTTAAGTACCTAGGTAAAGAGGTCAAATTACCTACCTATCTAGCAGATTCATCAAAGGCGTCAATTTATCCTTTGTCGGAGGTCCTCACGGGTGTTGTGTTCACTGACATACACTCTACGTTTCACTTCACTCCACATGAAAAAGTCCATTGGGGTCAGATCCGGGGACCGAGCGGACCACGCGACCGGAGCACCCCGTCCAATCCACCTGCCTTCAAAAGCGTGCGCGCATCGAGAAGTCACAACCGGAACTGCATTTATGTTTGAAATTTAATTAAAACTGAAGGTCATTTGGCATGTGTTTTCAAAGGGCGGTGCGGTACGTGGGGAGGCGGGGGTACACGCGCCGCCGATTGTAGAATGAATAAATTATTTTACGTAGTGAACAAATATTAGGTGGTTTTCGGGAAAAAAATGACAACTACTTTATTCTTTTTTTATAGCATGGATGGGTTTAGTATCGAATACCTATCACTTACCTGATTTTTTTCTGGTAATTAAAATATATTCGTGTATATTACAATTGAAAGCTTGCAAATACGTACATAACTTGTATAAATCTCAGATATGTTTATATCACAGCAATTAGTTTTGATCACAATTATCACAGTTAGTTCAATATGTGTTGGTGTGGGATTAGTTCATTCAGTTTGTTTCTAGAAAATTTCAATAGATGGCGCTGATAGGTTGAGTGCATTTTCTAAAATCACAAATTCCATAAACGAATCCGACACCAACAATATCAAAAACTTTTAATTACCTACTTATATAGAATAAAAGTATAGTACTAACTAAATTAAGTAAACATCAGAATATCTTGTTATTGTCTTAAAACTTACTACTACAAAAAAGTTTTAGTCGTAATAATCACAGTTGTTTCATTGGTAAAATCACAGCAATGTCATAGATGTATAAAAAATAGCATTTATTAGATATACAACAAGTAACAATTATTAGTAATAAATACAATATTGTCAGTGTCAGAAACCCTTGTGGACTAGTACTGTCATATTCTAAACAGATTATAAGCAGATTATCCTAAATAAAAAAAAACATTTGCATTAATCAGTCTTTATACATTTCTATGTAATATCTAACAATTATTGGCGCCTTCCGAGTAGGTCTGCAATGTACATCAAATGTAATATGTTGTGTGTATGTGAAATTACCAATTTTGTACACGACTGTACTCCATACAAATGTAGGGCAAACGAAAACTTTTTTTTTCAAATTAAAGCAGCTCAAATTTATAGTAGTTCATACGACTATTTCACGACTATTTTTTGGCATAAACTTTAAACCGAAAATCGCAAGCGTTCCGGAGAAAGTTGAAGTTTTCAAATGTTCAAGCCATAATCCTCATCAGGTTACATTTATATCTCTGGAACCTTTGAAGGACTATTTCAGAGATTTGGCATGTTGTTACGACTATTTCATGACTACTTTTTGGAACCTAAACCAATTCGATAGGCTTTACCGTTTGCTTGCACCAGAGATGAGGATTACAGCTTGACGTTCAAGCCATAATCCTCATTAACTTATAGCTGTAACGCCAAAACTATAATAGGACTATTTTTTTTACATGTACGACTATTTATGACTATTTCATGACTATTTTTTAGCATTGTCAAAATTCGTTTTCATTGAGATTTCAAATATGAGGATTACGGATTGAAGCACACTAGGTTTGCACCAGCTGTGACAGTGGTCGCAGACTGACGCGTCATATAATACAAGTACATTATTATTGCTTCGGTAGCTATCTGTTTCGCATGCATCGTGAGGTCACACCCCGGTGTCAACACTGCGAGGTTTCCGACGACGACACCGCACTCCACACGTTGGTGGAGTGCTCAGCGTGGGCGAGTCAGCGCCGGGACCTCGTAGTGGGTCTGGGCGTGGATACCCTCTCGCTGGGGACCATGCTTCAAGCCGTGGTATCCAGCGGGAGTAGGTGGAACGCGGCCGTGTCCTTCTGCGAGCAAGTCATGCTCGCGAAGGAGGCGGCCGGGAGGGAGAGGGAGCGTACCCTCCCCGCCGAGTTCCGTAGTCGGCAGCCAGGCCGCCCCAGACTACGCGACTACGCCCAAGACTATCGTCCTCCATGATCGGGGCCTGAGGACGGCGGGATCGCCACCCACCGTCCTTACAGAAGCAGGCTAGAAGGGTTGCGTGCTGCGGGGCCTTTTCCCCATAGCACGCAACCAGATTCACTCTCTGACGCGGGATAAAACCCGACCCCAATGACGCGGGATTCTCGTCCCGACCAAACACCCGCAGAGACCACAGAGGTGGTCAAAGTCCGCCGGGCGCCACTGGACATACCCTCTGCTAGTAACCAGAGACGCCCGGCAACGGACGTTAGAGCGGCCGCGGCCTTGGTCGCGGAACTAAAAAAAAAAAAAAAAAAAAAGTATCTAACATTAAATTTCACATACCCATGTCTCTTTTCTCATCTCGTGGTCGACGAAGATTAAGTGTGTGGTGGCGAAATACAACGTACCCTTCGACGGGTTCCGTAGATTGTATTTGTCGAGTAACTGCACATTCTCCAACTGGAAAAATCAAATAAGGAAAACTAAGGAAAACTTGCATAATATCGAGGACCGAAGATATCACTGTAATTATTCAGTTTGTTGTACATACAAAAAGTCCCACCAGCACACGCAAAATGTCATTTTACTGCCATCTGATTTTGATGAAAAAAGTTCGTGCTGCTCCAAGCTGAGCTCAAACCTTAAAAGATCTGTACAGTAGCTTCCGTCTACATACAGAAAAACAATCATATTTTTTATGCTATATTAATCTTTTCATCTTGCCTACTTGATGCCTACCGTTTCATTATAGGGTAGATAGATATAGTCCGAGACGCCCAGGACTTTAATTGGCTGTGCCATTGCGGCTGGCACGTAAGATTTTGTTGCCTTTCATCAAAACTTCATCGGGTTTCAAATTTTTGTTCAAAATTACAATATAGCTGCTGCTTTTTATAAAATTCATTCAGCCATTTTGGACATAACCCAATATGCCGGAGACGGCAATAGGCTTGACGCCTATTACGTGGGACTAAAAATACTGGCAAATTGTGAGTGTATACTGCACCTCTGCCTACCCTTACGGGGATATAGGCGTGATATGTGAGTATGTGTGTAGATATTTGGCAGAAATTCTCAAAGTTCCGGAAACTGCAATAGGCTTCCCCCTCCCGTTTACGTGGGATCAACAGTGACTGGAAATGTGGACTTAATGAACACCTTCCGGGATGAAGACGTGATTTTGTGTGTGTAATAGATAGATACTTAACATTCCCGGGTCTACATAAAATTGCTGCTAAATAATTGTTTCTCCAAAAGTTCTTCGTTTCAACAGTAAATCGATAACATCTACCTTAATCTTGTCAAGTCTTATTTCTCGTGATATTCGACTTTCATGAAAGCTTCCAAACAAATTGTTGAACTTTCTAACTTAACAAAGAACGCCGTGAATTTAAGTTAAAACCTTTAAATAAATTAGGTAATCTACCACGTAACATAGTTCCGAGCATCTCGAGCCAGATTTTATTAAAGTTGTATAACTCGGGAACACAGATAAAGTGGCGTTCCCTTTGCACGCCAGAATAAAAATTTTGCAATCTTCTCCTTTGTATTTGGTTGTTATATCATAACTATATTTTATGGTACATAAGAGCCTGAAGGACCTCAGTCTCATCAGGCCTTATGCAAGTGGTACACCTGCCGATATTAATGCACAAGGCTCTAGTAAACGTAGCAATTAATTCATCACAATTTAATTGTATTAACTAATCCTCTAGTTAATACAATTTAATTGTATTAACTAATCCTCTAGTTAATACAATTTAATTGTATTAACTAATCCTCTAGTTAAATTTTCCAATTAATTTATAAAGATGGATGACCATTTCTCATACATGCTGGGGCTTCATTTATGATGACTGAACTATACTTAAAAAATAGTGTCACATCGTTAACCTGAAGAAATGATGAGAAAAGTTAAAGGGTACCAATTGCAAATCAAATTTTCTAACCCGTTTAAAAAGAAAGCATGGACATGCATAGCAACATCTAGAATCAGGGAGTACCAGAGTAGTAAAGAAAAACCGGCCAAGTGAGAGTCGGACTCGAGCACTAAGGGTTCCGTATTATATTACGTTTCTTTTTATGTTTCTTTCTTAGACGACTCGTGTATTTCGTTTGGGATCGAACTCCTCCTAAACAACTGGACCGATCTTTTTGAAATTTGGCACGGTCATAGTGACCATCACCGTGAGTGCATATATCTGAATTCATAAAGATCGGTCCAGTCGTTTAGGAGTTCGACCCGGATCGACAAACTCAGCTCAATTATTGCAACAGCAGAATGTATTGCATACCTAGTTTATTTTTACATTTATACATTTTACAGCCAATAAATTTATCCTGTAAACCTACATGTTTTTTAGTATCTATTCTAGAGGCACCAGAAATACATGATATGTAAAAATTTCAACTTTCTAACCATCACGGTTCATGAGATACAGCCTGGTGACAGACGGACGGGCGGACAGCGGAGTCTTAGTAATAGGGTTCCCGTTTTATCCTTTGGGTTACGGAACCCTAAAAATAATCTTTTCTTTTTAGGAAAATATTGCTAAAACTAAAGGGAAACTTACGCTCTAACAAGCAACATTAGATTTAAGTATGGTCAGACCTATGTTACTCGCCTAACAACCGCAAAAAAAACGTGACGTCAGCGACAACTTGAAGTTGTAAATCAGCAAGGGTTGTCCCTTGTTTGTGACACGGCATTGACCATAGAGTTAATATTGAGGCATTAACGTCATAATTATTGGTCAAATGCTGGTATATATTTTACTTTACTGGACAACCCTAACGTTCGAATGATGTTCTCTGTAAACAAAACAATGTGCTTTAATTAACGTCGGAGTGTAAGTTCTGTATGTAAGTACTATTCCCTATTCTGTGGTATGGTGTAAAACTGTAAAGGAATTCCTACGCGATAAAAGTATCTAAGGCTGATATCGAATATAAAATATTCCTAAATTGCAAAATAAGTTAAAGCGAACGGTACGACTCATGAATAATTCCAGAATCAATTATTGTTAACATGAGAACAAAGGCGACTAAGTTTTGAATGTTCAAGTTCAAATTCACTGTGACAGTATTGTAGCATAAATTTACTATATTATTTTATAATATACCAGCGGTTCGACCCGGTTTCACACGTGTAGTATTATTTTGTAGCAATAAACAAATACAATTATGTTAGTCAGCGAAACTTTAAGACCTCTAGGCGCCAGTGGAAATACCCTGCGTACCAGAGACGACGCACTTAGGACGGACGTAGGTATGTGTATAAAACAGTTTGGCTACTTGATGTTACGTATCGACTGTTGTCGATCCGTGAGGATTGCTTCTCTACTAAGATAAGTGTATTGTTACTATGTTTAAATACTTGTAAGATATTATAATATGACCCTACCGAGTTTCTTGCCCTTCTTCTCGGGATATGCGGTAATCGAATGGGCGGATTACGAATAAATACAATCATATCTTGACTTTAATGTTTCATTGCTTAGTGGTATAGGTACCTAATAGTATTCCTCTGGCAGTTGATATCGGAGCAACACTCATCATGATTAGACATACGATTATACGATCACAAAGCTATCTTTAGAGAATAGCTTTCAGTATAGTCATACTATTGATGTAGGTATCAGGACTTTTAGGGAGTTATGTAACATAGTTATATAACACATAGTGTGAGTATATTAGTTATTATGTTGGTGGTGTACCTGGGATCTGCTTAGGGATTTATGTAACGTAGTTACATAATGTAAGTATGTTAATTATTATGTTGGTGGTAGTTCACCACCAACAAGATTAGGTACTAAGACAAGTGTGGGTGTGAGGTACACCTCTGCCTACCCCTTGTGGTATATAGACGTGATGTATTTCTGGCATCCTGACTAGTATAAAGCTTTGTGTGTTATGTGGGACATAGAATATACATAGAATACTACGTAAATCAGTTTATTCACCTACAAGACATATATTTACGAATAGGCTAAAGCCTCTCTTATTCATTATATGACACGTGTATAATAGATGTGACAGGGTGTCACTAATGTGATGTCAAAGGATATCAAGGTTTCACATTGTCTGCTTGTCACCTGTCAAGTTCAGGTATCATAAAGCGGTGAATACCGACGACAACGCGGCGAAGACGACGCAACGTTCTTGTTTGGGCGTAAATTACCTTATAGATTCGAGAGTGGATTGAAAAGTAATCGGTCTAACCAAGAAAATAAATACATAATAAATGAAATATATTTTTATTTTTCAACGTAATCACCATCAAGTTCAATGCACTTTTGCCATCTTCCCAAGCATTTAGCCCGTTGAAAAAAAAATGATTCTTCCTTAGAGTCAAAATATGCGTCTACTGCTGCTTTGACCTCGTCATTTGTCAAAAATCGCTGCTTTGACCTCGTCATTTGTCAAAAATCTTTGACCTCCCAAGTGCTTATTTAGGTTAGGGAACAGAAAAGGTCTGACGGTAACAGATCAGGTGAATAAGGTGGATGCGGTAACAGTTCAAGGCCACAGTTGTGAATTTCTGCCATTGATTGGACAGACGTGTGAACACGAGGGTTATCTTAATGAAACAGGACTTTTTTTCTCATCATTCCTGGACGTTTTTCTTTCATTTCCTCTCGTAAACGACGTAGTAAGGTGCAGTAATAATCAGAGTTTATAGTCTGACCCCTTTCAAGATAATCAACCATAATCACACCCTTCGAGTCCCAGAATACTGAAGCTATCACCTTACTTGCCGATAAAATCGACTTAGCCTTTTTGGGGGGTGGTGAACCAGTTCTTTTCCACTGTTTTGATTGTTGTTTTGTTTCCGGTGTACAGTAATGAACCCATGTTTCGTCCATAGTAACAAAACGATTCAAAAAATCACATTCATCAGCTTCAAATAACTCCAAACAGTCGCGTGCAATAGTCAATCGCATCCTTTTTTGCTCAACTGAAAACAGTCGCGAAACCCACCTCGCAGACACCTTGTGGAAACCCAACACGGTGACTATTATGTTTTGAGTACGTTCATAAGAGATGCCTTTAATCTCGGTTATCAACATTTTCTTCAGTAGTGGACGTCGAAGGCCTTCCAGAGCGGGGTTCGTCTTTCACACTCTCTCTACCACGCTCGAATTCTGCTATCCATTTTTTGATGGATGAATATGAAAGAGCGCAATCCCCTAATGTACTGACCATATCATCATGGATGGCTTTTGATGACAGCCCCTTCTTATGGAGGTACTTAATGACGGCACGCTGCTCGATTTGATGATGTCAGATCGCTTTGTTAATAAATTTATAAAATTAAAACTAATTATCGCACACGTTTCAAACTTCACACAATTAACAGGTCTGAACTGAACTAAATAATGTGGGTAGATTTGATTTTTAGAACTAAATAGATCAGTGTTAGGCCGACTACTTTTCAATCCACCCTCGTATTTTATACACTTATAAAAGACTAGCTATCGGCCGCGACTACGTTGGAGTTTTTCCCGTTCCCGTTGAGGCGCTTGTAATTATTGTTTCCGTCGCGTCACCCGTAATAACATCTAGCTTCGCAAATATATATTTTAGAACGAATTTCATTTCCATAAAATATTTTATAGTGAGTTAAACTTAAAAGATAGATATATGCTACCGAGGGGTTTTTTATAGAACTTTTAAAGAGGAACAATTCTTTAGTACATAATTTTAACATAATATTAATCGTTTGGCCAGCGCACGCAACGGAAGTTCTTACAAAAAAAAAATTTTTTCCCCGTTTTTGAAACATATTTCACTGCTGCTCTGCTCCTTCCTCGATAAATGCACTTTTTAACAAAAAAAATTTTTTTCAAATCGAACTAGCACTTCCTGAGAAAAGCGCGTTCAGACAAACAAAGAAACAAACTCTTCTGCTTTATAATATTAGTATAGACTAGACGTCTAGCACCCGCGTGAAAGAGTTTAATGGTTTCTAATTCCCGTGGAAACGCGTTCTCGGGTTAAAAAGTAGCCTATAAAGAACCCGCGTTTATGAGACATTTACGCATACGACGACTAAAAATTAAAACGAAGGGGTATGTGGAAACATATTTATACACACACTTTTCGCGTCAGTAAATAAGTTCCACGTAGAGAGCGCGCGAGCCTATTGGGCGAGAAAACTACATCACTCGGACAAAGTCGCAGGCGTCAGTATGTACGTTACTTATTTTTTGTTAAATCATCACTATCATCACTATAACTATGACTACATATTATAAAACAAACTCGCTTCCGTCCGTATGTATGCTTAGATCTTTAAAACTAGGCAACGGATTTTAATGCGGTTTTCACTAATGAATAGAGTGGTTCTCGAGGCAGATTTTTGTGTACATAATTTGTCAAGCGGGCATCCGCTAGTATTATCTACAAAATAATACAGGAATACAAACTATTATGAGTAAGTATGTGTTTCATAAAACTATTCGCATGAATACAGGAAAACGGCCACTAAATCAAAGCCATTTCGAACATGTTTTGCTCCAAACTTTTACCAGGATTACCATAATATGTAAATAGGAAACGCGGTTTAGGGTGGTTAACGTAAAGGTTGGCGCTAAGGGTGGGATGTAGGAGGTTGTGATAATTCTAATAAAGATCTTCTTCGAATATCATTCGCGTAAATAAAATAAAGAGAGAAACAATCCACAAGTGGTGACAAATAAATTATACTCTCAATAAGGGTATGATGAAAGAAAAATATTTTCTTTAACTATTGTGTGTGTCGGTATTAGTAGTACGTAATACTATTCCTATTCTGTGGTGTCGGGCAGTGGCATTCTAATAAACTTCGAGTTGGTAGAATATATAATTGTAATAACGAAGATAGGTATTATTTCGACGAGGTAATATTATCGTTAGCTTGCAGTCAATTATATAAAACAGATAATACCGACTAGTGTGTACCTACCAAAAAAAATTTACATCAAAAAGTCAGCATTACCAAATTGAAATAGGTCCCACACGGGAAGTAACTTTCAATAAATGAAAGAATCATCAAAATCGGAGCACCCAATCATAAGTAATGAGGTAATAAATATAAAAAAGAAATAGTCGAATTGAAAACCTCCTCCTTTATTGAAGTCGGTTAAAATATGAGTGTAAAGGTTATAAAAACTAAATAAGAGACCACTGAACGCATATTTTGCTATTTTCACATAAAGACAAAGCTGGGCTTTGGCCAACATTCAGGCTTTCTCTCATCAAAATTGGATGGCAGAAAAAAGGTTATCGTCATAAAATATGTACGACGATGCGGAATTTATTCTTCATAATATATTTGAGTACTGGCCTATGTAACACATATCTATATTATGAGGTAGGTATGTATATACCATGGTATGAACAACCTCGTACATCGGTCGCTATATATGCTAAGTTTAACATAAATGTAGGGACTCGAGAGTTTAATCAAAGAGAATGTTGTAACAAGCAAGTATTTAATTATTTAACAGAAGCCGAGTTGGGTTTGTATTACAAATTATATATACTTACCAGTATTTTCGAAGAAAGGGTGGGCACATGTTTTATCATGTTAACACATCATGCTTTAAAATTCTAAGAAGTTGTGTGGGTAGGAATAAACTTTTGAATAATAGACCTGAACTTGATTATGAGCTGTTGAAAAACTTAACAAAACAAGGTGGTAGAGCCATGCTGTGCTCAGCACGACCTAATAATTTGCCTCCTCACTTGAAATTGAATGCTACACGAAAGGTCCCTAGAGACATTCCTCTTCTATAGCTATCTTAAATTTTTAAAAAAGGGATGCTTAGATGCAAAAAGGTTGACGAAACAGATACATAAGGAGGTACAAAAGGCGGGCGTGGATGAACAGGCAGGTAAGGGTCGACCTAGGCTAACTTCGATCATATCAGAGATGTTTTGACAAAAGGCCGGGTCAAGAGTACCCATAACTGGAGAGCGTGCATGAAAATAGTAAAAGCGAAGAAAGCTAAAAAAGTATGCCAGGATCGTAGCAACTGGAATTCCATAGTCTTTGCCCACCCCAACGAGAAAGAGGCGTGACAGTATGTATGAGTGTGTCTTCAATTTCTTTGCCGTACTCCTTCTCCCTTCACACAGGTAGCTAGTGCAAGGTTTTAAGCAATCGTTACTGTAGGTACCTACTCATAGTTCAGCAGAACACCATCGACGAGATTGACTTTCAAACTAACAACGAAATTCGACTCCTCATTTGAAAGCTGAGAGACGAGAGACATCATTACACAGACACCCACGCTTCTTATAAAATTCATCTTTATTAGGTCGGGATTAAAATACCCCCCAGTGTGGAGTAAAAATCGACTTTAATGTGTGGAGGTAAATAAGACTTTCTGTGAAAGCTCAGCTTACTTAAAGCGTTAAACCTGCTCCGATATAGTTTCTACTTTATCTAAATAAACTAGTGGTTTTGTGAACCATAGACTTCGGGAGCGGCTTTGTTTAAAAAAATTCTTCTTCAATTTTCTTTAATACTCTTTCATTTGTCATCCAATCCAAAAAATATCATTCAAATGTTATTCATTGTAAGCAAGGAGTGTGTGTGTAAAGTTTCATGCAAATCGGTTGATAAATACGGCCTCAAACATGATCTGACAGAACCCGTAGATGGGTACAGACGAAAGAAATTTTCCCCAGTCTGCAAGTTGAAACGGAGCCTTCGGTCGCTTCGCTCCCTCAGTCAATTATTTTTACTAAGCCTAAATGATTCTCGAAAGTCTAGACAGCTTAAGTCAAGTCAGTGAAGATATAAACAATGAGTTTACAACTTAGTCAAATGCGTTTAAGACCAATTTCAGATTCTCTTAGGACAGCATTATTACTATTGTATGATTTAGCAATTTAGTTAGAATAGTTTAATAGTATATTGGCTGTAACACTGCGCCAATTTAAGTAAGTAACAGGTAAGAAGGATCGATAGTCATTAATTAAAATAGTCAGACCAGCTTTCTTGATACAGAGACTCATTCATTACTGACCTTTGCTTCCCTGTAGGACAGGGTTGGTCCTTTATAAATTATGGACATTGATAAATGTGGGCTATTAAGAAATATTAATGAAACATCAGAACACAAAGGTCAAAAGCCATATTAATTTTCATATACGTATTAAATTTTCATAAACACCTGGTTTAATTATTAGATAGAAAGAAAGAAAGAAATAATTTATTACTCCGCAATAAACATGAAAAAAAAAGACAACATATAGCTTAGTATACAAAATAACACTAAAAAAAAATTTCAAAACTAAAATAAACAACAGTGACGTGGAATAAACGGCCGTCTCTCAGTGTAATTCCCATTATTATTACAAACACAACAGTTATAAAAGTACTAGACGAATTTTAATGAAACTTTACCATAATATAAATGTTATACGTGTAATGTTACCGTATAAATTGGGAACGAGTAAATTGTTTCACGCGGAACTCCTTCCAAGCATGAGCTTGTAGTTAAAGTCAAAAAAGAAACAAATGCAACACTAAGCATCTCATGGACTGGTATGAAATCATAGATATCATGTTTTACGACCCGCAAATGGTATCAAAAGAAAGCGGCCAACCTTACCACCAAAACTTGAGAAAGAATCATCTCACTTATTTTTCTCTTCATTGATATTCAAGTCACAACAGTCATATACTTTTGACGAGTCTCATTACCCGTGTTGGATGTATAAAGCGTAATCCACTGAGCTCGTTTTACACGTGCCATAAAAATGCAAACTAGTTGTCATTAAATTTCATTGTTTCTTGTTCCTTCTACACTTGCGTCTGCACAAGAGATTTTCGGCATGGTAGTACCAGCAGAGTATAGGAGATTCTTTGTGTGTGTGATTTCTTTACTAAATACTTTTTTTAATTCCCTGGTCCAAGACCGTGGCCACTCTTACGTCTGTTGCCGGGCGTCTCTGGTGCACACGCACAAGGTATTTCCAGTGGCGCCCGGCGGACTTTGACTACCTGTGTGGCCTCTACGGGGGTTTGGTCGGGATGAGAATCCCGCGTCGTTGGGGAAGGGTTTTATCCCGCGTCGGTGAGTGAATCTGGTTGCGTGCTGTGGGACTGAGGCCTCGCAGCATGAAGCATTGCCTCCAGCGAGAGGGTATTCACGCCCAGACCCACTACGAGATGCCAACGCTGACTCGCCCACACTCATGCTAAATGCTGGGCTAGATGCAAGTTTGAAATCAAGGTATCGCGTTAAATATAGGTACTTTGACTATGTGTAGTATCAGGTTTAATTAATATTTAAACTACTTAATGGTTTTCCAAAATTTTATAACTCATACAAGAAATAAGTGGATTACAATAAAATACACAATACCAATGTTTTTTTTGAACACCATTATCTAATGTAAATAGTAATACTTTTCATAGCTCTAAAAAAAATGATAACAAAATTAAATTATGTAGGTATAGTTCGGTTCGTAAATTCGTATCTAGGTAAATTTCGCGCATGAATCTCGAACATAATGTAGAAAGTCATTCGATCGTAGACCTATCAAGTAAAAGCGCTTTAATATACCTATTATATGGGTGAATTTAAACAAGAGCAGAAAAAAAAACTCCCAGTAGTGTATCCACGCACCCATTAGTATAAACAACCCATGTCCGTCGGTTGATTTTGGTCTAATATCCATTATATCGAATGTGAAATGAATTTAGCCGGCTATCACTTTTTCTTAGCTGGTGGAGATTTGTTACCTTTGGGTGCATCACCCAGCATACGAGTAACTTGCGCTAACTGGCTATCAGCACGAGCTAAGAGTTGGGTGCGACGTAGTTTCAAGGCATCAAATGTTTTGTTAGCACACAATTCTAATGCATCAGAGGCTTTTGTTAAGGCACTGCAAGTTTTTATCGATTCCTGAGCAGCGTATCTACCTTCTTCGCTGAACATTTTAATTTGAGACATAAAACGTATATTAGAAACTCTCGCTTCTTGCACACAGTGTTCTAAATGTATCTTATACTCTGAAATAACTTTATCAAGAGATTCTTCATAAAGTACACGATATTTAGGTAATCGTAGCGAGTAACTTGACATCTTAGCTTTTTTTCGTTCCAAATTTGGTGGATCTTCGGACATTAGTTCATTAATACTAACCGTGATGCGATCAAGCCATGTAACAAGCGGATACAGAAATGGAGCATCTACTGATGCGAATTCCATGACTTCTGTGGGCAGACGTTCAATAAGATTATAAACTGCGCGCAAGTGTGACTCGAGACGAGTCTCATGATAACGTAGCTCAGCGAAACGCAAGTCACGTATAGCTTTTACTCGTTCGGTACGAACACTGTGAGAAACCATTTTAAAGGAATAACGCATTTGTAATGAGGTACATCGCTCCTCAATCCACGACTGAGCATGTTGTTTCAATTGCTCTGGTACTAAAGAAATGTTACCCTCAAAAGATTCCAAGAATCCATTTTTCCAATTTTTCAATGCAAGTTCTTGAAGCTCTGTTTGTAAAATGGCACGAGGGAGAGGCAAGTGGAGACTACCTGTTTGTAGTTGTGGTGTAGCTTGTGAACCTATTCCATCTGTAGCTATTGGCGATCTAGGATATTTTTCTAGAAAAAGTTCGAACTCTGAAAGTAAGGTGCTGGCCATTTGAGTCTGTAAATTCATAAACTCTTCGAGACGACGTATTTCATTTTCGCTATGTTGACGGTACATCTCGGCAGTTTTATCTAACAGCAATATAAGAGGGTCTAATAGTTGCTGTAATTGGTCTGTATCAGGAGCACATCGTAACTGTTCTATAGCAACACTAAGCTGGATTTCGTTAGCGAGCTCTATTGCGTCATGATTTGTTATGAGGTCTTCGACAGCACAAATTGACAATTTTTGAGCAAAAGCAGCACGTAAAATGTGGGAATCCCAAAGATGACCTGCGTGAAGTAATACCATGTAAGTGGTCTGAAGACATTCTCCTAATGTGTATAAACTTTTTTGCATGGTTATTACATCAGCCCCAGTAATATCAAATAGCGTCTTACTGGTATTACTACAATTTGTAATTGCGGACAAACGACGTAAGGGTGCTTCAATCGTCTGCTGAAAATCTGATATTTCGTACAAGTGTATAAGATATAGATCCTTGATAGCCTGATAACCATATAGGTCATTTTCTAGATCATCCAGTTTATCACAAAAGCCAGTATAAACCTTGTAAACAGCAGCACGATAGGCTTGAACTACGTAAGCTATGCATTCATCTTTTGCGTCTAATAACATATCATTCATAACATTATCGTGAAAGCTCTGATCTAAGATGGATCCTTTAGATATAATTTTGACGTCTAATGGGCTGCGTAAAGTGCTAATGGATTCCCGGTTCCTATACACCATTCCAACACCTAAAGCCAATTGATTAAGACTAGTTATTGCACCCACAATATTTTCATCCAACTGGACTCGTAGCTGCGCTTCTAATTCTATAAACGCCCTATGGTTACTTAAAAGTTGCTGATTGATTTCGTAAATACGTTCATCAAAATGATGCAATAAGTCCTTAGGAGTCATGTGACCAACTGAAATCAGATACTGAAATTTATCTCGTACAACAATCTTTAAACCTTCTCCCCTTTCCTTTTCTAATTCCGAGGCACTTTTCTTGAATGACAACAACTCTTGAATACGTTCTAATTTCAACTCATTGATACTCTTCAGTACTACATCACGAGCGTTCGGATTAAACATTTCCGTTTTATAATCATACTTTTCAACCATACAGTCAATATTAAGTTGGTTCTGATATACTTGGCTCAAAAGATTTTCAGCAAGTCTACGGATCTTTTCATCCGTGATTTGATTGACGACTGCTGCACTCTTATCTATATCTACACACACTTGCTGATGTTTTTGTTCCCGTTGTTTTAAATAATTAGTAAGGATTGGACCACTGTGTCGTGGAATCCAGTCATCAGGTAGAGTTGCAACAGCATCATTGTCATCAGAACATCCAGCCTTTGCCACTCGTTGAACTTTTTTAACAGGTTTTTCACATACACACAAATTCACATACGAAGGAGTTGATGTTGAAGATGTTTCCATGATTTATATCTGTAATTGTATTGTTTTTTCTATATATTATATATTGTTTGTGTATTAAATTATATGTTCTTTAACTCAACTTTCACTATGAGTTCTTCAAAAACTACTTTTTATATGAGTTCTTGCAGATAGCTTCAACTACAAACAACTTTATTTTTATCGCAAATGTCAAACCTAATCGTAAATGACAATGAATGTCAAGTTTTTTTTTTAATAAATAATTTTGAACATTACAGAACGTTATCTAGCCCGTGTCCGAACTAGCTTGTGCTTTGGGATATAAACATACTTATATTCTAAATAAATACTTATTATACATAGAAAACACCAAAACTCCGAAACAAACATTTGTGGATCACACAAATATTTGTTTCGGACCCGGGAATCGAACCCGAGACTCCGGCGTCCAAAGCCGATGCACTACCGACCACGCCACCAAAGCAGTCAACTGGGAGTTAGCAGCAAATGTAACACTGTCTGTTTCGTATTATACGTGGATTTATGATAATATTTTCCCTCTTAAAAACAATAAGATTAACTGCTCTAGAGAAATACGGCTATTAAAAATATGGCCCCACTGAAACTGCCAGAATAGCCTTGGACGGAGAGAGCTTTCTAGATAATAACATTACGTGTCTTGAGGATATCAAGTCACGATTCTGAGCAACAAACTGGAATTAGTGATCAGATGATAATATTAACTATTTATATATATATATATATATATATATATATATATATATATATATATATATATATGTTATATATATATATATATATATTAGTATATATATATATATATATATATATATATATATATTTTTATATATATTTTTGGTCTACAAAATAAACATAATTATAGACCAAAAATATATATAAAAATATATATATATATATATATATATATATATAGTTAATATTATCATCTGATCACTAATTCCAGTTTGTTGCTCAGAATCGTGACTTGATATCCTCAAGACACGTAATGTTATTATCTAGAAAGCTCTCTCCGTCCAAGGCTATTCTGGCAGTTTCAGTGGGGCCATATTTTTAATAGCCGTATTTCTCTAGAGCAGTTAATCTTATTGTTTTTAAGAGGGAAAATATTATCATAAATCCACGTATAATACGAAACAGACAGTGTTACATTTGCTGCTAACTCCCAGTTGACTGCTTTGGTGGCGTGGTCGGTAGTGCATCGGCTTTGGACGCCGGAGTCTCGGGTTCGATTCCCGGGTCCGAAACAAATATTTGTGTGATCCACAAATGTTTGTTTCGGAGTTTTGGTGTTTTCTATGTATAATAAGTATTTATTTAGAATAGAAGTATGTTTATATCCCAAAGCACAAGCTAGTTCGGACACGGGCTAGATAACGTTCTGTAATGTTCAAAATTATTTATTAAAAAAAAAACTTGACATTCATTGTCATTTACGATTAGGTTTGACATTTGCGATAAAAATAAAGTTGTTTGTAGTAATAATGTAGTAATAATTCTTCAGGTATATATATATATATATATTATATATATATATATATATATATATATATATATATATACCTGAAGAATTACAATATACAAAATAAACATAATTATAGACCAAAAATATTTACATTACAAAATATCGTTTAAAAAACCTGAATACATGTAGGTACCCGTAAAATAAGGTTATCGTAACATGACCCTTTGCGGGCTTGTGTAAATTTCAAACTAGATAAATGTGAAGATTATACACAACCCGACCTTTTTATTACATGCAGAAAAGGATACAATAGGATATCAATTGTACATTGTACAAACTTAGGTAAGTGGCACGAACTATGTTACCTCTAAAGAATGGTCCGAATGTTTGAGTTATTTTTACAAAGCCAAACAAACATGTTCCTATGTTTGTTGTTCAATGCTGTCCTGCACATCCTAACCAAGAACATCCAATGCACTTGTGGTCACTGTCATTCAATTATTTTGCAATATTGACCAAAGCGTCTACATTTCCAGACCATGACAATTATCAAATAACACGATGCATAGGTCTCACATCGCACGAAAGTTTTAGAGGCCCAAACATGTCAACAGACTCATTCTGATTAATATAAAAGTTCTGTTAAAGATACCGACCTAATTTGTGAAAATGCAAAATATTCTGATACATACAAACTAACATTTAAGTTCTTGAACTACTTAGTGGTGCCTTGCCCAGTCGCCTGGTTCAAGCCAGGCCCAAGACTTTAGCTTCTGTGCTTAATATTGTACCTAAAATTATTTTAAAATACAGGGTTTATCACTCTCTATTTAACTACCTATCCTATTTAACAGCAAAACAGACAAATATATTCGTCCTGAAAGATCCGGCGACTCTTCGCCTTCGCTCTTCGCGTATGTAGTTGGACGTATGTCCCAAACTTTGCACATAAACTATATAAATATTAGCAATTTAGATTTTAAAACCTGTCAAACATCTGTGCTTATCAACAGTTAGAAAATTAATCCGTTTATAGTACCGTAGATCTAGGATAAATGCTAGGAAAAAGGAATTATCTATACAATTATTTTTATTTCTGTGCAATGCTCACCTTCTCAGTAACGGCAAAGCCTGCATATTCTCCTGGAGCCAGGCAGTCTCCTTTCAGCCAGCTCGCAAGCCTGCCTAGCTCACCGAGCATAAAAGAGGGGCTCAACGAACTCAACGCCATTTCTTATAGAAAATTTAATTTATGATGAACTTTTCAACATTAGTAAGTACCTATTTCATAATTCCGAATTAAAAAGTTTTTTCTTTAATACAGGAATAAACACGAATTACGGCGAAGATATGCATAATAGTACATATATTTTATTGCCTGACGTTTAGACCAGGTTACACCGGCCGTGGTCAACGGCTGACTCGTTTTGAAGGTATGTACCTATGCACACCTGTATCTACGCCGTAAATCGTGTTAATTGCTCATATTAAAGTAAAATATTATTATAGATAATGAAACGCGAAAGTTTAAAAGTCAAAATATAAATAAGTATTGAATTATTTTCGATGGAGGAACTGTAACACTAATCAAATCAGTTGGTCTTTAATGTTCTAATTACTATGTCTCTTTGCGATCACACCGTTATTGTTTTAAGTTTAAAAACAAATAAACTGCGGAGTAATTTTATTTTTTACCGGGTAAAAATGCAAAACACGACAGTGAGGAGCGTTATAAATATAAAAGAAAATCAAATACAATCTAAACACCGGGGCTTTCAGAAAACTTATTTCTCTAGATTTATTCAAATGGGTACCCGATCGGACTAATACAGTCTTAACTCGGTAACAGCGCACAGTCAACTGAAAATAATCAGGGTCCCATATTTTCGTCAAAATATTCAGATATAACACGAAGCATGCAAAGCTATGCTGTATAAGACTACGATAAGGACTATTTCGAAATATCAAAGGCCACAAGTCATGCTTAAGGCGCATGCGTCTAAAACGGAAGAAGCAGTATATATCGCTCTGGGGTATGAGGGAGATGTCAAGTTTCCGCAAATTATCAAATACAGGATGACCATGTGTCTACAATAGATAGGAGTAAAGTAAATAATAGTTTCACCCATAAAGACATTAAAACTTTGCTTGGGTTGCGCTTTACGCCTTCTGAACAATACCAAGGCTTCTTACAGTTTTTTTGCGAGATATTTTTAGTATTTCTTTCCTGAACATGTTTTGGAAATAATGAATTCGTTTTCCGGCTTTTATTCTTCCATTTCCTACTGCGATATGTAACGCTGATACGCAAATATTTATAAAAGAGAGAGAGAGAGAGAGGAGAGATTTTTAAGTTTGAGGAAAAATTCAGTCCATTCAACAACTTGTAAACAGGACGAGTCATTTGCTTTTTGGAGAGGCTGAATAAGAATCATGATGGTTGCAGATAGCATTATATAACACAGGGAAAACAAAATCTAGAAAACAAATACGAATGCCAGAAAATTCCGGAATTTGAATTGAATTGCTCAGAACCTCGACAGTATCTCCCAATGGGGTGCCGAGAACTTGGTCGAGTTCAATGCCCACAAAACACAGGCGTGGGCATTTACAGCGAAAAAATCCCCTTTCCTTCCCCTACCCACTCTTCAGAATGCAATATTACCAATGAAGGACAATCTAGACATCCTTGGCATAGACGTTCGTCGAGAGCTCAATAACACAAAATACATGGGGCACACTAAAAGTTTTGCACTTCTAGATAATCGGAACTATTTGAATTTCAAATGTTATATTTTTTTAAACGTTGCAACCTTCTTAATAATAAAAAAAAACAATTGGCGGGAAATCATTTGTCAATTGTTTTTTATCACACATCAAAGTTCTACGTATACAACGAAAATGGAATTAAGTCGAAAAGATTTTAGACCGATATTTTTTTATGATTTTAAAAGTTCTCTCTCTCCGCAAGACTGTGCCGCTCGTCTTCAAAATGCTTTTGGGAGAGAAGCACCTTGTTTGAGCACCGTGAGGCGATGGTTTGCTGAATTTGAGAGAGGTCGAGTTTCTTTACATGACGAATTTCGTGAAGGGCGGCCTTCAACTGCCGTCAACAAAAATAATGTGGCTTTTGTTAAGCGGTTAATTGAAGAAAACCCGCGGATTACCTATATGACAATTCGAGGACTATTGGGGATTGGTATGAGTCAAATCCAGAAAATTTTACACGAAGAATTGAAAGTTCGGTAACTTTGTTGTCGTTGGATCCCTCATGAACTGACAGCGGAGCAGAAGCGGGTTCGCGTGGAATGGTGCTCACAGATGCTACTGAAGTACGACCACGGACATTCTAATGATGTTTATGACATTGTCATAGGAGACGAAACGTGGATTTATTGTTTTGAACCCGCAAAAAAATAGCAATCTTGTGAATGGGTGTTTGAAAATGAGAACATAGCATCACGCCTTTTTCCCCGAAGGGGTAGGCAGAGGTGTGCAAACACACCCACATCTCGCCAGCTATGTTAGGTCCCATGTAATAGGGGGCGAGCCTGAAAATGAGAACAAGCCAATAAAAGTGAGGCAGGCGAGAAACGTTGGTAAAAAAATGATCGCGTTTTTTTTTTCAGCTACGGGTTCTATCTGTACAATTCTACTTGAAGATCAAAAGTGAGAGTGTTGTTCTACCATTTGTTTACCCAGGGTGTCATAAAGTTCGCGAAAGACGACTCAAAAGCCGCGTTCTCCTACATCATGACAAAGCTTCTTCACACACGGCCAACAAAACAAAGTCATTTTTAGCTTCCGAAAAAGTACAACTCGTCACCCATCCTGCGCATAGCCCCGACCTAGCACCCTGTGATTTCTGTATTTTTCCCAAAATCAAAGATTTGATGAGAGGTTTCACTTTAACTAACTCCGAAGAGGCAGTGATAGCGTTCAATCAGCACGTAGAAAACATGCCTTCAGATCTGTGGTCCTCCTGTTTTAAAAAATGGTTCGATCGCATGAAAAAATGTTTAAAATGTAAAGGAGAGTATTTTGAAAAGCAATAAACATAATATTTTGGTTTTAACATGTTGTTTTTTCAAGTTACGCAAAACTTATAGTGTGACCTACGTACATTGAGAGATGTATTGGGCTAGCTTCGCGAAAACTAGGAATACTGAACAAGGTAAAGCGATTCTTTACACCGCACCAGAGGTGTCTGCTGTACAAAACGCAGATTAGACCCTGCGTTGAATACTGCTCTCACCTCTGGGACGGCTCCGCGAAGTATTTGCTGGACGCACTCGACGCTATGCAGCGACGCGCTGTCGCATTATAGACTGTCCGGAGGTAACGGGAAGCCTTGAGCCGAACAATTGCTTTCTTGGCCGCGTTCTACCGTATTTACCACGGTGAGTGTTCTGAAGAGCTCTTCAACCTGATCCCACCCTCTCCCTTCCGATCCCGAACAACGCGTGCCGGGCAGAGATGTCACTCTCATACCGTGGAAACCGTCTTCGCGGGAACCGAGCGTTTTAAACGTTCGTTTCTCTGTCGAACGATGTGTGGCTTGGAACGCCCTGCCTGCGCACGTGTTTCCTCCAACATGTTATATGTTGGAGGAAACACGTTCTGGGTTCTTTAAGCGAAGCGTGAAGAGGCACATTACTGGGTCGTCAAGTTGAGGGCCACTCTCTATAGTATTCCTGTGTACTGTGAGAGTCAACCTCAATTGCCAGACGTCGCCTCAGCTTACCATCAGGCGGGTGGCGTCAATTTGTCGAAATAAATATTAAAAAAAAAATGGGTTGCAAATGCTGTAAATGTCCCAAAAGTAACTAAATGTTACTGATTGCAGAAGAAAACGCGACCAAAAAAGCCGCTCGTGTTCAATTGCAATTGCAATGCTCGCACACACGCTTTTAGTCTACTCGCAATAATACTGCCGGCCTGCATTTATTTTACAAAGCAACCGCGTACAAGCTATAAAGCACAGGATTACGTCAGTACTGTAGTGACCGGAGATCGAACTTACGTTGTCGAAATGGGTTCCCTACTTACGTTCAAACAGTATAGCTCGTAAACCACGAGACCGTGAATCGTGAGGTTTATAGTTTGCGACATCAACCTTACGGGATGCATCAAAAATCAAATATAAAAGATAGAATATATAAGAAATAAATAAGATCTAAGGGGCCCAAACCAAAAATTAAAAGTTGCCTAATATCGGTAATAGACAAAGATGCACTCGAGGCACCATAGGCTTATTTATACGAAGGCGTACTCGGAAAGTTTAAAATGGCCGATAATACGGCAATAAAAAAACCGGCCAAGTGCCTGTCGGGCCACACATAGAATAGAGTAGTCACGTATAATAGCTTTTTTAACTCCTAAACTAACAGATTTACTATATTCCTTATAGTTTTCCTTCAAAGTTCATTACATGGACTACCACCATTAATTTCTAAGCCATTCTGCCTCGCAATGGTTTTAAAAGACCTATCTAATGATACCCCACACGATGGGGGGGACGTGAGAAAAAAGTCGTCCCCACATTTAAGATTCCGGGGTTTGAACTATGGAACCCTAAAAAATGGCTGCGATACAACTAAGTATGTGAACCAACAAAAACCAGGCAAAAAAATATAGGTGTAACGTTTTATGCCTCTGCTTACCCTTTCAGGAATACAGGTGTGTTTATAATATATACATAACATTACACACATACATTAACATAATAAGTACAATGACATTAGTAAAAGCATATCCTGTTACCCGATTCCGGCTTGACGTCGACTTCTGGGACAACCTCTATATCGTCAAACCCCATTTGACATATTTATCTTTATATATATCCATTGATATGCATATATCCTCGAACCCTGTTAGTTTAGGTTAGGAGTTAGAGCCTTTAATGGGTAACTACTGAACCCTATATTATGTGTGGCCCGACACGCACTTGACCGCTTTTTTTCTATTTATCTAAGTGTAACTTCAGTGCCCAAGTTTACTTCTCTGCCACTATCTCTCAACATCTAATAAAGGGACTTATGATCTGCACATACCTTAGTGCATTTCTTACAGCTGATAATACCTACCTGTAACAATGAATTTAATAAAATAGCCTTGATAACAATATCTACTATGAGTGATATCAATCTTGAAAATCCTTATGTTTACTTGTGAGTAAAACATATACAAAAAAGATTACACATAATTTACAGAGGGTAAACGAAACAATAACAATCACTTTAAATGCCACATTTCACCAAATCTGATTCAGTAATTTATCAGTACAAGTGTACTTAGCCGCACGAAATTATTGTCGCATTTGCAACGATAACACGAGTTCCTTTAGCAACAATTATTTCGGGTTTTTGGTATGCACGTATCATAGTGAAATGAAATAGTCTTTGAGAAAATACCCTCTTACCTTAGGTGTTTTTATGATATCCATGGTCACAGATGATAGTCACAGCAGTCGATAAAATAACCAAATAACAATAAGTCCACCTACGTTTTCATTAACGTGCACAGTAACTTTATTTATCAATCAAGAACACTCGCAGTTTTTTGCAAAGTTTTCGGTCGTTTCCAATAATTCAATACTTGATTTTCTGGGCTGTTTTTAACAACACTACTTCTTGAACCACATCTAATGCAATTACAAAAAAAAATTGTGCTCTAAAAAATTGAACACTATTTTTCTTTCTTTCTCGTATTGTACCAATACCAATTTCTTCTCCTCAGTCCATCTGTCAGTCAGGTCACCTGTCATTATTTTCCTTCAATAATGTTGTTGTTCTAAAATTCGTGCATTGGAATAGGCGAAGGTCCGTTGAGGGCAACAACAGCAATGTTGTGTCATTGTGACACTGACACTGACGACTGACAGATATATCTTATTGGCAGTGGCAGTGGCAGAAAAGAAAATATTATTTTTGCGTGTATATTGAATCCTCGAAAGAAAGAAAATATTTTATTTCCTTATTGTTGATCAAGCTAGAATAACAGCGATTTAATGTTTTTGTGGTGTTTTACAATTTTATTATTTGCGAAGAAATAAATAGCGCTAATTTGTAAATATGACGTCTGCAGTGCCCAGTGATAGTAACGAGGAACGTCGTCGGAGGGTGAGATTATGTTTAACAGAGTCCTTCTTTTATAAAGAAAAATATGTATCTGATGCGTAAAGCATGATTCATTTTTGTTACGTGTGATTCTGCACGTCATTGGGTTGATTGAACCTGTTTTGGACAAATTTCTAAACCGGCCTATCGATGTTTTAAAGACTAAGACTTTGATTGTATTTAAGTGGGTATAGAATCATTCTAGACAAAATTTCGGACTGTACTTAAAGGGAGGTTCAGTAAGGGCTCAGTAACCTCTTATCAAGGACAAATTATGTGTTACCAAGAATTCCTGTAGTTTAGTGATTACTAAACTCAATCATTAAACTCAAATTATATACTTACTCTAAAACACTAGTCCTTCTATTTGATCATTAATAAAAAGCAATCAAATCTATAAACTATCTGTCATTAACAAGCAAAATCCAAGCTGCTTATGTAAATAGGCAATACAGCAGAGTTGGCTTCCGTTAACACACTTGACTAATCACTCTAATTAAATTACTCATTGATTGGATTTCCCCACTTTGACTGTGGTACTTAAAAAAAGTAAATTAGTATTTTCGGGAGGAAATGGGCTTTGAGTTCCAGATGAATTTATTGTTCCCATGAATAACAAGAACTTTAAAAACAAATTGTTTCACAAGCTAGTTATGTGTTATTCAAAAATGTCTCTCTTTTATAGAATTCAATCATCAGCACATTAAGTGTCTCGCTCCAATCCATTTTATTTATTTATTTATTTATTAAGCCTTTATTTCCATTTTTAGTGTTTTTTAACATTCTTATTGAAGATTAGTAGGGTTAGTTTATTTTTCTTACATGCTATGTTAGTATTGTAAGTTTCTAATTATAATTATTTGTAATGGATCCCTCTTTGGGTGAAGGCCTCCTCCAATGACTGCCAGTTATCCCTGTTTGTAGCTGTTAACATCCATTCTACTCCTGTTAATTGACTGATGTCATCCACCCATCGCTTTTGGGGTCTGTCAACTTTCCTCCTGCCTGCTGGACCTTGCCATTTTGTTGTTCTTTTTGTCCACCTGGTGTCTGATAACCGTACCACATGACCAGCCCACTACCATCATATCCGTACTGGATAATTATAATGTAGTCAAATTTTTGCTAAATGTCTTCCTGAATATACAAAATTGTCAAGATTACTCAAGATACCAATCTGCCCCTCTATTATTAATTAGTCTTATTTACATACAGGTACTGCTTGGTCCGTTACCTACTGGATTCCTCAGAGCTGATGGGGCTCCTGATACTCTCGATGCTGATTATCAAGCAGCACTTGCTCTGCAGCAACAGCTCAGTGGTGCAACGGTATGTACCAAAAAAGTTATAATGAATGAATATACTAGTAGTGGGCGCCAAGCATATTCACAACTTCAGGAACATACAAAAAAATTGCTGAATTTTTGATCTGTTATTGACTTATTTATATAGAAAGAAAGACTGTATTAATTGACAGCAATTACAATGCCATTTAGTAACTATAGGCTCATAGATAATATAAAATAAAAATATATTTTATTCTCTGTGCTAAGGGTGCTAGGACAGTGTACCATCTTTAGGGCCTAAGTCGACGACGGACAAAGCTCTGGCTCAAATACCCTGACCAATAAGCATGCCCCTATCAAGTGGGATCAATTGTGGGAAAAAATGTAGGAGTGATATTGTGTTTTGTAGATAACCAGATAAAATGTGTAATGATAAAATTGTCAAACGGCCAGACAAAATATAAACATGAGCTTGTTTTTCTATAGAATTTTATATAGAATGTGTTTGCATAATCTATTATGTTTTAGATGCCATCGGCTGGTCCACCTCTGACAGCTCGGCTCAGCATCACAATAGCACAAGCTAAACTTTCCAAAAATTATGGTTAGTGAACACTATAAAGTTTTTTATTTTTTAATATTTCATCTACAATATTATCGGGTTGCAAGTGCCTCGGAGAGCATGTTAAGCCATCAGTCCTGGTTGTGATACAAACATCTATGGCAGTCATTAGGGGTAGTTGGAGCCCTTAAACAAAAATCCGACCAGTCTTTCTACAGAACTTTGATATCGCCTATGGGTTGTGGAGGTCAGATGGCAGTCGCTTTACGGAAAATATCGAAGTTCAGCCGAATCGCAGTTAGGCCGGGTTTCCACTGACGCGGAGCGGGGCGGAGAGGAGCTTAGCGGTGCAGGAATTACCAATCACTGCTCGAAATCTCCGCTCCGCTTCAATGGAAACAGCACGAGCGGGGTGGAGCAGAGCTGAGCGGATATTCATAATAAAAATACAGCGAGCCGATGCGGTGCGGAGGACAGCGAGCATTGGGGTGCGGAGCGGAGGACAGCGGGGCGGTGCTGTGCGGAGGACAGCTTTTTTCTTTTTAAACGACAACATGACGTATGGTCTTTCTGAGAGATTGAGTGTAACTGAGCGCACAAATGCGCGATTCCAAAAGTATGCTCCGCTCCGCTCCATTCCGCTCCGCTTCAGTGAAAACACTGACCACTTTTCACCGCTCTTCACCGCTCCTCTCCGCCCAGGTCCGATTCAGTGGAAACGCGGCCTTAGACTGGAAAGCAGACCCCAACTACATTGGGAAAAGCTTTGGTGGATGATTATTGGGTTGCAACTCTACAAAAGCACAGATTAATAAATAGTTACTACGTAACAGATACATCACTCCCATACAAAAGCGAAAATACCTACGCTATATTAACCTACAAAACGAGGAGAATTGTACCTTAAATTCGCGATCATAGAGTCGAGACTGTGTTGCCCGCCGTGCGAGTGACGCCATCGTAAGAATGCGCTAGGGTTGTACGGTACAACCGTTCGTTTTATTACAATAATCACCATAGGTACAACTTGTACCTATGGTGATTATTGTAATAAAACGAATGTTACGAATCAACCATTTTTTTATTAGTCAATCTAATATGTTTTAGTTTTATATAATGATTTGTATTTTTTTATTGCTCAATAAATAAAAACGGCAAAAAAATCACGTTTGTTGTACGGTTGTACCCTAAAATATTAATTTTATTCTGGTTTTTAGTATTTGTTGTTATAGCGGCAACATAAATACATTATTTACTATGACACGGTTCATCATTCACCGAGCCTTTTCCCAACTCAGTTGGGGTCGGCTTTCCAGTCTAACTACGATTCGGCTGAACTTCGATATTTTCCGTGAAGCGACTGCCATCTGACCTTCACAACCCATGGGCGATATCGAAGTTCTGTAATTAGACCGGTCGGATTTTTGATTTAGGGCTCCAACTACCCCTAACGACTGCCATAGATGTTAGTATGACAACTGAGACCGACGGCTTAACGTGCTCTCCGAGGCACGGAGGGGACGTTAAGCCGTCGGTCTCCCATCCTAAGACCGGCCTGAGTCGATGTTGCTTAACCTTTGCAATGTGTCAACATTGTCGGTTACCACTAGACCACGAGCCCCTCTACTATGACACGGTTCAAGGTATACTAATTATCACGGTTCATGAAATACAGCCTGGTGACAGACGGACGGACGGACGGCCAGACAGACAGACGGACAGTGAAGTCTTAGTAATAGGGTTCTGTATTTACCCTTTGGGTACGGAGCCCTAAAAGGAAAATAAATAATATCTATGGATAGGTCATCAAAAATGATATTGAGGTTTCTAATATCATTTTTTTTCTTAACTGAATAGTTTGCGCGAGAGGCCCTTTCAAAGTGGTAAAATGTGTCCCCCCCCCCCCCCCCCCACCTCTAACTTCTAAAATAAGAAAATGATAAAACAAAAAAATATATATGTTGTACATTACCATGCAAACTTCTACCGAAAATTGGTTTGAACGAGATCTAGTAAGTAGTTTTTTTTTAATACGCCATAAATCGTAAAAATTAAAATATTATGTTACTTGCTACTACGGAACCCTTCATGGGCGAGTCCGACTCGCACTTAGCCGCTTTTTTTGTTAGCCAAACATAACGTAATCCCGGTGCACGAAAAACAAAAGGAAATGTAAGTAAATTAAACCCAAGTTAAAAATGCATTTTGTTATTATTAAAATAGTGCATACCTACTATAATCCGCACAATAATTACGTGGTTTCTGCATTTCGAAGCGTAAGCGCGGGAAACGTGCAGTGCGGTGCGATGCGAGCGCTCAGGCGGGCGTTCGGCAGCCCTCTGCCAGTTTGTACTCTCGAAAGTACGCCGAGCGGTAAGTATATAGCGCGCGGCCTTGAGCGAGTGACGGAGGCCTGACAAAAGCTTAATAAAGAGGACTAGAGGACTATGGTTGTGGATATGAAGGTGTTTGAATAATGCTAGGGACCCTGGCTCCCTATGTTAATCCCTGAAATGCAAAAAATTTGGTCTTTTTACTAGTATTCTGACCCACTCAGAAAATTCTTTCATTATATAAGTACTTCATACGGTCGTGAATCTTTTACATCTGAATACTGAAACATCACTCAAATCTTCAGATACTCAAAAGTGACGTCCGGGTATGAAAAATTTAAGTTTAAGAGTCCGTATGCAGAATCGAAACGGGCGGAATTAGGTATTTGACACATTTTGTGCGTGAGTCCGGTGTTACCGACGGTGGTCAGCCAGTAGGTACGGCGATTACATGGTTTTGATCTGTTTTTTTTCATTTTATAATAATAGTGTCTTGTGTGGGGGAGGTGAAAAGAGGGCTAGGAGGGGGGGTGTTTTTTTCTCTCCTTAAATTCAAGAAAAGACCCTCTATACTCGTATGATCCCGTAATCAAAACTCCTCTACCTTTCCTCTGTCGTTGCACTCTCAAAGGGGGGGGGCGAGGGCTAATTTTTTTTCCTAATCAAAATTTTTTTGACCTCCTCTATACAAAGGGGCTCTACCAACATATTTAGGGCCCCAGCGAACTCATCTGCTAGTGGCGCACCTGCTGATCAACGGACGAGGCTCGAAAATTTACGGTACCTATGAAGTGGCTTCGGTACCTACGTGGGTACCGGGTGTTGGTCCAGGGGGTGCCACCGTGCAACTGTGCTAAAGCCCCACAAGTAACCCAGCCCAGGCTGGTT
Source organism: Nudaria mundana (assembly GCA_963556515.1). Lineage (NCBI taxonomy): Eukaryota > Metazoa > Arthropoda > Insecta > Lepidoptera > Erebidae > Nudaria > Nudaria mundana. Next base: position 11,432,621 of record OY748302.1, on the reverse strand, counting down.
GCGTAAGGGGTTCAACAGCTGCACCGCCGGGCCCGGGGCCATGTATGGTGCAGCAGGCATGGGACCAGTGGGGGCAAAGCGGAGTCTAGTGTGGGTGGTGTGGGTCGATTGGCCGGCCAGGGAGACCCTTAGCAACGGCGTTGCCGCGGCCGCCCGCAACACAGTCATGGGGCCCGCCTGGGACCAACCACACCAGGAGGCTACCCCACATGTTCTCGCGCATAATCCTGATGTGGGATAGCCGCTCCGGGTGGTAACCGGTGTGGGATAGCGGCGGCCTTGCACCAGGGGGGTTTGGTAGCCCTTCCGTCCGGCGGGTCGGATCCAACCTAACCACACGGTTCCAGACGAAGCTAGCACCTGCGCTTTGTCACTTATTACTGCTGCACCAAATGTCGCCCTGTCTTCACGCTTCTTCTTCAAATTTATAATGGCAGTGTATCGAGGAACAATACCGGGGTGCCGCAGGGGTCCGTGCTGTCACCAACTCTTTTCCTTCTGCAAATCAATGATATGCTATCCCTCGGGAACATTCATTGTTATGCAGATGACAGCACATTGCAGGCGTGTGCATTTACAGCGAAGAAATCCCCTTTCCTTCCCCTACCCTCTCTTCAGAATGCATTATTACCAATGAAGGGCAACCTTGAGATCCTCGACATAGACGTTCGTCAAGAGCTCAATAATAAAAACTACATCGAAAGATGTATAGGGCTAGCTTCGTGGAAACTAGGAATACTGAATAAGGTAAAGCGATTCTTTACACTGCATCAGAGGTGTCAGCTGTACAAGACGCAGATTGGACCCTGCGTCGAATACTGCGCTCACTTCTGGGACGGCTCCGCGAAGTATTTGCTGGACGCTCTCGACGCTATGCAGCGTCGAGCTATCCGTATTATAGATTGTCCGGAGGTAACGGGAAGCTTTGAGCCGCTAGCTCAGCGCCGAACAATAGCTTCCTTGGCCGCATTCTACCGTATTTACCACGGCGAGCATTCTGAAGAACTCTTCAATCTGATCCCATCTTCCTTCCGATCCCGAACAACGCGTGCCGGGCAGAGATGCCACTCCCACACAGTAGGTACATGTTCGCGAGAACCGAACGTTTTAAACGTTCGTTTCTGTGCCGAACGATACTGGCTTGGAACGCCCTGCCTGTGCACGTGTTTCCTCCCACATATAATCCTGGGTTCAGTAGGTCGTCAAGTTGAGGGCCACTCTCTATAGTATAGTGTGCTGTGAGTGACCCACAATCGCTTGACGTCGTCACGACTTACTACCAGGCGGGTGGCGTCAAATTGGCGAACCCAATACAAAAAAAAAAAAAAAACTACCTATATAAAATTATTACTCAGTTTGACTCTACTCGGGAGCCCCCCTTGGGGGACTGGAGAGCAAATCTCAAAAACTCGGAATTTTCCCTAGGTCCCCGAACCCCCTTTACATTTCTGCAAAAAAAACATAGGTACCTTCCCCTCCACCATCAAGGAGAACAATAAAATTGTGTCAGTGAGTGAGTGAGTAATCCAACTTTATAAAATATAACAGCTTTTTTTAACAAAAACAATGATAAATACATTCTACATAATGACTTGTTGTATTTAAAAAGAAGCCTAATCATCACAAAATAATAACTAATATTACCAAAGTATCAAAATCTCACGCCACGCTATATTCGTCTGTAGACGGCGTCGAATTTTGGCGCGCAGAGCGACACGTCCTCTCCCTGTAAGCGCTTGGCGCGGACTGCTTACTTGAGGCATGCGTCGAGTATTATAAAGCGAAATTTTGGTGTTTTTAAAAGATTATTTACAGCCTATTTTTTATTATTTAGCTTTCTTTTTTTTTGGAAATGGATTGATTTTGAACCAAGGTTTATTTATGTTGTTTTAATTTTATGAACGAGAGTTTTATGTAGCCGAAATAAGAACCAATTCATTGCCCATTTTCTCTAAAATTTTACTAACTTAACCTCCTGGCGCCCAAGCTAAAAACGGACTATAACCGATAATTACCCAGTGTTCTTCCATAAGAACAAAATTTTATACAGGCTAAAAGCCCAAGCATAAAAATGTCAAAAAACGAGTGATATAGGATACATATATTTAAAACCTCTTTTGTGTGACATAATGAGATAGAAAGGAACCTATTTTCATAGATTTAATTATACAATTTTAAGTTCTTGTGGAAGGACATCGGGCCATAAGTACAAGTTTAGGTAACTATTTTGTGTACTTTGAGGAGAACAATGGGTTGTAAGGCAAATAAAACTACATATACAAAATCCAAATAATCATACAATTTCAAGTCATTCAAAAATTAAGGCTTCTTTTTAACCTGCTTACTATTAACAAAAAATCGAACTAAATATAAAATAAAAAATAAACTACAAAAATAATCCAATCAGAGATCAAAGTTTCATTTAGAATCTAAAAAAAACACATCTAAATCTAATTTTGTAAGATAAAATAAAAAATATAAAATCAAAATCAATTTCTAATAAATATAATAAAAATATTTAGATTACAAAATATCGTTTAAAAAATCCTCCGCGTTATTGCCGACTGGGAAGGTTCCCAAAATGCTGGCTGTGTTGCCACGTTGGATGGCGATACTTATTCTTTGGGCCAGAAAATAGCCAGCCTTCTGGTCCTGAGAAGCATCGATTAGACGTTTAGCAATGTCTCTATAAAGGCGACGAGCACTCGGACCCCATGACCCCAGTGTCTCAACCCCAAACGGCTCAAATATGTAATTAACTGCTAGGTTAGCATATTTACGCCGGCCTTCAGCCGATGCAGCAGCAGCGCCGGCACATCCGGATGTGCTTGGAAGGTGTGAAGGTGCTAAGGTGTCAACGCATGTAGCGTCCCACACCAAAGGCTTTCCCATCTTCCACGGTAGCAACGACATACCGTCCGGTCTCTTTCCATCGCTTCGTGCTAAACCATTTGGTTCACGTACGGCCGGAAGACCTGCGGTGGAAAGAGCGAATAGCGTGCCGAGGTATACGACCTGCACTTTTGCTACAAGAAAGGCCATGGTGTCCCAGATTATCGACGGCTACTCCACAGGTGCAATGATGCGGAGATACACAAGGTGTACCCAGCCGAAGGCAAGTGGCAATGCGGAAGGTTGTTGATAAAAATAATCAATATTATTATAGTTATTTGTATCCATAGGTAAATATGAAGGCTTGGCTAGTACCATCTCTTTTGCTATAAAATTATCGCTGTGCCAGTCACTATTCCTTCTTCTTAATCCTCTTCTGGTCTGCTGCTACCACGTGATAATATTGTTTTCCTCTTCTGGCCCTACCTCGACCTCCCCTGGCATTACCACGTCGTCCCCTGGTATTACCTCGCCCCCCTCGCACCTCGTACCCTCGGCTTATACCATGACTGCCACTTTCATTACCCAGGGAGTGGTCCTCCATAAGGTCGTTTTCATCTTCAGAGCTACTTATTGGGATTTCGAGTAAAATGAATGTAGAATCTCCTACATCTTCATCAGATAGTAAAAAATCTTCCAAATCCGAGTTTTCCAACAAAGATGCTATGTCTCTATCCCGTAAATCTGAAGTATAATAATAAAGCATAAATACCCAATGTTCTTCTATCAGAACATAACATTACTACTAAGAATTGTAATTAACGCCGAATGTACTCGTACGGGAACATAATATTTAGAAGCCACGTATCTCATCTTAAAAAGTAACAAAATATAAATATAATATAAACACGGCCTTAACAATGTATTTAACTAACGTCTAACTATGCTTTAAAACTGAATATCTGTTTAAATCTATTGATTTTTAAAGATTCAAACTTACCTCTCCTACGCCTGCGCTCCATGTTAGACTTTTTGACATAATTTGACAAAATTACTCCGATTGGTTGCAGCTAATTGATACTAAAAAATGTCGTCTATACATTGACCAATCCGACATTGCTAAAAAAAATGGCGATTTGCCGCCAAAATTTAAAATATCAATAAAATAGTGTTATGTTCCCAAGCACGAACATTGGGTCATTAGGGCTTCTATTCGCATTTTACAGTTGGGTTTTAATCAGTTTAGTATTAAGTTCTTTAGTGAGCACATTGGGCGCCAGGAGGTTAAATATTTGTTTACTCAATTTTTTTTTATGAAAGTGATAAAAAGTAATCCATACATTTGATAGATGACTTTTACAAGAATACACTGTATTTTTGTAATACTTTTTAGACGTCAAAACGATTAGTGAATTTGTGATATTCTAGACCTCTTCCAGCAAAAGATACGAAAAACTACCGATTGTTTTAGGTCGATTAATCAAAATTTTATGACAAAAATAAGAAAGTAGCTCACTTATTAGATCATTATTGAAATGATATTTCATGTTGTGCATTAAAACTTATAAAAATACAGTATTTTCAGTGTAAAAACACGTCTGTAAAATCAGCGAAAACGGTAAAATTTAATAGGAGGACTCTTAAGGGCTGCTCAAACATTTAAACAGCTTCTAAATATTTGAGTGACGTTTCAGTATTCGGTAGTCAGTCTAGTTTTTTTGTAATAAACTGTACCACGGAACCTCCTTCGAAAACCTATCGCAGTGGCGCAATCATGTGACGAGTATGTTTTTTGGATTGATATTTGGTTTGTCCCCATGACCAGGCCTGACCCGCATGGACCCTTATGTGCGCGTGCGCGTAGGACATTGCATCTATGAGACACACACAGACCCTAGCGGCGGTAGGACTCCTAGATGGAACAAAGTCATTCATTGGTGAGTCCAAATATTCATTTATAAAGAACGCTGACCTTGAATCGGCGCTATTTATCGATCTATATGGCGGTAACAGCGAGTAAGAGCGAAAGTACCGATGCGCAAACACCCCTCCCACTCTCGCCTTCTTCTTACGTGAATTCAACTATACCAATCTTGTTTGTAATTCCAAATTAACACCTTTTCGTTAAATGTATATGAAAGTCATTTACATTATTTTCATTAAATGTATATGATAAATTATATTTTTTTTTCTGTCTGTTTATTTGTTTGACTAATCTCTGATATTACTGGACTAGTTTTAACGTAACTTCATCCGCATCAGCTAGTGTATAATGTATTATATATGCATTTAATGCATTGAAAATATCATGTTTCACTCACACTTATTCCTTCTCTGTCCAGCCTGCTAGCTCCGGGCGTGAACTCGATATATTTGGAAATATTCGACGAATGTTCCTTCACAATGGACGAACTGGTTGCATGGACACACATCAACATTCCACCGGCTGTACTACAAGTAAGTACTTACCTACATTAGATTATTATGTGTGTTCTATTAGTAAAACCTATGCAGGGCGCGGCACGGTAACGGAAGTTTATTTCTAATAAAAATATTTTTATTCTTAGGTATTTCATCTACTTTAGAATTAATTTATTCCTATCAATTATCCGCGTCATACGCGTCGCGGTAAGGCTGAGGCCACACGATACGGTTCCGGTGCGCAACATTCCGAAGTAGGTACACGGTGTCCCCGGGCAGTACAACGTTGTTTAATGTCTAGATTGTGAAGTACAACCCGGTTAACTGTGGTCTCGCGACGCACGACGGCCATCACGAGTCGTGTGACCGCTCCGGTACCGAAAACGCATCGTGTGGCTGAGCTCTAGGCTCTCCTAAGTTTGTTTTTTGGAGTTTACTCCTTAAGAATCGATTTTCATATATAAGGCGCCCGGTATGAGAAAAATCCGAGGGGTAAAACCTACTAACAAGTAACGAAAATCGTGTCACGTTTTTAGTGCGCACCTCTAGTGCGCAACTTTCTAATTTGTTATGGTTAGATACTCGTACTTAAGGAGTAAACTCCAGTCGTGCGTCGGAGCTGACACACACACTTTTTTTTAGTCCATATGACGTTATGTTAAATTTACATCATTTATTTATTATTTCAGGGCGAAACTTTTGATAACTGGTTCTCTTTGAACGGAAAACAGGGAGATGGCAAAGAGGGTCATATTAATTTGGTGCTCAGTTATTCTGTAAGTTATTATTACTTTTTGATAATTATGTTATAATATGCAGTTATTTCTCAGGAGCGTCCAATATTTTACTACAATAATTACAACATTACAATTGGTATGTAAAACTACTGATAGATGTCTCCACATGGTCAAAAATGCGATTTATAAATAATAAATATTTAGAAAATTTAGAAATTCAACAGTTCTCATAGGTCATACAGTCAAATATATTTATATAATCGCAAAGACTTATCAGTCACCAGGTCCGGGGTTGTACCAGAATCTTTCTAATACAAGGACGCTTTAACCATTCAGCATATAATATACATATTTAGGGATCAAAATTTCAAAGGGACTGACCGCTTTGAAAATCAAACAATATGTTATATTATGCAGGTGGGTCCGGCAGCGGTGAGCACGTTCCCCCCCATGCTGGTGGTGCCCAGCACGGGTATGGGCTACGCCGCCATGCCGGTGTACGCGGCGCCGCAGCCCGCGCGCGCCCCGCAGCCCGCACCGGTCACACCGGAACAGTTGCAGCAGGTTTGGACATGTTATCTATCGCCATGGTTGAAGAGTACACCGAGCGAACATTAAATACATTATTTGGATTTTTTCCCATTCCTATTCAAAGTCCTATGATGTACTAGAAGTTAAAACAATGGTAAATAAAATGTTTTAAGAAAAAACTTTTTAAAATTATATAATAGCATTAATTTTTCGCAGAATTAAAAAGACAACAAAACGTCGACAATTGTTTCGCCTCTAAACGAGGCATTATCAAGACTGTCTCAGAGAGAACAGCTCAGCTCAGTCTCAGAGAGGCTGTTCTCTCTGAGACAGTCAAGTCAAATATCAGTTATTGAAAATAATCTTTATTCTAAACTAGCAGACGCTCGCGGCTTCGCCCGCTTTACTCATTATATTCACAAAAAACTTCCTCTAGAACCACCACCGTTGCGTAGATTTAAAGATCTAAGCATACATAAGGAACGGAAGCGAGTTTGTTTGATGTTATGATTATGATAGAATCATATATTTTTATTCTATAACACAATACAAACTTTTAAATGTTATCTTACTTTATGCTAGATTGTGCTATGTAATAAATTTCCTAAATATTTGTTATCCAGATCGAGGAGATGTTCCCGAGCATCGACAAGGAAGTGATCAGATCAGTTTTGGAAGCCAACAATGGGAACAAGGACGCTACTATCAATTCTTTGTTGCAAATGTCAGAATAATGTCACTGTCAGAAATATGACACTTCATATTTTTTTAAGAGGTACCCACAAGACGTAAGATTATTCCTCTAGTTGTCTGCTTAAGCTATAATGCTTGGATAACTTTATATAAATAGTAATAAGTGCCCCAACTTTGATAAAGTCCACTTAAGAGGTTTCTTTCCGAGATACACTTTGCTTTCCTCTTCTCTCTCTTTGGTACGTGATTGGTTTTGGTAGCTATAATTCAATTCTTATAAGAACACGCTGACCTTCAAGCTGCGCATTAGCCGATTTATCGATCTATATGGTGGTAACAGAGAGTAAGAGCGAGAGTACCGATGCGCAAACACAACCCCTCCCCCACTCTTGCCCAGCGTTCTTCTTACGCGAATCGAATTATACTAAGGGCGGGTAGAGAAAAGGGAAGTGATCCCAGACTCGTACACTATGCGACGAGTCTTTATATAATGGATATTTTCATACACTATTATACTCAGCTGATAAATGCACCGAACCAGTTAGGTTATGTATAGTTATTACAATTTATTAATAAGCACAGCACCGTCAATGTGATTCAACTCCTTTGTTAAACACAACGAGTGAAGTAAGGCCACCGAGACGAAAGAGAAAATATAAACGAAATTTCGGGGGTTTTATTTTATGTGTTTAATTCCTTATTCTAATCGCTGTCGTCTGTATTAGACAAGGATGATTCGTTGGCAGAATCCGACGTATTTATGACAGTACCTACTATCTGTTCCATCAATGTTCACAAATGGTTGACAACTACGGTACTAAATGTTTACCTGTACCATGAAACACGCAACGACAGCTCTCGACCAACTTACGTGAAACATACGTAATACATAAATAAGCGTACGAGTGATAAGGACAGAGATAATAATAGCTCGCTATCGCAATGTAGCTCAGTAAGGGTTCATTTGTTGAAAACAATTATCTCGTTTCGTTGGCCTTATTTTAGTGTCAAGTGACAATGTCATATTAAAATAAATAAAACAATGTGATTTATAATTTAATTTGGGGCATTATTAATAAATTTATGGATTTATTTATTAAAATTTTATATGTGAAATCCAATTACAAAAAACTTAAAACAAACTACAGACTGTACTATATAAAACTAAAATAAATATGTGAAAGAGGGAGTCTTAGGTAGAGTGCCCAACACAGGCAGCATTCCCGCGCTGGATTAAATAAATAAATAAATACTTTGGACATTCTGACACGACGTCATCTAGCCCAAATTAAGCTAATATAAGATTGTGCTATGGGATCTAGACGACTGGTAAACTTATATATTTATGTCTAAATAGATACATATTATACATAGAAAACACCCATCCATGCCAATCATTGCCAATGAGAGTCTTTGCGCGAGCAAGATGCCTGCGCGGGGATCACCAGTCTCTTCCCTCAGACTCTTGCTGAGGACCTAGAGTCTCGACGCCAAATTGTTTAATGAAAATATATTTATTAATTACTATATTTATTGCTCAATTTTATTTAAATCACATTTTAGTTATTATCTTATTGTTATTCCATTATGTTGTATAGACAAGTAATATATTAATATCTTAGTAACAGACTTTTATTTTAGGTTACTTTTAACTTTTAAGACAAAAATCGTGGTACTTTAGTCAATATTTAACATTATTATAAAGTCGCACTGTGTTTGTAATCCCATCTCATAATATGTAATGTATAAAGATTAAAACTTTCGCACTACACCCGAGGTTTACCGTGTAACCTTTTTAACCACGACGTTTCAGTCAGGTTTCACTAGCTGGTTTATTTATTACTAGGAGCTGCGGTCGCTGCCGTGGTACTGCGCTTCAGCATGCAATTGAGCGAAGCGACTATTTCTATTAAGGCATTTATCAATCTATAAGGAGCAGGTTTTGTTCGAGACCGAATTTTGATTTAGGACCCTCAAAAACTCCTGCAGGAGACTGTACCTGGGGATCGTGCGGAGTATGGCCTTATACGGGGCTCCCGTATGGGCGGATAGATTGGCGGTCAGGGTGAACGCGACTCTGTTAAACAGACCACTGCGAACCTTGGCCGTCAAAACCATACGGGGGTACCGCACGATCTCCGGAGAGGCTGCATGTCTCTTAGTCGGGACCCCTCCATGGGACCTGGAAGTGAGAGCCCTTGCGTCTTTTTTTCAATGGCACAAGGAGGCGTTGGAGGGAGACCACAGGCCTGCGACTCGAGAAATCGAGGACCAGCGGTCCCATCTCCGCCAGGATCTCATGGAGACTTGGAGGGTGCGACTCGAGCAACCAAAGCACCGTCATCGCGGTGAGACCGATCATGGACGAGTGGCTGCAGAGGCGGCCTGGTGACCTCACGTATCGTGTGACGCAGATCGTTACCGGGCATGGATGCTTCTGTAGCTATCTGTTTGGCATCCATCGTGAGGCCACACCCCAGTGTCAACACTGCGAGGTTTCCGACTACGACACCGCACTCCACACGTTGGTGAAGTGCACAGCGTGGGCGAGTCAGCGCCGGGACCTCGTAGTAGGTCTGGGCGTGGATGTCCTCGCGCTGGAAACCATGCTCCAAGCCATGGTCTCCAGCGCGAGTAGGTGGAACGCGGCCGTGTCCTTTTGCGAGCAAGTCATGCTCGCGAAGGAGGCGGCCGAGGGGGAGAGGGAGCGTATCCTGAGAATGCTTGATTTTTGAGTGGATAAAATCATGAAAATCGGTTGTGGACATATTTGTGGACAATAACATTTTTTTTGAGGGTCCTAAATCAAAATTCGGTCTCGAACAAAACCTGCTCCTGAGAATGCTTGATTTTTGAGTGAAAAAATCATGAAAATCGGTTGGGTAGTTGTCGAGAAACAATTTCACATCGAGTTGTATTGAAGTCACCTGATAAGGAACTACGCTCGCTTCGCTCAACAATAAAGGTTATATTCTACATTTACTAAAATGCATTATTAAATTATATTATTTAAATACCTACTATTTTAAATGTAATATACTTGTAACATTTATTGTTTTAGAAGTTATAAAATTCTGAGTGTTTTGAGCGCATAGCATTTATTGTAATTATGCAAGCGTTAAAACATCCGAAGCTTACATATTTTGTGCCAAATAATTTGCCATCCGCAACAAATGCTTGGAAGTAAAATATATCATTTATCCTTGTATTTATTTGTAATTATAAAATGTAAAAAAAATATAAAAGTTATTAAAATTAAATTTTTGGTTTTATTTTTATTTAACACCAGCTGATCGCCGCAACTCCGCCCGCGTGATTTAGTTTACTCGTTCCCGGTTCCCGTGGGAACACATTACCGGGATAAAAAGTAGCCTATCGTAGCGAATGTAGATGGTGAAATAATTTTTTAAATCGGCACAGTAGTTTTTGAGTTTATTCATTACAAAAATACAAATCTTTCCTGTTTATATACGAATACGGCCTAAGCTTCACCCGTGACAAATTATATACTAAAACCTTCCTCGAGAACCACTATCCATTAGTGAAAGCAGCATAAAATCGGTGCATTAGTTTTTGTGTTTGTCGCGAACTGAAAGAGGACTTTGTTTTCAATCGACTTCCATAAAAGGAGTTCTCAATTCAACTTTTTTTAAGTTTGATACCTCATATCTTCGGACTGGATGAACTGATTTTGAATTTTGAATTGGAAGCTACTACTTCCCAAGTGGTCCCATTTCCACAACTATTTGGTCCCATTTCGGTTGTTTTGAATTTTGAATTTGAAGAATTTTTTGAATTGGAAGATTTTTTTTGAATTGGAAGAATTTTGAATTTTCGGTTGTTTTGAATTTTGAATTTTCGGTTGTTTTGAATTTTGAATTGGAAGTTTTTTTTTTTTTTTTTTTAAGTATTTACATTTATTTACAATAAGAATTACAATATACAAAATAAACATAATTATAGACTAAAAATATTTACATTACAAAATATCGTTTAAAAAATCCTCCGCGTCATTGCCAACTGGGAAGGTTCCCAGAATGCTGGCTGTGTTGCCACGTTGGATGGCGATACTTATTCTTTGGGCTAGAAAATAGCCAGCCTTCTGGTCCTGAGAAGCATCGATTAGGCGTTTAGCAATGTCTCTATAAAGGCGGCGAGCACTCGGACCCCATGACCCCAGTGTCTCAACCCTAAACGGCTCAAATATGTAATCACCTGCTAGGTTAGCATATTTACGCCGTTTAAAGCCTTCAAGAAAGGCCATGGTGTCCCAGATTATCGACGGCTACTCCACAGGTGCAATGATGCGGGGATACACAAGGTGTACCCAGCCGAAGGCAAGTGGCAATGCGGAAGGTAGTGTCGTCCAACATTGTACCGATGCTGGGCGATGGGAGCGCCTGGATCCATAACCCAGTCAGGGTTCCATAACCCATTCTCCAACAGCTAGTAGGCGTGCACGCTCTGAAATATTGACAGAAGTGTCAATTAGTGTATTAATTCTCAATTTACAGAGCGGTGAATCCCACAGTCGCTGTGAGCCTAGGCGTGAGGGCAGGTCAGTGTCGGGGCAAGACATCCTCCAAGCATTTATGGCATCGGTCTTGCATCGCACCTCGGAATCAATCAGTGTATTTGACAAAATTTTCCTGACTAATTCTTCGGTGCTACGGACCGACGACAGAAATACTGGCAGACTGACATCTGTGACTCTGCGAATACCTAGCCCGCCCAAGCGAACTGGAAGAGACGCTTGGACCCAGGCCCGGTCATTAATATTTACATTTAAAATTTTACTCAAAGAATTTTGTATTAGGTTGTCTAGTCTGCCCAAAATTTCTACATTTTTCCAAAATTGTCCTGAACGGAGGGCATGTGTAAATTTGGGTACGAAAAGACAAAAACGAAGAACAGTGAAAGCTGAATGAGTACTGATATTACATAGACTATCAATAACCTGATCAAAATTTTGAATTTTTTCCTCGATAAAAGTGGAAAAGCCATCTTCTAAAATCGGGGACCCTAGGAGGCGTAAAGAAGTTTTGTCCAAAACTTTTATGTTGGGGGCCAGACAGTTGAATTTGGAGATTGTTGTTAATTTATCTGTGTTTTCAGATATAAAAATCTCACATTTATTCGGGTTCAGTTCTAAGCCAATTGACTAAAACTCGTTCTTTATTAGGGCTAAATCTTGTAAAACTGTCTCTACTTTTCCCCCTAAAGTCCCGTCGTCTAGATACCAAATGTTAAATTTGGATTTTATTTTTTGAATTATTGGGTTAATGGCCAAACTGAAGATCCAACGGCTGAATTCAAAAGGTGGTCTTTATAATTGGAAGAAATTTTTGAATTGGAAGAATTGGAAGATTTTTTTGAATTGGAAGAATTTTGAATTTTCGGTTGTTTTGAATTTTGAATTGGAAGCTACTACTTCCCAAGTGGTCCCATTTCCACAACTATAATTTGATCCCATTTCGGTTGTTTGAAGTCGGGTACTGTGTCAATTTTTGACGTGTATTGTATATTTTTTGTCAGTAGTTACGTATCACAAAGTTTAAACATACATATTTTTTTTTGTTTATTACATCCATCTCAGGATCCACCTAGGAAGTACACTGCGTGTTTGCCGTTCGTGGGTTCCATTTCGCTGAGTGTAGCTAAGATCATGAGGGAAAACAATATATTTACAGCTTTTAGAACCCCGAACACCTTGAGGGAGTTGTGTAATGGTAAATGGCAAGGATTTGGTTTCGGTTTCACACAGGTCAGGAGTTTATTTGTTGAGTTGTGATATGCAGTATGTAGGGCAGACTGGCAGGTCCTTTGAAGTCAGATACAGAGAGCATTTATCGGCTTTCCGCAACGGTTGTCCTGATAGATCCCTTTTCGCGAGACATCTCCTTGATACCGGCCATTCCTTGAACAATAATAACACCTTTAAAGTTTTACGTTTTTTTTTTTTTTTTTATATTTGGTTCGCCAAATTGACGCCGTCCGCCTGGTGGTAAGTCGTGACGACGTCTAGCGATTGTGGGCCACTCTCACAGCACACATTACTATTGAGAGTGGCCCTCAACTTGACGACCTACTGATGTGCCTCTTCACGGTCCGCTTAAAGAACCCAGGATTATATGTGGGAGGAAACACGTGGACAGGCAGGGCGTTCCAGGCCACTATCGTTCGGCAGAGAAACGAACGTTTAAAACGTTCGGTTCTCGCGAACATGCTATCCACTGTGTGGGGGTGGCATCTCTGCCCGGCACGAGTCGTTCGGGATCGGAAGGAAGAGGGTGGGATCAGATTGAAGAGCTCTTCAGAACACTCGCCGTGGTAAATACGGTATAATGCGGCCAAGGAAGCTATTGTTCGGCGCTGAACTAGCGGCTCAAGGCTTCCCGTTACCTCCGGACAATCTATAATACGGATAGCCCGTCGCTGCATAGCGTCGAGACCGTCCAGCAGATACTTCGCGGAGCCGTCCCAGAGGTGAGAGCAGTATACGCAGGGTCTAATCTGCGTCTTGTACAGCAGACACCTCTGGTTCGGTGTAAAGAATCTCTTTACCTTATTCAGTATTCCTAGTTTCCGCGAAGCTAGCCCTATACATCTTTCGATGTAGTTTTTATTATTGAGCTCTCGACGAACGTCTATGCCAAGGATATCAAGGTTGTCCTTCATTGGTAATAATGCATTCTGAAGAGAGGGTAGGGGAAGGAAAGGGGATTTCTTCGCAGTAAATGCACACGCCTGTGTTTTGCGGGCATTGAACTCGACCAGGTTCTCGGTACCCCATTGAGAGATTCTGTCGAGGTTACGGTCGAGATCAGCCACGAGTCGTCGTCTCTCCTCCTCAATCTCAGATCGCCCCGCCGTCGGACGAACCGAGTAACTCCCGTGCAGTGTGCTGTCATCTGCATAGCAATGAATGTTCCCGAGGGATAGCATATCATTGATATGCAGAAGAAAGAGAGTTGGTGATAGTACGGACCCCTGCGGTACCCCGGCATTCACTTGCAAGAAGCGAGAAGCCTGGCCATCGCAGAGGACCCGCACTCGGCGCTCGTTTAAAAAGCTGGCAATCCAGCTGCACAGTTGAGGAGGTAGACCATATGCCGGAAGCTTGGAAAGGAGCGAAGCATGCCAGACCCTATCGAAGGCTTTGGCGATGTCCAGGCTAATAGCCAAGGACTCGCCGTGCCTTTCTATAGCCCCACCCCAGACATGCGTTACGAATGCCAGAAGATCACCCGTTGATCGCTTTGGCCTGAAGCCGTATTGTCGATCATTGATTAGCGAGTGATCCTCTAGGAATTGCATGAGCTGCTTATTTATAAGGAGCTCAAGCACCTTGCAAATGACTGAGGTGACAGCTATGGGTGGTCGATAGTTGCCTGGATCGGACCGATCCCCTTTCTTGGGGATCGGTTGTACGTTCGCCTCCTTCCAGACCTCCGGCACGAGCCCTGAAGAGTATGACAGGCGGTACAGACGCGTTAATACTGGAGACAACTCAGCTGCACATTTTCGTAGCACCACCGCCGGAATGCCGTCAGGGCCACTGGCTTTCCGCGTGTCGAGTGACCGCAGCACTGCCCGTACATCACATTGCCTGATAACAATATCAGGCATTGTGTGGCCACAGTTGGCGATGGCGGGGGGCTGCAGGCCACGGTCGTCGACCCGGGAATTAGCCGCAAAGAGTTCTGCGAGCATATCCGCTTTCTCTTGGGCTTTGTGAGCCAGTGTTCCATCTGGGTAACGCAGCGGTGGCAGCGAGGGCTGACAAAAGTTAGATTGCACGGCTTTGGCCAGTTGCCAGAATCCACGGCTGCCCGTGGGATGGGAAGTGAGCTCCTGACCAAGCCGCGCGACGCGCTGGGCATCCGCTCTCTTAAAGGCCCTCTTACTCGACTTTGTGGCCCGGTTGTACGCTGCTTTGAGGTGGCCCACGTTTGGGTCGCGCACAGCCCGGGCCCTGATCCAGGCGCGATATGCCGACTGTTTTTGTCGAACAGCTTTGGCACAATCTCGCCCGAACCAGGGACGGGCTCTGCGGATACTGGCGACATCAGTGAAAGGGATGTAATAATCCATCCCTAAACTGATCTCGCCAGCAATAGCAGAAGCACTATCCGAAGGAGCCTTTCCAACAAAGCAGCGCTGGCTCCAGGGGACGGACGCATAATAATCGCGTAGACCGTCCCAATCCGCTGACGAGTAGTGCCATAGTCGTCGTGACGTTTGTACAGGACGTGCAGGAGGTGACACCTTCATGACAGCGTGAACAACACAGTGGTCGGAACTACCCAATGGGGCTCCTACCGAAACACTGTACTGGGCTGGGCGACTCGTCAGCAGTAGATCCAGCAGAGCGGGCGCGTGATCTGACCTGTCTGGTATCCGGGTGATCCCGCATACCATCTGGGTCAGACCGTGGGAGAGAGCGAACGCATGGGCGGCTCTACCCGCATGATCAGTCTTGAGGGACCCCAGCCATTCAATGTTTAAAATTTATTATTTATATTATTATAATTTTTTAAAATTTATGTGAGAAAGGGTTCAAGTTATGTGTCTGGGAGAGGTTAGAAATAGTTAGAAGGGATGAGGACACCTTACTCAACGAACAAACAGATTTTCATACATCTCCTTTACTTAATTTGTTTGTGAACAGACAGACACAGTAGTTGTTTGTTGGTTTGTGTGTGTGTCGCGTTTGCATTTTCTATGTAATAAAAGAGTAATGTCTTGTATCGTAGAATACCTATTTTTTGAATTTCGTTAGCATAACTTGCAGTTTCTACCCACGTTAGTTATTGTGACAAATCCTACATCGCGCTAGCGATATTTACACATTCGTACTTAAAAGTAAATATGTTCTGGCTTCATATTTTGCTGTTCTCTCTGAGACAGTCTTGATAATGCCTCGTTTAGAGGCGAAACAATTGTCGATGTTTTTTTGTCTTTTAATTTTGCGAAAAATAATGCTATTATATTTTGAAAGGTTTTAACATCTTACTTACCATTACTTTGTCATGGATTTTCGCCAGGTAACGCCTGTTTCCATCCAATACATAATTTTGTTAGTCCCCATACATATCCCATATTACATACCCATATATGTATGTAATATGGGACAAGCCTATTAGTACACGGGCCGTAGAACATTGAATAATATTGATTAACAGCAAGCTCATTTTTCGTAAGTAGCTTTATTTTACCGAGTCTCCCACATATATCTCAAAAAGAAACATCATCATCACGACAGAGTTAATAGGAGCGGACCAGCATTGCGTGTGAGATTGCGTTAATAACCGCAATCTCAGAAATGGTAATTCCTAGGAAAAAAGTTGTGAGGACTTATTTGTAGGTTATTTTATTATCCACAATTGTGTACAGAACCAATTTTTGATATAATTCACAGTTTACGAGGAAAATCCAAAAAACCGAAAATTTTCAACTTTTTAACTTTTCAACCTTGAGTAACTTTTTTAGCACAAGTCGGATCGATGGGAACTTGATATGTGATTTATAATGATGTACTTAATACCTGTACCACTTTGCAGCTCTATACAAATTAATGCAACCTTACAATTTTGCTCCGAATATTTTAACTGGATAACTCTGTTAGCTGACTGTTAGAGACTCGGTAAAATAAAGCTACTTACGAAAAATGAGCTTGTTGTTAATCAATATTTTTCAATGTTCTACGGCCCGTGTACTATATTGCCATTACCGGACACAAGCTTCCACTTCACCTCGGTCATTGCACACCGGCGCGGGCGCTTCAACCGCTTCCGTACAAAGTTCCCATTCCGCTTGCTGACTCTAACGAACGAACCACGTCCACTACTGACGAAAATGTTAAAAAAATACTCGACTTAATTATGGGAGACCGCAGATTGAAAATTAGAGAGATAGCCGAGATTATAGGCATCTCTTATGAACGTACTCAAACTTAATAGTCAAACGTTTTGGGTTTCGGGTTTCGTGAAGGGAAGATGACAAAAGTGCATTGAACTTGATGGTGATTACGTTGAAAAATAAAAATATATTTTATTTATTATGTATTTATTTTCTTGGTTAGGCCGATTACTTTTCAATCCACCCTCGTACATAACCTATAATACAACCCAAAATTCCAACAGCCAGGACATAGTATCTTAGGTTATACTGGTGTTCACGTATAAAAAACGCCACTCTACTGCGCAGGTTGAAGGTCAGCGTTATTTTTATGTGACGCGAGGTATACTATGTAGTCCGGGGGAATTGGTAACTAAAAATCTATTCCACTGGTCATCGGCTAGTAAGTAAATAGAACTACAAGTTAAAAATAATTATTTTTTATTTAACTTTTTCTTTTTTTTACTTTCAACATTGTCTTTCCGAAGTTCATGGGCGTCCGCTTTCCTTTTTATCTTGCTAATTTTGCCAATAACATTTTTAAACCTATCGTCTTTCTTCATGAGAGATTTGTTCACCTTCTTCAGACTATCCTTGATAGTGGTATCGATGTCTTCTGGATAGTTCTGTAATGTTACAGATATTATTTATAGCTGTGCTAGCTGAAACCTGCGGCCCGCGTGGAATAATTGTCTCCTCTTTAAAAAGTTAAATGTTCGGCAAGTTACGCTAATGATTCGCGCACTTTTAAATTTTTTTTTCTATCATACGTACCTTCTTCTGTCAATAAAAACAAACCAAAAGAAGAATGAGCCAAATCAGTCCAGGTTCTCGCGTTATACAATAACCAAGGGAGGTATTAATTTTAATATAGAGAAGAAGAGATTTCGATACCTTATTGCTCTCTCTCGGCGAGATTGAAGGTTGCACCTGGTTCAACTTTTCAAGTTTGGCCTTTTTGGCAGCTTTTATTCTCTGCCTTCTCATTTCCTCTAAACTGTAGAATGAAGACATTATAAAATATCACTGAAATTACCGAGAACATACTTAATAACTTGACCATTAAACGCTCAGTTCTCCTATCTCAGTTCACGAGCGAGAGAAATATAACCACCGCGGGTTACCGGTGGTTCAATGTAGGTGAATACCCTAAAGTTAAAACTTTGATGGGCCGTTTTAAGCCAAATAATTAATCCATGGTATTCCATCCGATATAAATGTACCCACTGGAGACCAAATATATTTCGCGCACGCTTCACTTGGTGGACAACCTAAAATTACACGGGCGGTTTCTTGTTTGGCGGCGTTAGCCATACGTGTGAGTGGGTGGCTAGTATCAAGACCAGGTTACTTGAAGTTTGATGGTTTGCGGCAACTTTGTAGAGCGGTTTATCGCGGCGAAAAAACCGCCCGTGTAGTATGACCCTAATGAAAAGTCACCAAATGGATCATCAGAACAAAGCAACTGTTTTCTTCGTACCGATCTTAAGCGGTTCTGGATATAGGTTGCCCTGTATGAGTTGGCGTTCCACGGGGGTCACAATACATTGAAACATGTCAAAAGCAAGATCTCAGAACAATAACTACACAGCAACTTAAGAGTCCGTATGCAGAATCGAAACGGGCGGAATTAGGTATTTGACACATTTTGTGCGTGAGTCCGGAGTTACCGATGGTGGTCAGCCAGTAGGTACGGCGATTACATGGTTTTGATCTTTTTTTTTCATTTTATAATAATAGTGTCTTGTGTGGGGGAGGTGAAAAGAGGGCTAGGAGGGGGGGTGTTTTTTTTCTCTCCTTAAATTCAAGAAAAGACCCTCTATACTCGTATGATCCCGTAATCAAAACTCCTCTACCTTTCCTCTGTCGTTGCACTCTCAAAGGGGGGGCGAGGGCTAATTTTTTTTCCTAATCAAAATCATTTGACCTCCTCTATACAAAGGGGCTCTACCAACATATTTAGGGCCCCAGCGAACTCATCTGCTAGTGGCGCACCTGCTGATCAACGGACGAGGCTCGTTAATTTACGGTACCTATGAAGTGGCTTCGGTCCCTACGTGGGTACCGGGTGTTGGTCCGGGGGGTGCCACCGTGCAACTGTGCTAAAGCCCCACAAGTAACCCAGCCCAGGCTGGTTGCGTAAGGGGTTCAACAGCTGCACCGCCGGGCCCGGGGCCATGTATGGTGCAGCAGGCATGGAACCAGTGGGGGCAAAGCGGAGTCTAGTGTGGGTGGTGTGGGTCGATTCGCTGGCCAGGGAGACCCTTAGCGACGGCGTTGCCGCGGCCGCCCGCAACACAGTCATGGGGCCTGCCTGGGACCAACCACACCAGGAGGCTGCCCCACATGTTCTCGCGCATAATCCTGATGTGGGATCGCCGCTCCGGGTGGTAACCGGTGTGGGATAGCGGCGGCCTTGCACCAGGGGGGTTTGGTAGCCCTTCCGTCCAGCGGGTCGGCTCCAACCTAACCACACGGTTCCAGACGAAGTTAGCCCCTGCGCTTTGTCACTTATTACTGCTGCACCAAATGTCGCCCTGTCTTCACGCTTCTTCTTCAAATTTATAATGGCAGTGCAACAGAAATAAGTAAACGTTCCACAGCGGCCACAGGAAACCCCACAGCTTCACTTTTCGAGGTGGAGTTCACCAACATCCGTGGACTCCATGCGAACCTCGATGCCGTCCACCACACCTTGAGACGGCTCGGCCCGCTGTGACGTTTCTCACGGAGACACAAATACGCCGCCCTGACAACACGCCTTACCTGTGTTGCCCCGGTTATGTATATATGTATCGAGGAACAATACCGGGGCGCCGCAGGGGTCCGTGCTGTCACCAACTCTTCCTTCTGCAAATCAATGATATGCTATCCCTCGGGAACATTCATTGTTATGCAGATGACAGCACATTGCAGGCAGGTGTGCATTTACAGCGAAGAAATCCCCTTTCCTTCCCCTACCCTCTCTTCAGAATGCATTATTACCAATGAAGGGCAACCTTGAGATCCTTGACATAGACGTTCGTCAAGAGCTCAATAATAAAAACTACATCGAAAGATGTATAGGGCTAGCTTCGTGGAAACTAGGAATACTGAATAAGGTAAAGCGATTCTTTACACTGCATCAGAGGTGTCTGCTGTACAAGACGCAGATTGGACCCTGCGTCGAATACTGCTCTCACTTCCGGGACGGCTCCGCGAAGTATTTGCTGGACGCTCTCGACGCTATGCAGCGTCGAGCTATCCGTATTATAGATTGTCCGGAGGTAACGGGAAGCTTTGAGCCGCTAGTTCAGCGCCGAACAATAGCTTCCTTGGCCGCATTCTACCGTATTTACCACGGCGAGCATTCTGAAGAGCTCTTCAATCTGATCCCATCTTCCTTCCGATCCCGAACAACGCGTGCCGGGCAGAGATGCCACTCCCACACAGTAGGTACATGTTCGCGAGAACCGAACGGTTTTAAACGTTCGTTTCTGTGCCGAACGATACTGGCCTGGAACGCCCTGCCTGTGCACGTGTTTCCTCCCACATATAATCCTGGGTTCAGTAGGTCGTCAAGTTGAGGGCCACTCTCTATAGTATAGTGTGCTGTGAGTGACCCACAATCGCTTGACGTCGTCACGACTTACTACCAGGCGGGTGGCGTCAAATTGGCGAACCCAATACAAAAAAATAAAATAAAAAAGAAAGAAATCCCCTTTCCTTCCCCTACCCTCTCTTCAGAATGCATTATTACCAATGAAGGGCAACCTTGAGATCCTTGACATAGACGTTCGTCAAGAGCTCAATAATAAAAACTACATCGAAAGATGTATAGGGCTAGCTTCGTGGAAACTAGGAATACTGAATAAGGTAAAGCGATTCTTTACACTGCATCAGAGGTGTCTGCTGTACAAGACGCAGATTGGACCCTGCGTCGAATACTGCTCTCACTTCCGGGACGGCTCCGCGAAGTATTTGCTGGACGCTCTCGACGCTATGCAGCGTCGAGCTATCCGTATTATAGATTGTCCGGAGGTAACGGGAAGCTTTGAGCCGCTAGTTCAGCGCCGAACAATAGCTTCCTTGGCCGCATTCTACCGTATTTACCACGGCGAGCATTCTGAAGAGCTCTTCAATCTGATCCCATCTTCCTTCCGATCCCGAACAACGCGTGCCGGGCAGAGATGCCACTCCCACACAGTAGGTACATGTTCGCGAGAACCGAACGGTTTTAAACGTTCGTTTCTGTGCCGAACGATACTGGCCTGGAACGCCCTGCCTGTGCACGTGTTTCCTCCCACATATAATCCTGGGTTCAGTAGGTCGTCAAGTTGAGGGCCACTCTCTATAGTATAGTGTGCTGTGAGTGACCCACAATCGCTTGACGTCGTCACGACTTACTACCAGGCGGGTGGCGTCAAATTGGCGAACCCAATACAAAAAAATAAAATAAAAAACTACCTCTATAAAATTATTACTCATTTTGACTCTACTCGGGAGCCCCCCTTGGGGGACTGGAGGGCAAATCTCAAAAACTCGGAATTTTCCCTAGGTCCCCGAACCCCCTTTACATTTCTGCAAAAAAAAAACATAGGTACCTTCCCCTCCACCATCAAGGAGAACAATAAAATTGTGTCAGTGAGTGAGTCAGTAATCCAGCTTTATAAAATATAACAGCTTTTTTTAACAAAAATAATGATAAATACATTCTACATAATCACTTGTTGTATTTAAAAAGAAGCCTAATAATCATATAATAATAATCAATAACCAAAGTATCAAAATCTCACGCCACGCTATATTCGTCTGTAGACGGCGTCGAATTTTGGCGCGCAGAGCGACACGTCCTCTCCCTGTAAGCGCTTGGCGCGGACTGTTTACTTGAGGCATGCGTCGAGTATTATAAAGCGAAATTTAGGTGTTTTTAAAAGATTATTTACAGCCTATTTTTTATTATTTAGCTTTCTTTTTTTTTGGAAATGGATTGATTTTGAACCAAGGTTTATTTATGTTGTTTTAATTTTATGAACGAGAGTTTTATGTAACCGAAATAAGAACCAATTCATTGCCCATTTTCTCTAAAATTTGACTAACTTAAATATTTGTTTACTCAATTTTTTTTATGAAAGTGATAAAAAGTAATCCATACATTTGATAGATGACTTTTACAAGAATACACTGTATTTTTGTAATACTTTTTAAACGTCAAAACGATTAGTGAATTTGTGATATTCTAGACCTCTTCCAGCAAAAGATACGAAAAACTACCGATTGTTTTAGGTCGATTAATCAAAATTTAATGACAAAAATAAGAAAGTAGCTCACTTATTAGATCATTATTGAAATGATATTTCATGTTGTGCATTAAAACTTATAAAAATACAGTATTTTCAGTGTAAAAACACGTCTGTAAAATCAGCGAAAACGGTAAAATTTAATAGGAGGACTCTTAAACTAAAATATTTATATATTTAAACTGGGTAAGCTGTAGTGACGTTACGTCATCCTTGACTGGTCTGACTTGCAGAGCGGTTGTTAGCGGTGCAGACCTGTTATCAGCGCTCTATAAGAGATAGTTGCCCTGAGGATACATCGGTCAGTTTCCAATAGATATCTCACCCTTCCTCCATGACGTCAGGGTCAACGCCAGCCTGTATCCACCTCTTGATGCGATAGTTCCGCTTCCTCTGCTCAAACTCCTCGTTGTCTAACTGAGCCTCCTGCTCGCGTCGCGTTACGCTCACCGTTGTGAATATCTTTACTGCTTCGTCATCTACAAAACACATTAAACATCATCATACTATCACGCCTATATCCCAGAACGGGTAGGCAGAGGTGCATTACACACCCTTACATCACACATTAAGGTAATAATAAATCTAAATCTGTATTTTTGATAATGACTTGACGAAGGAGGATCTGTTCAAATTAGGTGTTCAAAAATTAACAATTGAAGTGTCTGTTTGTACCATTGAGTTTCTATAGATATTATATAGAGGGCCAGTGTCATCCGTTTTCTTCGTGGCGAATACTTAGCGGCTCTACTAAGCGGTTGCCCAATATATTTCGTCCCCATTATAATCGTTTTAAGATCTCAAAACAATAACTACAAGTAATAAGTAGATCCATTTTTTGCCACGCAACAAACTTAAACTGGGAAGCTGTAGTGACGTTACGTCATCTTCGACTGTTTGACTGTTCTGAGGTGCAGAGTGGTGCAGACCGGTTATCAGCGCTCTTTATAACGTAGTATAGAATGAGATAGTTGCCCTGAAGATTGTACTGTCTATATGTCTGTTTGTTCCGGCTAATATCTGAAACGGCTGAATTGATTGTAGCTGATGTTCTAAAGGGCCCCATATACCGTACGATTAATCGTTACGATCCGTCGCTCTAGACCGATCGAAACGACTGATCTGTAGGGTTTGGTGCTTACAAGAACCGATTGGTCGTTACGATCGATCATTTATTCATTTGAAATGGAACGATAAAGACATGCTCAAAAATTAGAGTTGATGAGGAAGTGGTTATGAGGAAGAGGAAGAACAAATCAAACAGTTGGAGGATGCGGATGAGGATGAGGATTTTTTTTTTGAGGATGAGGATGAGGAAGCAAGACGAAGATCTATCTATTTGCCATTCGTTTGTCTCGGGAACTGCTTGACTCATTTGGTTCACTTTTGTGTTGTAATCGTCGTACAACAGCCTTTCCCTAAGTATAGTAGAAGGAAACTCATTGCTTTCAAATACAGTACTAAATTAAATTAGGTTTTAATAATAGTTTATTTAATAATCAAAATTGACAATAGGGACATTTAATTTTATAAAAATCAATTCCAAGCTGTTTCGCATGACCAGCGATTTCTTAAATCACCGTACACTAATCCAGCGTTACTAAACAGGCGCTCGCTGGGGACACTTTTGATGGAGGGGCCGATAAGTATTGTTGTACTACTCCATATAGTTCAAAATATTTTGGATTATTTTTCCATCTTCTTCAATATGATTATTTTAAGTCGACTTCAGAACCAAAAATCTATCTAAAGGAAACTTTGTTCGTTATCGTCACTGTCAGGCTCTAAAGCTAACATTTGGGCTAACATTGAACCCACAAAGTAACCCCCGAAACTCCCAAGCTCGTGGATGACCGACTGTTTGCGTTTAATGCGACATCCGTAACGACATCAATAATCGGGCGACGATCGTGCAGACAGGTAAGTATTTCTGACTCGTGGCCGCCGCTCGTTGCTATGCTTGCGTGCGCCATAGTGAATTGGATAGGTATTTCCGAATATTCCTCTTACGGTAAGAGGAAGAGGAAGCGGAAGAGGAATTTTTCACTTTCATTTTTGGGAAAGCGGAAGTGTTTGAGGATCTTTAAAATATGAGGAATTTCCGCATTATGAGGAAGCGGTAGAGGAATCCTCATCAACCCTATCAAAAATTCAATACGTGCCCTGTAAAATGGAAAACGAACTTCTTTCTCGTCTGTGGCGGTAACTTTGATTATGTTACAGAAGAAAACAAGAAAGCAAAAAATCGAGTCGATGATCGCAAGAGCCAATACATTATCGATTCATCGTTACGATATTCATGATTGCATGGGTTTTTGTTGCGATCTCCGATGTCGTCTGCGATTAAGTAAATCGTTAACGATCGTAACATACATTACAGATCCGTCGTTTCGATCGGTCTGAAGCGACGGATCGTAACTTTCATACGGGTGAATACAGTGGACATCACCTACATAATACCTATTAGCATACAATGTAGTGACAATAACAGAGCCTTGGTTCTTTCTAAAGATATATGGACAAGACACAAGACAGAAGAAACAGGCTTTTCATTCTGGATAACAACTTCACGTGTGCTAAGAGAATAACTCACCATCGATCTTATATTCAGTAAGTTTGGTTTTGATGGCGTCCTCGATCTCACCGAGCCTCAGTATGTCGTAGGGAGTGATGAGAGAGATCGCCATACCGCTGCGA
Source organism: Nudaria mundana (assembly GCA_963556515.1). Classification (NCBI taxonomy): domain Eukaryota; kingdom Metazoa; phylum Arthropoda; class Insecta; order Lepidoptera; family Erebidae; genus Nudaria; species Nudaria mundana. The sequence continues at coordinate 11,407,531 of OY748302.1, read as the reverse complement.
CCTGCACGGGCTGTGCGACCCACCCTGTATACAATATCATAGAGTTAAGGTCGATTCACACATATCAGTGAAGCCTCCGGTACAGTGATTTATCCGTGCAAAATATCTTCTTCTTCTTCTTATTTAAAAACGTGGCTCCATCGATGTTAATCGATGATTTCGCCAATGTCAAGGTAATGCTTGATTAGTTGATAGTCCCGCACAGAAGAACTAGTTATTTCTAACTAGCTCCAGGTGCAGGACAAGAAACGTTGTTCGGTATGTGAGGGTCGTGAAACCCGATTTTTGCGGAGCGCCAGAGGTAACCTAAATAGCCACCAGACACGCGCTCAGCCAAAAACGAACTCCGTGCAAAATATTGTTTCATACATTTCATATGAACGGTCACATGTCAGTGTCGAATACGATTCAGTCATCACTGACACTGACACTGTGCCGGTACTGTGTCGGACGGAACTGATGCTTTACTGATATGTCTGAATCGACCTTTAGGTTGCTTTTGCACCAGAATTGCCATGCTACGTTGCAATGGATGCATTTGACATCCACTAATCATATTTATTCGTCCAAAAAGCAATTTGATTGATTGGTGCATATCAAACGCATCTATAGCAAAGTATTATAACACATCTCTGATGGAAAACCACCCATAGGTTAGGATCCTGCTTTTTTAGCTAGAAGCCATCTACTTTAATAGAAAAGGAGGTTGCTCAATAGTCTAGTATTTGGAAATACCAGCTGTCATAATGACAGATGGCTCAAGGCTTGTGAAAAGGACTGGTTGTTTTGTTCTAGGTTTAAAATGTTGGTTTTAGGAAATGTGTTTATGTCTCAAACTGTTATTTCACGAGAATCTAACTATACACACACAAATAACGTCATTATCCCCACATGGGTAGACAAAAGAGTCTAATACGCCCATATATCGCCAGTCAGTTTGCTATTCGTAAAAGAGAGCGAGCCTATTGGCATTTCCACGCTTAGATCAAAACCTAGATTACCGATCAGTGCTTTAAAAACGGCACTACTTGACCTCGGTCATTGCACACCTGCGCGCTTCAACCGCGCGCCGTACTAAGTTCCTATTCCGCTTGCTGACTCTCGAGGGATGCGACAACGGCGCTGTACATTAATGCGCCTGTATTGATTATTACGAATTATTTCTATGTCAACCATCAATGTACAATCTTGTTTATTTTATAGATGGTATTTGTAATAATTACATAATATATAGTATTCGAGTGCCAAAATTCCGCGTTGTATTTGTACTGAATCCAATATCTATAGTATTTTTGATCTAAGTTTCCGGGCAACCTTTAGGCTCTGTTACATTGAAACTGGATGGACTAAATAAAAGCTATAAAATGTCATATAAGCTACAAGCTGATCACCGCGTCTCTGCCCGCGTGATATGGTTTTCTCGTTTCCGATTCCCGTGGGAACGCATTACCGAAATAAAATGTAGCCTATGTTACTCAGGGATAATGTAGCGACATATCAGTGAAATAGTTTTCAAAATCGGTTCGATAGATAGGAGCCTATTTAATTCAAACCATCAAATCTTTCCTCTATATACAATTAGTCCGAGACGCCCAGGAATTTAATTGGCTGTGCCGTAGCGGCTGACACGTAAGATTTTGTTGCCTTTAATCAACATTTCATCGCAAGGCAACAAAGGGGTTAAATTTGTTTTTCCAAAATTACAATATAGCTGCTACTTTTTAGAGTTTTCGAAACGGAAATCTCTTATACAACAGTAATGTCCGTCCGTCCGTGAACAACTTTCAACTCGAAAACGGTAAGAGCTAGAGACTCAGTGTAAACGCCAATCGACTTAGCATAGTCAAAACCTCCCCCCTCCCCAAATTAACTTGACCTTTGACCTCTGATCTCAAGGTCAAAACGAGGTCAAATAGAGAACGGTAATAGTTAGAGACTCAAGACTAGCTGCAATCAACTCAGCATGGTAAAAGAACTTTAAAATGAACTTGACCTTTGACCTCTGATCTCAAGGTCAAGGTCAATACGAGGTCAAATCGAGAACGGTAATAGAGACTCAAGACCAGCAGCAATCAACTCAGCATGGTCAAAGACCTCTAAAATGATGTTGAACTTCATGTCATGTGACATTTTTTAGATTTTATGAAAAAACTTTCGAAAACTCTAAAATATATGGCCAATTTTTGCCATATTTTTAACTTGTTATTAAATTCATTCGGCCATTTTGGACATAACCCATTATAAATATGCCCGGTGACGGCAATAGGCTTGCCCTCTATTACGTGGGACTAAAATACTGGCAAATTGTGGGTGTGTAACGCACCTCTGCCTACCCCTTCGGGAATATAGGCATGATGTGTGTGTGTGTGTGTGTGAATGTGTGTGTGTGTGTGTGTGTGAATGTGTGTGTGTGTGTGTGTATACAATTAGTTCAGATTCCACACGGGTATTAGACAGTAATAGAGCAGATGTCAAAAGACTAGGGGCCGCGGAATATAAAAAAAAAAAAAAAATGGGCCCTGGGGTTATCCTTTCTATATCCGGGAATAGACGTAGGGGCGGAAACAAAAAAGTAAACCTCTGTAACATCTTACCGGTGTACATATTCCTTAGGTTCCAAAGGCAGTTTGTGATTGACCACCAAATCCACAGTGGGTATGTCCAACCCCCTAGCGGCCACATTTGTGGCCACCAGCGTACACTTGAGGTTACTCCTGAACTGGGTCAAGGCTGCAACCCTTTCCTTTTGTCTCATGAACCCATGTAAGCAAACGTTGTCCATTGATATAGCGTTCAGCATCATCGATAGGACTTGGCATTCCCTTGAAACAAAAAATATAATACAGAGACTAGCCAATGAAATAGTTTAATCAATCCCAATTACCATGGGAACACCTTACTGGGATATGAAGTGTCTTTAGACTATCTCTGTACAAAATTTTGGTTCTCAGTCTCTAGACTATGTCTGTACTAAAAATTGGTTGAGTAGTTTATGCATGAAGCGTTACATACAGACAGAATTACTTTCGCACTTATAATATCTGGAATGGTCAATATCCGAAAAACTCTAAAAGTAATGTATTGACAGTCTACTTTGTTCTTGAATTCCAGATAAGAACATCTCACATCGAACTTTGTAGCTTCTTTTAATTTAAAGTGATGTGAATAGTAACTCATAGCCGTGCATTATTATTATCTGTAAAGAATAAACTGCAAACTTAGCTGTAATACTATTTCTATATTTGTAAAAGTATTCTTAAAATATTAGGAAAGAAAAAATAAAAAAAAACGGAAATTTCATCAGCAGGAGTCGAACCTACGGCCTTTCCCCAACAAGAGGAATGCTCTGACCACTGACCAATACCGACATCTTCCAATCTTTGCTTCATACTCGTATTATAATTTCTAGATCACGCTATTGGTCATAGTACCTCAGTGGTGGTCAGAGCATTATCCTGAAAAGCAGCGGCGGCCTTACCTATTGCGAGGCTCCGGGCGGCAGGTCTTTGCAAGGCCCCTTTTTTATACCGTGCCTCGGCCGCCCCTTCGTCCATTGCTGGGCGCCCCAGGTACGCACTCGGAAGTATTCCCTGTGGCGCCGGTGGACTTTGGCCAACTATATGCCCTCTGTCTGGGGTTGGGTGCGGTTTTATCCCGCATTATTGGGGTCGGGTTTTATCCAGCGTCAGTGAGTAAATGTGCGTTCTGCGGGGTTTCAGCACTGTAGCTGATCGTAGATGAGTCAGCGATGCCCTGGCCACAGACTTCGGAACTCAGCAGGGAAGGTACGCTCCTTCTCCCTCTCGGCAGTCACCTTATCGAGCATGACGTGCTCGGAGAAGGAAATGGCCACGTTTTACCTACTCCCGCTGAAGACATTGAAACAATGACGCAAAGGCTCTTACTTCCAGGTCCCATGGAGGGGTTCTGGCTAAGAGACATGCATCTAAGAAGCTCGTGCGTTACCCTGTTAATATCTTGCCAGACAACTGAAGACCTTTCAATGATCTGTTTAAAACTTGAGCAACCCAAGTGAGGTACCACCATCATCGCTGCGGTGAGACCGATCATGGACGACTGGCTGCAGAGGCAGCCTGGTGACCTCACGTATCGTGCGACGCAGATCGTTACCGGGCATGGATGCTTCGGTAGCTATCTGTTTCGCATCTATCGTGAGGTCACACCCCGGTATCAACACAGCGAGGTTTCCGACGACGACACCGCACTCCACACGTTGGTGGAGTGCTCAGCGAAGGCGAGTCAGCGCCGGGACCTCGTAGTGGTCTGGGCGTGGATACCCTCTCGCTGGAGACCATGCTTCAAGCCATGGTCTCCAGCGGGAGTAGGTGGAACGCGGCCGTGTCCTTCCGCGAGCAAGTCATGCTCGCGAAGGAGGCGGCCGAGAGAGAGATACAGCGTACCCTCTTCTAGTCAGCGACGAGGGCGCTGCAGACTCATCTACGCCCAAGACCATCGACCTCCATGATCGGGGCCTGAGGACGGCTGGATCGCCACCCGCCGTCCTTACAGAAGCAGGCTAGACGCGGGAAAACACCCTACCCCAACGACGTGGGATTCTCATCCCGCCCAAACCCCTGTAGAGACCACAAAGTACGCCGGGCGCCACTGGAAATACCTTCTGCGTGTGAACCAGAGACAACGGACGTTAGAGCGGCCGCGGCCTTAGGCCGCGGATTTAAAAAGAAAAGCCACGTTGTTGGCTGTCAATCCGCCCATACGGGGGCGTATAAGGCCATAATCCGACTCCTTACCCCGTACCCGGCGACATGGCGAGGCCCTTTCTCGTTCTTGAAAATTAAGAGATGCGAAAATAGGTAGGTCTAGTTGTTGTACGGTACACGGTACAGTAAAGACTTTGAACTCATTGCAAGCAAAATAATTCCAAGGTGGCAAGAGTTCAATTAGGTATTTTAGGTACCGTTATGTTATAATTTTAATAAATAATTAAGGATAATATCAAAAATTAAAAAATAAATTTATTTTTGCTTGGGTCTTGCGCGAGGCCCCGGGCGATTGCCACGTTCGCTGCCGTCGTAAGGCCGCCACTGCCGTGGACATTTCAGTTTATTTGATTTATAATTTCTTTCTTAATTTATTAGTATAGTTAAATATGTAGTGTCATAATAAGCTTACTTCTTAGTATCAGTGAAGACAATAATATGCGAGCTGGGTTTAGTTTCCCGATACTTCCTTAACGTCTGCACTAAGTACACGTCGCGGGCGTACGCGGGACACACCACGTAGCGCTGGTCTAACGTCGAAACTGTCAACTTTGGGTCTGTTTCCATCCAGGTAAGGAGTTTCTGTGAACAAAAAGTAACTATTAGCAGATAAAATTGTATAAAGCAAAATTTTGGTTTGACAAGATTCGAGGGTAGATGTCTTACTATAAACTCAAAGATAATCGGTCTAGCACATCCTGTACTTACAGTTTTAGATGTTATGAGAATTGAACATGTTCTAGTGCAAGTTTTATGAATACAGAATGATGGTTGAATAATGACTCCTCATCATCTCAGCTGATCGATGCCCACTGCTGGGCAAAGTCCTGCGCTTTCCGCAATTTGGCTAGTGGCAGTAGAAATAATGACTAGTCCGCTTAAAAAACTTTGTTTCCAAATATTTTTATATAATTGCAATTTAAAGTCATTTGTCTCTCACTAGGAGAACGGTAATGTACTAATTAAGCCACAGCCGACGTGTCTAATAGCTTTGATTACTTTAAATTAATGTGTCATATTGTTTCTTATTTCTAACTTTCTAACATTGGCCATGTTGAGATATATACCTGGCAGCAGTATCACAAAGTATTCGGGAAAACGAAAAATGCAGTCATTGTTACTTACATCCTGTTTTAAAGAAAGCTGCTTACACTCCTTGATGTCTTCAGTAATTGTTGCAGAAAACAATAAATTTTGTCTGTTTACTGGCAACACATTGAAAATGGTTTCTAAATCATCTTGGAATGACTCGCTGAATAGCCTGTAAAGAGAATTTTGTCTATTGAGGTTTATATATATATATAAGAGGAAGACTTAGGGCGCTTTTAGGCGAGCGTTTCTTTGACCCGACAACGAACCACTGAGGGGAGGTCGCGGTGCATTCTGCGGAATTTTATTAACCTGTGTCTGGTGATTTATTTATGTAGATAGGTTTTAATGAAAATGTAAATGATTCTTGGGAAACGCATACATTTCTACAACAGGAAAATGACCCCAGGCCTATTATAACACAAGCAATTACCTGTCTGCTTCATCCAACACTAAATACTTAATCTTCTTTAAACTAAATGTGTCACACCCTGTGATATGATCTGCCAAGCGTCCCGGCATAGCTACAACAATGTGTGGTCTTTTAGACAACTTCAATGACTCCTCCAATTGGTCAGAACCACCTGTCACTATACACACACGGAGCTTTAGCGGCTGGCCTAGTATACTGAATTGATCAGCTATCTAAAAAAGAAAAGAATATGTCATCATTGTAGTACAGACTAGTATTAGAAACCTCCCTGGGGTGTTCCTTCTGAGGGTGTACCCCAAACGTCTGGCAATGGATTTAAGGTGGCCCATTAAAAAAACAATTATATACTTTAAAACAAATTTGAATTAAATAAGTAATTCCTGCGACTTAGTTTATTGAGCAAAGCAAGCGTAGCTCCTTATCAGGTGACTCAAATGCAACTCGATGTGAAATTGTTTCTCGACGACTACCCAACCGATTTTCATGATTTTTTCACTCAAAAATCAAGCATTTTCAGGAGCAGGTTTTGTTCGAGGCCCAATTTTGATTTAGGACCCTCAAAAAAGTTATTGACCAAAAATATGCTAACAACCGATTTTCATGATTTTTTCACTCAAAAATCAAGCATTCTCAGAAGCAGGTTTTGCTCGAGACCGAATTTTGATTTAAGACCCTCAAAAAAGTTATTGACCAAAAATATGTCAATAGTCGCTTCGCTCAATTGCATGCTGCAGCGCAGTACCACGGCAGTGACCGCAGCTCCTAGTAATTAGATGACACAGATGGTTTTGAACCTCAATATCTTGTATAACCAAGTGCACCCCACTTGTCCCATTGATGTTGTCCCATTATAAGATTTGTATTGTGTATGTAATTGCATTTCACCTGGTAAGCTAATTCATGTGTGGGTGTGAGAACTAAAGCAAATATTCCATATGGATCCTCAGCTAAGTGTTGCAATATTGGTAGTGCAAAAGCAAATGTTTTGCCTGAACCGGTCTTAGCGGCTCCAATACAGTCTCCTCCTTTTAATATATGAGATACACATCCTTTTTGGATAGGTGTTGGACTCCGTATACCTGAAACAATATTACCATTGCACAAATTACAGAAGAATTATTTAAGTTCAAATCTTGGTCAAACTACTTTGTTAAGTATACTCCACATGCTGATTATACTTTTATATTTTTATGAGTGCAAGAAATTCATGGTTTATTATGGCGTCTGCGTAGACACCCCAAGGGAAAGGTCAACATTTATAAAGCAATAATACATACATCACAGTATGTATTATTGCTTTATAAATGTTGACTGTTTCTAATATGTTTTCATAATTTACGAGTTCGAATTCTATCAGAGCATAGCCATTTAATGATGTTTATATTAATAGGAGACATAGGTTAACATCATAATCCCGGTATTAGGTTACTGAGGAACACAGAAAACTAAAGAACGTGTGTGAATCGTTTGTGTAAAACAACAACAATACTAACCTAATGTAAGCAACTGCTTCACAAGCCAAGTCTTGGCTCCAAGTTCAGCAAACTCTTCACCATCATTTTCGTTCATTGTTGTTAATAATCTTCACATTTCTATACTGAAAAACATTTATTTATTTACAACAGCACAGGTCGGTTTTGGTTGCCATGTGATTGTGACACATTTTTTGACATATTCTTTTTTAAAGATTGTTTGGGTTAGACCGTGCCGCCTAATCACATCCCGTAATTTAATCAAAATTTTATTATTTCAAAGCCTTAAAAATATAAGAAGTTTAAATCTCTATGCTAGCCTTCACAATTAATTATTCTTGTTATGATCCAATGATATATCATCATGACTATTTTACAAATTAATATATTTTTCCCTGAACTTGTAGTCATCAGGCAGTATGGTTTTAGAAGTCTAGCCTATCCCTTAACGAACAAATTTAAAAAAAGTGAAGTCATGAAATGTCAACGTCAGCTGTCAGTCACTGTCTTGATTTTTACTTCACTTTGCTTTGCTTGCTTGCTCGTCGTCGAGTCAAACGTCGTAGTGATTATATAGGTAGGTATTCTTTGGTCGACTCGTCGAATCGACTGTCGTTGCTCGTTCGTTGCCACTCGTTGCCCTTGCTGTCGGTTTCAAAGAGAATACAATACTACGTAAGAGTGGTGGTGTGGTGCAAGTGTGGTGAGCAAAGAACGGCGTCGGGACTCGGGGGTTTTTTTTAAATTTATATTTATTAAACGTGATCTTGTTGAAATGTGCACTGGTGTTTAATTTCTCGTCGTTTAACTTGCAATAAATTCGAAGTGCTACTTTTCTGCAGTCAGTGTCTACAGCTACAATTTGTAGGCGAAGCTTATTACTTGCCGTTACATTGAACTGGTAAGTTTTATTCTATTCAATAGGGATGATCACCGTCTTGTCTCATGTCTGTTACTATATTTTAATACTATAATTAGTAGCTACCTATGATTATCATTTACCGTTTTACTATATTATTTACTTAGGTTTGTTCTTGGCATTGTTGTTTCTAAATTATTAGATAAGAAGTCACTGGTCATTATAAGAATACGGTAAATAAAGCGCATTTCTGAAATTTGACTAGGGGTCGGTAACCTTTTGAGTCCAAAGAAGACCTAAAAATTATAACTTACCAATTTTCATACGTTTAATTGGTCACCTGTTCACTACGCGCTTATGTACCTACAACGCATATAAAGTATTTATTTAGAAAATTGTAAAATTATTATATATATTAAAAATTATATTATGAAATAATATGTATGTAACTATTTATAGAATTGAGTAGTAATTGATAGGAACTTGGGCTTGAAGGATTGGACATATTTTGTTTGTAAACACTACACTTATACTGGCATCATGATTTTGTAATTTTTGAACCTAAACACTTCCAACTTGTCTTCAATGTTGTTAACATACCACTTTGTAAGACTTCAACCCTAAATCTTTCCATCTATCAATGCCAAATCACTGAATCTGGATTATTTGTGGTGTGAGAACTTGTTTTTTTTTTACCAAATACTTGAACTATAAAAACTATTCCAGATGGAAGTTTTTATTTTTTATTCAAAGAGTAAAATGGGACCCTGTGACGGGTTTGTCACCATTCTGTACCTAATGAACCGTAACAGCTAGACAACAATTTTTTTACAGATGATGTATTTCTGCTGCTGCTATTATCGGCACGCGGCAAACCCCCTGAAAAACTAAAATGACTGACCAATCACTGAAAATGTGATTGTGCCTATACAAGTTTGTACTTTTTGTAAACCTTTGACCAAGAGGAGTCAATTGGTAAGAAAACAAAATCTGTGCCGGTGGGCTATTAATTGTTATAAACATATCAAATTGTAAACAAAAAAAAAATGTATAGCAGAATTCGATTAGATATTAAGATTTTCGTCAGTAGTGGACGTCGAAGGCCTTCCAGAGCGGGGTTACGTCTTTCACACTCTCTCTACCCCGCTTGAATTCTGTTATCCATTTTTTGACGGATGAATATGAAAGAGCGCAATCCCCTAATGTACTGACCATATCATCATGGAAGGCTTTTGATGACAGCCTCTTCTTATGGAGGTACTTAATGACGGCACCCTGTTCGATTTGCTCCATTTGCGAAAATTATGTCAGATTGCTTTGTTAATACATTTATAAAATTAAATTAATAATTATCGCACACGTTTCAAACTTCACACAATTAACAGGTCTGAACTGAACTAAATAATGTGGGTAGATTTTATTTTTAGAACTAAATGGATCAGTGTTAGGCCGACTACTTTTCAATCCACCCTCATAGTTATAAGATTAGTTATGTATGTAAGATTATTTGCTTGACTGTCGCATTAGGACACTACGCCCTGTAATGATTGTGTTAAGTTATGAGAAATAAATCAATAAATAAATAAAATATTTGAACCCCATCTTCCCACAAAATTTTTCTTCCCAATTCTCATTCCACTTTCCACAAAACTTGAAGCCCCTATATCCCGGTAATTCCCATCCCACAAAAATACCCAAGATTTCCAGTACCCGATATCTCGGAAACTAAGCATCCCAGGTCTTTTTTGACTTCATTTTCGGACCCCCCTTGAATGCTCCAGCAAGTAATAAAACTCCATCTCTTCCCATAAAAAAAATCCGAATTCCCATCCTACTTCCCAAAAACTTTGATATTACTGGTGACAGTTGGACGTGTTTCTATGTTCCCTTACATTTCTAGGTTCTATGAGTAGGTCTGGGGGCTATATCCTGGTAATGCAACATCAATCATACCCCCCCATGCTGCTATGTTGTAGTTTAAATATGTAAAATTTTAGAAGACTACGCACGCAAACAGCTACTAGCGCGTCACAAGGTAGCGCAGACGCACGTTCGCTACTGGACTGCGTTTGTGTTAGTAGACTACGAAAACTGTAAAAAATTGCCTTCGACGACGTGCAAATACGATGCTACGAGTACTTTGCTACAATTGCAATACGCGACTTGGAAGTAGGAGCGGCCGCGCTTCCGCGGATTAAAAAAAACCAGTACTTTTTTATTTATCCATCACATTTGTAGAAAAAATCAGATTTCTTATTCATCTGTGATGCAAGTATATATAGGTGTGCACGTATTCAACCAGGCCCAGTGCGCTCGAGCTGCGGGTCAAAGATCAAGAAGTTAGTGTAATGTGAATGTCCCTTTGTCATTCCTCGCTGTCCAATATTTGAATTTACAATCATAATGAAACTTGTTTTAAAAAAACCATTATTTCTTCTTACTAGGTAAATTTTATATTTTGTAAAATTTGTGAATAAGATTCAGGAAGGATGTTTGATTTTCAATCAAGTGTAAACCGTTAAACAGATTTGGATGAAAGTTTACACGTAAATAAGCCATCTCCTTAATTTACTGCTAATAAATAATAAAGATAATTAAATTAAACAAGAATCATAAATCATCACTACATATTATAAAACAGTATGCGCCGTGATCTATTTGTCTGTTCATACATTCACACATCAAACATTCAAAAACTACTGCACCGATTTTCATTCTGGTTGCATCAAAGGATAGAGTGGTTCTTGAGGAAATTTAGGCTATAATACTATTTCTACCCGCTAGTTAAAATATAAATCAATAAAATACTCAACATAAGTAACACTTAAAGTACCTAGGTATAAGGAGTTTATATGTAACTTAATCGTGATTATATTAAAGGTACTATACGTTATGGTTCTGCGACGTTAAATTCATTAACATTTACATTACTTACCTGCCTAAATTATCGAATGCATCAGTGAAAATCGTGATAGATAATTTAAAAATAATTATAATTCTTACAAGTTATTTGTTCACAGGTGAAAATGAGTGTGTTGAAAAGCGTTTTTTCGCTGGCTGCTAGGAATGGGACGGCTCCAATACGAAGCAATGGAAAATTTGTAAGTACTAATTTGTGTATATTGTGATGATAACCCTTGTCCCTTGCCACTCACATGGTATAAGTACGTTCAAGAAACTTTATTTTCTGTGAAATAAGCTTGCTTACCATTTGGCAAGATCTGTATTAAGCAACAAAATTTAAAAAGTATTAAGTGTAAAGATTACCAATACCAACCAGTATACATCATCAGCTTACATTAAAAAAGTTAAATATTTTAAATGATAAGCGCAACATTTTTTATCTATTTTCACTATTGGTCTAGAGTCCAGCCATTCACTCGTTATCACGTGGCTAAAGAAACCAACCCACACAACAGTCCGCCTGCAATCTCTGAGTCTGTAGGTGGTCTGTCCAGGTGTGGGATGTATAAGGAAAACAGGAAACTTTCCTTTTTATAGTAATAATATCATGTGTAGGATACGATAAACGGGAGCAAAGCCGCAGAGAAAGTCTAGTGAATGAATAAAATAGATGCACATTCATTACACACAAATAGATACCTCAAAACATTGTAGTATGCCTCAAACGTTGTAGCTCTACATACCTAACAACATTGTAGCATGCGGTACACGCGTGCACAAAGCGTGCACACTTGTGTTGATTGGTAGTTGATGATACCGTCTCGTCTTCGTGTGACGTGTCAATAGGGTAGACGACTATGAAGTCAAATCACTTTCTTTAAATGTCAAATCGGTATGTCTTGTAGAAAATTGAATGAAATAGAAGTCTATGACGTCACTTTTATCTGCAGTGCAATTAGTAACAAATGGTGATTAGCATATTCTATAAATATGCAATATCGCAACCCGCTAACCCGTGCCACTAGGTAAATGTACTGAATAATTTTAGCGACAACAGAAAACTATTAATCATCAATTTTCAATTCAAAAAAATCATAATTAAAATTATAAATTTTTAAAGTATTAATATTTATTACAGTAACAACTAGATAATTAGACAATTAGATACAGATTGTTTATCAGATGATAATAATAATATGCTGAATTAAATTCTATTATATTAAATTATACAATAACAGACGAAGAAATACCTTAAATACAATAAAATAAACTACACATTGTACATTAGTTTCAATTGCCAGTTAATTAAAAAAATTTGCGTGTTAGATTTTAATTCATATTATGAGTATGCAAATATATCAATATATTCAATATGTATGAACTTATCATTGTAAGTCTCTAACATACGATAAATGGGGCTACGCAGGCCAGAGTTGGTAAGACACAGCTTCACAGCGAACAGGGTAACTACATATACAAATTCTGCGCACATTTACAGTGCGAGACACTACATAACACAATTTGATGTCACTAGTGCATCAAGGCGACTGTGGACAATATTGTATAGTTATTGGGGTTAGTAGGAAAGTGACTAGAACGCAAAATATCAACTTATGATAAAAGACGACATCGCAGAATGTCAATTTCGCCTAGTCTTAATTTTAAAATGCCATAATCGCAAAATGTCTACACATACATAACGACTAAATTTATATAATTGTATTATCTCTTATTGTCTACGTTTAAGAACACTTTAGAGCGCCAACGCACTAGCGACCAGGCCGCGGCGACCACGTTCGCGGCCTGGTCGCCCAGTGCGTATGCTGCCGCGATATGTCGAGCGGCCAATACTTTCAGTCGACTTACAAGGGTGTGTCAAGATGGACGTGCAGACGATAATCACACTAACTGTGCTTGTGTATTTGGCTTAGGTTCAGATTGACAACTTTATCAAAATGACCACTTTCGTTAAATGTCTACTTTACCAAAATGACTACTTATTTTCCCAAAATGTCATCTTCCTTATATATGTATGTAATATGTTTTGAAAAAGTAGTCATTATACGAAAGTGGACGATTAAGGAAGTGGTCATTCCGGGAAAGTAGACCTTTTGGGAAAGTGGTCATCATACATTTGACTGCTTCGGTGGCGTGGTCGGTAGTGTATCCGCTTTCGACGCCGGAGTCTCGGGTTCGCACACATACGTTTGTACCGAAGTCTGGCTGTTTCCTATGTATAATATGTATGTATTTACAAAAAAAAAATTGTATATAAGTATTTATATCAGTTTATCTAGTACTCATATCACAAGCTCTGCTTAGTTTGAGACTAGATGGCGTTGTGTGGATTGTCCTAACATATACGAAAGTGGACGATTTAGGAAGTGGTCATTTTGTAAGTGTAGTTGTCAATCTGAACCTAAGCCGTGTATTTACTGCGAAAACGAAAACGGAAGATTTCACGTAAGAAACAGTTTTGGGTGCATCCATTACTATGCGAGAGAGAGACTAAAGGATTATATTTTACTTATTTTTTGGAATGTAGGAATTGGGTCGCATTTTTTTAATCCGCGAATAGTGAAAACGCGAATGAAGGAAGCGCGAATAAGGAGCTTTTACTGTATTATAGTTAAATTTAATAAAAAACCTCCTACAAGTTCTGCCTTTTCTTTATTTTCTAATGTTTCACTACCTAATATATTGGTCAGTTCAAGCCATAACTGCCGTTTAACGTCTTTATTAGAATAATCATCACATGATGTATCCCATAAACCTTTTCTACTTTCGACTTCGACTATGAACCTTTACGTGTCGAAATTATCGGACATTGTAAAATAATACCACTCTGTAGCGATACACGGCTGATCGCCGCGGCCGATGCGGTAGCACTGAATGAATTTCAAAATAAAGTGATGATCTCGACGGCCACGTGTGGTCGCTGGTCGCGGGGCATGCTATTGCACGCCGCGGCCAATGGTGGCGATTAAGCGATTGCTTATAAAAATCACAACTCACTGGCCGCCGCGACCTGGCCGCCGCGGCCTGGTCGCTAGTGCGTTGGCGCCCTTAGACGCAAAATGACTGCATCCCATTATAGCTTATAGTGAGGAGCGCATCGCCGAGATAAAATGCCCAACATTTTACCTCAGCGATGCGTTGGAAATAAAGCTACGACGCCATTCATCACATATACTGAAAACAACTTCCATCTTAAAATAATAGTTTAAAAAACTAAAAAAACACGCTTTTATAGAGAATCCAACTAAACAGTAGAAAATAAATTTTAATAAGTTTGAATTAAGAATAATGTAAATAAGAAATAAATGTATATTATTGTAAAAAAGCGTGCTCTAAGACGACGATGCCTAGCTTCTAAGGCATTAGTAATGCCTCTCATAGCAACATGATATTAGTGCTGTATTTATGAGCCATTGCTTTCTAAAATAATCCATAAATGAATGTATACCAGTGCAATTGCCTGCAATAGTCTACTATGCAGTTCCAGCCATTTATTATAAATGACGATGGTAGCAGTGGTAAATTACATACCAACCTCACAATGCTCCTTCCTTTTTTGGTACTAGCTAGGTCCCAATTCATCTGCTTTTTTCCAGACCGCTTGAGAAGAGCATTTTTGCGATATAGTCATTATGCGAGTAAAGCTTTTGACGACCTACCAGTAAAATAGAACTTTCGCGATGTAGTCAATTTGCGACCAAGGCTTATAACGACCTCGACATTTTACAAATCGATATGTGGGTATTTTGCGATTTCATCTTTTATCATAAGTGGACATTTTGCGTTCTAGTCACTTTCCTACTAACCCCATACTTCTGGTAAAACGGGTTCCAGATAGGGACAGCATACTCAAGCTGCGAGCGGACAAACGTTTTATAAAGGTAAAGGAAATTAACAGGACGCCTCAAGACCTCATCACGAAACCCTACATCTTGAATGCACGGTTCACGACATGATGTACATAGTCGTTTAGGGACAATTAGTCATCAAAAAGCACACCAAGGTCTTTATTGGCGGATACATTATTTAAGGCAGATCCGGGAGACTAATGAATGAAAAAATTAATATAGTTTAATTTTGGGTACTGTAGATAGATAATAATTTACAGAGCTAACGGATTTGAAGGATTTTATATAGTCAGCATCAACATCAAAATATTTTGGAGTTTTCGACACATGTTTTTATATCGTTAATGTAAATTACAAATAATAGTGGTCCTATTATGGAACCCTGCGAAACTCCCGAAGTCACGCGCATAGCAATACCTTTTATTACAACCTTCTTTGTTCGATTCCCAATGTAGGACTTCAACCAACGCAATAAATTACCCCGGATCCCATAGAAAGCAATTTTATCTAATAATATTTCATGGTTGCGACATAGTCATAATTGTGGCTAAGCTCCCTAAATAAAGATTAAAAAAAAATATTTCATGGTTCATAGTTGTAGTCGTCTACCCTATTGGCAACCGGAGTTTGATGTCATTCATGGTCACGTGGGAATGCACGCAACGCACATCTAACTACTGAATAATATATTGCACTGATAGCCACAACAATAATTGCAGTCAACTGATGCATGTGAAATTTATTGTCATACTCACAAAATCACGTTTTTATCTCTGAACGGGAAGACAGGCGTTCAATACGCCCACATTTCGTCAGACACTTTGTTGGTCCAATTTGAAGGGGGCTTATTGCCGTTTCCGACTACGTAAGATATATTTGCCGAAAGCTCTTCCGTCAGTCACAGGTAAAGCGTACATGTGAGAATGATTTGGGCCTCTTAGATGTTGATGTTGACCAGAAAAGAGGAATTTAATTAACGTACTTACTATATACTTCAGTTTTTATTTATACATAGGTAGTGGTTTTCCACTTCTAGAGGCTAAATAGCATGCAAACTACAGGGGCAGTTGACGTCAGATCAATTTCGAATAAATTATATGAGTAATGCTGGCCATACACCATACTTCCTATCGTCCAATCGGCATGACGCTGCAGCTTGATCCAATCTGCAGTTTGTCCAATAGAGACCACACACACAACGTTTGAATTGTCCAATCGGCAGCAACGTTCAGTTGAAGCCATGGCGTCACCGGTGACAGACGACGATGTTTTAGCCGTTTTGGACGTTTTACTCGTAAAAATGAAACAAAAAAAAGAAAAGATCGAGCAGAGTGGTGCAAAAAGTGGTTAATGAAAAGAAAACAGTTTACTCATACCAATTTATTACAAGAATTGAGGACTACGCCTAAAGATTATTGTAATTATTTACGAATGAATGAAGAAACATACACGAAACTTCTAACGTTAGTTACTCCTCTAATTGAGAGGCAAGACACTGTTATGAGAAACGCTATCTCGGCACACGAGAGGTTAACAGTGACTTTACGATTTCTAGCAACAGGGAGATCATATGAGTGCCTAAAATTTTCAGCCATAATATCGCCTCAATCTTTAGGGCGAATTATACCAGAAACCTGTGCTGCTATTTACGAAGTTCTCAAAAAGGATTATATACCGGTAAGATTGTTGTTATATATATATACCTATATAATGAGAAGTACCCAATGTGTTAAGTAATCTGGTACTTCATCTATCTCCCAAACAAATCTTATCCAAATCCGTAACCGTTGAGACGTATACCTATAGATAATTATTTTGTCGAGCCAGTTTTACGAAAAAAAAAACCTAAAAAATGACAAATTTCCGTTATTTAGAGGTCAGCGTTGACTGGACTTGGTGCAATTTAGTAAGTAATTTTATTTTTCAGTTTCCCGGTACTTCCGCTAAATGGAAAGAAATTGCGCAACTCTTTGAAGAAAGGTGGAATTTTCCTCACTGCTTGGGAGCAATAGATGGGAAACATATTGATATAATCCCACCTGCTGACAGTGGTTCTTATTACTACAACTACAAAGGACGACACAGCATGTTTCTCATGGCAATTGTTGACGCAAGATACCGGTTTATACTTGCTGATTTTGGAACAAATGGAAGAGTTTCCCATGGAGGAGTATTACAAAACACCAAGTTTTTCGAGAAGTTGCAAAATAAAACATTAAATATTCCAAATCCTGAAAACATCGAAAACTCAAGGTGTCTGCCGTACGTGTTTGTTGCTGACGATGCGTTCCCATTGAGAACCGATATGTTGAAGCCATATCGCCAAGCTGATTTGGACAGCCACGAGAAGAAAATTTTCAACTATAGGCTATCTCGCGCAAGACGTATCGTAGAAAACGCATTTGGCATATTGTCTTCACGATTTCGCATTTACCATACTCAAATTAATATAGAACCAGAAAATATAGAAAAGGTAGTGATGGCTACCATAGCTTTGCACAACTTTTTAATGGAAAATGTGCCATTTTCATATGCACCCCTAAGATGCTTTTACCAAGAAAATATCAACAACGGTACTGTTGCCAACAATGGGTATGATACTACAAGGTCAACTATGGAAAATTTACAAAGGCGAAATCAAGGAAATGTATTTAATAATGCTAAAATTCTCAGACAAGAATATCAAAATTACTTTGTCAACGAAGGCAAAGTGCCGTGGCAGGATAATTTTGTATAAAATACTATTTACTTTATAAGTTTTTATTAATAAAGAAATTAGCATTAAAATATCTTGGTATTTGTAATCTTACGGTGACATATTCATTATTTAATTATCACTGTGGTAAAAAATGGACGAGGAAAGATGCTGCAGAATCTTCAGGTATTGACAGTAAATTCTCCGGGCCCGGGGCTTCGTGGCGTTGCGAGAAATGCAGGTCATTCTGCACGTTTTGTGAAGACGAATGACTGGGAGATGTAATATGATATGATGGCGAGTTGGTTTGTTGTTGATGCTGTATGTTTGGAGATGGGCTTGCTTGATACGACGAATGACTGGGAGAAGTGATCTGATATGATGGCGAGTTGGTTTGTTGTTGATGCTGTATGTTTGGAGATGGGCTTGCTTGATACGACGAATGACTGGGAGAAGTGATCTGATATGATGGCGAGTTGGTTTGTTGTTGACGCTGTATGTTTGGAGATGGGATTACTTTAAAATCCAGTGTCAAATTTCCCCATTCAGCCTCAAATAATACATCATTAATTATTTTTTCGGCGAGAATTCTTTGCTGACTTGGCAAATCGCGTTGACGAGACTGTCATAATTTTTTCTTTTTGGTGTCGGCCTCCTTGATGAGTTACCTGCTGAAGATTTTTCATTTTGTTGCGAGGATTGTTCATTTTGTTGCGAAGATTGTTCATTTTGTTCCGAGGATTGTTCATTTGGCTGCGAGGATTGTTCATTTGGCTGCGAGGATTGTTCATTTGGTTGCGAGTTATTTTCAAAATCCTGAAACAAAACAATTGGAATGATTTATGGTAGTGACCGACCGAAGAAGATAGGTATTTTATATTTTTCATTTTGCGCACTTACTGTATGCTGTTGTTCTCTCAACTGTTCTTCATCCGCGTTTTCTTCCTCGTCATCAATAGTTGAAATAGAAGCTCTTGCTAAATTTTGATCATTTATGAAGGATAATTCTTTATAGTACCAAAGCTTAGGTTCATACACCGCATCTGTACCAGCGCCAGACCGCTTGGTTTCCTCCACTTTCTTTTTCTCTTTGTTGTATGCCGTCCTCAATGAATTGATTTTTTTTAAAACAACATCGCGGTTTGCCTTCTCATCTATTTCTTTATACTTTGTTAATAACTTATCCAGAGCTGCGTTTCTCTGAAATAAAAACTAATAATGAATATCACTTGGGAATGTGCAAGTATCGTCTACAATGGCGTGGGACGGGGGCGCGGGCGCGGCGCGGGAGCGCGGGGGCGCGAGCGCTGGTTGCTTCCGAGTGCGACCGAGCGTCGCCGATCGTGCCTCGGCGGCGTGCGACACGACGACGACGGCGTGTTATTACGAAGCGCGAGGCGGCGCGATGGTAGTTGTGACAGGTCGTCTACAAGCGATATAATATGTTTACGTATGGTATAGTAGCACGGAGCCGCGGTACACAGGACGATTTGAACTGGGCCTAGCATGATCTACCATTATTTTTGATCTAAGTTGACCGCAATCGAAAATTTGTACGTAGCAGTTGTTTTTATTCACACTGCGATGCGGCTGCCGCACAAATTTTTCGTACAAATTTCAATCGCGCGGCTGACCACATTGCGGCTAACCGCAAAGTGCGTACGTACCCTTAAACATAACTATAAACACATAGGTACGTACCTGTTGTGATACCCTTTGCTTTTCACTTTCCATAAACACGGTTCACTTTGGTATATACCAATAAATTCTAGTAGCACTTCGCGGTACCGGGTTGTATTTTGCGACATCTTGTGCGCGCGCGCACGACGTCCACCACCGACAAAAATCTTGACCAGACTGAAGTGACGATCGCATACCGCCATACACGGTCCAATCGGCATGATCCAATCGCCATGATCAAGCCAAAAGAATCGAAATTCGATTGTTCCGTCAAGTATATCTTTCATGCCAAATAATGCCAATCCACTCCCACACACGGTCAGTTCTAACTGATCCAATATCGGTAGCGTCATGCCGAATGGACGATAGGAAGTATGGTGTATGGCCACCATAATACAGTAATTGTCACTATTGCGTTGTTTATAGTAATGGAGAAAAAATATTTGGTAGGTACTTTTTTCTTTTTTTTTGTCGAGGCTTTTGTCCATAATGGTCATGTCAGCCACATCATACCCTAAACAGTTTCCAGCAAAAGTGCGACTGATGGCTTGAAGACTTACGTTTCCTTATTTACCATTATAACGCAGGAAGCATAACTTCAAACAAAATCTCAAAAATAAAAGCGCCCTCGATATATTTTGTTTTCTATGAACAACAATATAATTGCTAGAAATATTGATTGATTTAATTGACAATGTACGTCTCTGATTGGCTAGCAACGCATAGCAACTGTCGCATTATAGGCGAAATGACTGGCCGGCTATAAGAACCGAACTACACACTTTCGCGACCCACCGGGCGCCACTCCGCCTGGCGCCACTGGAAATACCTCCTGATGGGTACCAGATGCCTGAGACGCCCGGCAATGGACGTAGGAGGCCGCGCTTAAAAAAGAACTTTCTTCACGACAAGATTTGCCTAGCAACAGCTAGATCTGAGTTGGGTCATTTTCGAGCGCGAGAAATGCTTCTGTTTTTTCCGTTGACAGTTATAACGACTTCCTCAACTAGTGCGGTGTCCTGCGCGATGCTTCGCGCCGCACCACGCCATAGGTTTTGGCCTATAACTTTTGACCCCTTAGGGCTAGGTCAAATTTTCGATTTTTTGGCTTGCCTCCAGATTGAGGGCTATCCATAGAGGGGTCAACCATCAGCAGTTCTCGAGAGCTAAGGGGGGACAAAAATTACATTCCCCATTTCTATATATACTCGTAGATTTATAATGGGCGATAGCGTTTCTTTGATTTTGAATCGTAGGTGTGTAAATGTATTGTCACATTAGAATTCTAGGGTGCAGCTCATAAGGTATAAACTCATTTCGTCTAATTTCATTTTATTATCGTTCATAAGATATAATCAACGTGACATATACCAACTGTAGATATAATTTATTTACATATAACATTTATTTATTCTAAAACTTAATTAGTATAACGCTGTTTGATATAACGTTTATGTAATCGAACATCATTTGGTCTAACGTTTATTATATATATTGTTTATTTAATCGAAAATCATTAGGTCTAACGTTTAATACGAGTATATATATAAAAACGTTATTATGGTTAACACCCCGACTCAGAGTACCCCGACTCGGGCTTTTTAAGCCACCCAGAAATAGGAGCCCCGCAAAGCGATTATCAGCGATAAATCAAATGATTTATTACAGCAAACAATCTTCAGACAATAAACGTCTGGTGAAAAGAAAATGGGTAGGTTAGGTTAGGTTAAGACTGTGACCTCCTATGCACGAGCCGAGCGAGCGAAGCGAGCGGTGCCGCGGCAGCGGCCGGCGAGTGCCAGAAACGACTTGCATTAATAGAAAAAAGAGATTGTTTTTATAGGTTACCCGGATCTGAACTATTTAGATTAGGATAATTACTTATTTAAAAAAAAGTGGTTATTTTACTAAATAAAACATGTTAAAAGTACTAGTTGGTAAACAAGTTATACTTAGTTTAAACGTTCATTTACCAAAAAAAATCCCAAAACTTCCCAAAAAAATTGTAACCAATTAGTACAATTTTTTGTGAGTAGATTTTTTGCTAAGTAAGAATTTGGCAAATGCAATTATGCGAAAAAAAATTTGGGAAGTGAACATTTGTCTAATTCCTTTTTGGTCAAACAAGGGAGACCCGTTTTCATTATATTAGACCAAATAAGTTTTATATCTTTTGAGTGGTATGTCAAACGATTTTATATTTAATGTATGTTATGTCAAACTATGTTATATTTAATGCATGTTATGCTTATAAAAATTAGTTATTTTAAAATTATATCAATCGTTCATTATATTAACTAATCGCTATATTAAATAAAATTATAGGTTCCGTTGTTATATGTTGTTAATATTAGAGATTTTGTTGTTATATCATCTATTACTTACCCAGAATTCTACTATCCCGTTACTGTATCCCATGTGCATATTTAACAGGGTAAAATTGCCCTAAAATCTGGTAGAGATTTCAAACTATCTCCATCTTTAGTTCATAAAAAATCGACCCACAAAATTGCTTTACACGGTTAAATTTTGTCAGTAATATTCAATAAGTCGGTCGTGAATACCAGCCTTTTTTCCCTAACTTTTGAACTTGAAATCCGATTACAATTTTTTTTCTGATCCCTTTTACGCAAGTAATTACGGTGTCAGAGCTGGCCAGAGACAATTAATTATAGGAAAAATAAACTGTTGTCACGATTCACGACAGGATCACGTTAACATAAAAAGTATTTAGGTTCGACATTCGGGAAAAGGCTCGGTGAATGAATGATTCAACTGATGAATAGGTAATAACTTATTCACTAATTACTTAATAACCGCCTCTATAATAATATCATGAAGCTGACAAATTGATTTGTTGGGTTGAACACGCTAATCTCATTAACTACTGGATTGAAATGAAAAAAATATCGAGAAAAGATACAGGCTGTATTTTTTTATTTAGAGATAGATTTAACATCACGCTACGACTAACAGCATCTGCATTATTTGCTGATTGTGCAGACATTTGACCCAATCTCTATATCCGGGACCTCAGAAATAGCAGTCGCGAGTGAATTTTACGTTTAAATACGTTATCGAGGCAGTTGAAGCAGTTTTTAAATTTCCGTCTCCTAAACTTTTTGGTGGAATTGAACTATAATGATTGTTCACAGGCTATTCTCCGCCCGCTGCTTTCCTGTGCTCCAGTGGCAGTGATGGGGTTCAATCGTGATGCACACACTCAAGAGCTCACCAAGAACATGCAGTACATCAGTAATGATAAAGTGAAGCTCAAAGTAGACCCCAGCACTATGAAGTAAGTTCGAGCTATTGATATTCTCAAACTATTTCTGCTGTCGATTGATTGTTATCAAATTTGTGATTTGCAACACATATCAAAATCTAGTGATACATAATACATATTTTTATTATTATCACTATCACTATCATCACTATTATTATAAAACAAAGTTGCCCGTTCTATATGTATGCGTAGAACTTACAACTACGCAACGGATTTTGATGTGAATTATCCACCTATGGATAGAGTCGTTCTCGAGGAAGGTTTTTGTGTATATAATTTATCAAGCGGGTGAAGCCGCGAGCGTCTGCTAGTAATAGATAAGATGTAGATACATCTTGGTTGTTATAAAATATAATTAATAAAATTATGATAATACATGCAACACGCGATAATCGATTAGTAAGCCGAGTTATATTTGTTTCCCAATTTATGTAATCGTTCTAGTTGATATGCGTGCGTATAAACGTACATTGATATTACTACGATTTTATTACTACGACTGAAATGAAATGATTTATTTATTTGTATAGGTGACATTTGTAAGAGCCATTTAATAAATGGCTCTTACAAATGTCAGTAAGTACTTACAATAAAAAATATTGTTGCTTCTATATTTACATGTACTGCCAAATTCGCAAAACAATAAGTAAAACCGAGAGAAAGAACCTGGCAATAAAATGCACGGTCGCAGAGACTATCACCGAGAAGGTTGTCTAAGCTATTTTCCTAGGCCAAAGGCTTTTTTTAAAAGTCCGCGGCCCCTACGTCCATTTCCCGCCTTCTAGCTACTAGCCTGCTTCTGTAAGGATGGCGGGTTGCTAGCCCGCCGTCCTCAGGCCCCGATCATAGATGTCGATCTTCGGTGTAGTTAAGAGACTTCGGATCGGAATTCAGCGGGGAGGGTATGCTCCCTCTGCCTCTCGACCGCCTCTTTCGCGAGGATTACCTGCTCGCAGAAGAACACGGCCACGTTCCACCTACTCCCACTAGAGACCGTGGCTCGCAGCATGGTATCCAGCGAGAGATCCACGCCCAGTCCCCCGACGAGGTTTTTATTCCTCAGTTATTTTACTGTATTCTACACCGAGGCGCAGAGTATGTTGCAGTTTTGCAAGACTTAGTTTGCTACATTGCACTCGCCTCTGCGCCTCGGCGCACAATTTTGCCTTTAGTACTGATTAAGTTTTATTTGAGAGACGGAGTTTTGTCATTGTAATGTGCCCAAGCCACCATGGAGCAAGCGCCAACAGCGCATTTTCATTGTCTCCCTCAAAGTAGAGAGAGACTGCAACGTTTGCTTGTCTCCGGCTTGCATTGACTACAATGTGGTCCAGGAGACCAAGTCGTGCATGTACTGGGTAGCGCTGAGGAGCTATGCCAAAATCTGTGTGGGACATGAGCGGGACGTGCGTTTTATGTCCACCTGTGACCCCGGGGCCACCTTAACAATAAGCCACTGCTGACCTTGCCATGGTGTCCCATTTCCTCCTAATCGGACATGCGGGGTCAAAGGCGTTATGAGCTGTGTCGGGACACCGCCCGTTTGCTATTTTAGGGTTACATTAGATAGATATCTAATAGGTGGTATAGGCTAGGTACTCTGACCATTCGTTTCATTTTGCCAGAATGGTTTGGTTATTGGACCTTGGCACATTGTTTTAAAGATCATTATTATACTGAAATTTGAATTACGAATGGTCAGAGTAGTTTCATATAGTGGATCTATTAGATCGATATTCAACCAATGAATGACCACAGAAAATGTCGATTACGTGACCAAGTCAACACATTTTTTCAATTTGAACATTGAAATAATTGAAGTCCTATAAACATTATTTTTTAACGTGGTATTTTCACCAATAATTTTGATCGAAATGGGTTCACGTGAATCTGGTATTATTATGGCACTAGGATTAAAAAATCCGTGCTTTCATCAGGTTTCCAATTCCGAGCTCTATTATGTGTATTAGCGGCGTACAAACAGTTTTTGTTGATTGAAGACCGTATTAATCAAATCGATATCGTATTTCACACAATCACGCGTCTGGTGATTCGATTGAGACACGTCTGAATCAACAGCCAAGTACATAAATGAAATATTTATCATAAACAATCACAGTGTGTTTCGTAAAAGATCTGTACTGTATAAATTTAATATTAATTTAATAAAAAACCGTCAATAATTGACCCAACAATCGACATAAAATTACCGAAATGGGACCAAATTGAAATGGGGCCACTTGGGAAGTTGGAAGGCCTTTCAATTGAAAAATTTCAAAATCGGCTCACCCAGTCCAGAGGTATGAGGTAACAAACGCGTGTTATTGGATTATACAACTTTAAAGTTCAGAACATGTAATAAATAAGTACATATTGCTACATTACATCATCATTCACTGAGCCTTTTCCCAACTCAGTTGGGGTCGGCTTTCCAGTCTAACTGCGATTCGGCTGAACTTCGATATTTTCCGTGAAGCGACTGCCATCTGACCTTCACAACCCATGGGCGATATCGAAGTTCTGTAGTTAGACCGGTCAGATTTTTGATTTAGGGCTCCAACTACCCCTAACGACTACCATAGATGTTAGTATGACAACCGGGACCGACGGCTTAACGTGCTCTCCGAGGCACGGAGGGGCCTCAATGTCTTAAGAAATGGTCACCCATCCTAAGACCGGCCTGAGTCGATGTTGCTTAACCTTTGCAATGTGTTAACATTGTCGGTTACCACTAGACCACGAGCCCCCCATTGCTACATTACATAATACTCTAAATCAAATTTCGCTCCTGAGTGAGCTACAGACCTACTAAAATTGCATACCTATTACTATGGTGAAATATGGTGAATCTGTAATTACCAACTGCTTCAACATCTCATGTAACCCATATTTGCAATGATCTTTAATAAATAAATAAACAAACATAAAAAAACACATGCGAAGTGAGAACCTCCTCCTTTAAAGACATTTGAGTGAGATCCCTTTATCACATACGAGATCAGATCGGCAAATTTTTTTTTCAAAATTTGATACTTTAGATCACATCCGCTTTCGATCAAAAAATACACAAAAACTTAGATCAAATATAATAATTTAATGTAATATAATGATTATTTATGGCAATTTTTCCCAGGTTAGATAAGCGTGTGGACAAGCCTCTAGTGGTAATGATCAACTGGCTGCTGGCACGCCAGAACCACCTCATGAAATATGCCACACTGTACCTGGAGCAAGGGTTTGACGTGCTCTCCGTATCCTGCACTCCCTGGCAACTTATGTGGCCTGTAAAAGGGACTCAGGTTCGTACTTGAAACATTTTAAACATTTAGGCTATTCACATATGACATCATCACATTTGAAACTTGGATACAACTTGAACAAACTGGAAAAAATAAAGAAATAGATTTTCTCCTGACAGTTGGTAGCGGGTGACATGCTCAATTTCATGACGGCCAACGAGAACAACCACCCTGTCGTAGTCCACGGGTTCTCTGTCGCCGGCTACATGTGGGGCGAGGTGTGTGTACATGTCATGAAGAACCCCACCCTGTGAGTATATGTCTTATTTATTTAATTTACCAGCTTTTACTAGTGTGCCTATTTCAAATCTGCATATACAATCTAATACACAATATAAATAAAGTGCCTCGGAGACCACGTTAACGTCGGTTGTCAAACGAACATCTACGGCAGTCGTTACAGGTATTTGGAGTCCTAAAACAATATCCGACTGGTCTAACTATAGAGCTTTATAATCGCCCATGGGTTGTGAAGTTATGAAGGTCAGATGGCAGTCCCTTCACGGAAAATATCAAAGTTCTCGGCTCGGTGAAGGATGACTGAGTGGACACATATAAATAAAATTCAAGTGTTTCTTCACAAATTAAATTAAATAATTTTCGGTACCTTTCGTACATACATACCTAATATACGTAGGTCACACTATAAGTTTTGCGTAACTTAAAAAAAACAACATGTTAAAACCAAAATATTATGTTTATTGCTTTTCAAAATACTCTCCTTTACATTTTAAACATTTTTTCATGCGATCGAACCATTTTTAAAAACAGGAGGACCACAGATCTGAAGGCATATTTTCTACGTGCTGATTGAACGCTATCACTGCCTCTTCGGAGTTGGTAAAAGTGAAACCTCTCATCAAATCTTTGATTTTGGAGAAAATACAGACATTACAGGGTGCTAGGTCGGGGCTATGCGCAGGATGGGTGACGAGTTGTACTTTTTCGGAAGCTAAAAATGACTTTGTTTTGTTGGCGTTGTCATGATGTAGGAGAACGCGGCTTTTGGGTCGTCTTTCGCGAACTTTTTCTAACACCCTGGGTAAAATGGTAAAATACCACTCGGCATTAACACTCTTTTGATCTTCAAATGGAATTGTACAGATGGGACCCGTAGCTGAGAAAAAAAACGTGATCATTTTTTTACCAACGTTTCCTCCTGCCTCACTCTTGTTGGCTTGTTCTCATTTTCAAACACCCATTCACAAGATTACTGTTTTTTTTCGGGTTCAAAACAATAAATCCACGTTTCGTCTCCTGTGACAATGTCATAAACAGCATTAGAATGTCCGTGGTTGTACTTCAGTAGCACCTGTGAGCACCATTCCACGCGAGCGCGCTTCTACTCCGCTGTCAGTTCATAAGGGATCCAACGACAACAAAGTTTCCGAACTTTCAATTCTTAGTGTAAAATTTTCTGTATTTGACTCATGCCAAACCCAAATAGTCCTCGAATTGTCTCATAGATAATCCGTGGGTTTTCTTCAATTAACCGCTTAACAGTAGCCACATTATTTTCGTTGACGGCAGTTGAAGGCCGCCCTTCACGAAATTCGTCATGTAAAGAAACTCGACCTCTCTCAAATTCAGCAAACCATCGCCTCACGGTGCTCAAACAAGGTGCTTCTCTCCCAAAAGCATTTTGAAGACGAGCGGCACATTCTTGCGAAGAGAGAGAACTTTTGAAATCATAAAAAATCATCGCTCTAAAATCTTTTCGATTTAATTCCATTTTCGTTGCATACGTAGAACTTTGATGTGTGATAAAAACAATTGACAAATGATTTCCCGCTAATTGTATTTTTTTATTACTAAGAAAGTTGCAACGTTTAAAAAAATATAACATTCGAAATTCAAATAGTTCCGATTAGCTAGAAGTGCAAAACTTTTAGTGTGCCCCATGTATAACTAGTACGGTGTCTTGCGCGGTGCTTCGCGCCGCACCACGCCATAGGTTTTGGCCTATAACTTTTGACCCCTTAGGGCTAGGTCAAATTTTTGCCTTGCCTGCAGATCGAGGGCTATCCATAGAGGGGTCAACCATCATTGTAGCATAAGCAGTTCTCGAGAGCTAAGGGGGGACAAAAATTACATACACCATTTCTATAATAATATATAGATAGATACATACCTGGCGTTTCGATCAGGTTTGTAGGTACAGGCCGGACGTTGCCCAAATAAATGTATAAATTAAAGTAATTAATAACTCCAGATACCAGCCAGTTCTGGACCGCGTGGTGGCGCAGGTGTGGGACTCTGCGGCCGACATCAGCGAGCTGGCCATCGGCGTGCCGGCCGCCGTGTTCCCTAAGAACCTCATCATGCAGAAGACGCTCAGGGCGTATATGGAGTAAGTATTAGCCACATACTCGACAATACTAGTGACTCCCGATATGTGGACTTCATCTGTTTCATCCGACTGAAGATGTAAGGATATAGTGGTATTTTTATAAACAATTTAAATGAAAGCATGAAATCTGACGAATGCTTGTTGAATTTCTCCCAAGGCTCATAAATCGCCAATTATATTTTTTATTTTTACACACACATATCACGCCTATATCCCCGAAGACATGACAATTAGCTGACAATTTGCCAGTATTTTTAGTCCCACGTAATAAGGGGGCAAGCCTATTATCGTCACCGCTTTTGAAAGTGGGTTATGTCCAAAATGGTCGAATTAATTTAATAATATAAGCAGCTATATTATAATTTTGAAAACTAAATTTTAAACCAACGTTCGTTGAAAGGCAACGTTCAATGAAATGTTGTTGAAAGGCAACAAAATCTTACGTGCCAGCCACTATGGCACAGCCAATTAAAGTCCTAGGCGTAATAAAACATTATATAATATATATGTGTGTGTGTATGTGTGGGTCCAAATAACTGGAAATACACGTGTAACAGTTTTGTTTAAAACAAAAAACTGAGTCTTTATAGTAATCAATATTTATAAAGATAATTATTTATCACGAAGCTTATGTACACGGATGCGAACAGTGGTTATCTGTCTCTTATTTACGTAATCATTATTTGTGTCACGAGTAAAACTTGTACGTGAAATGCATACAGAATGAGACAAATTACACTTTGGGTGCTAAGAGCCCGAGTCTCGCATCCTCACCAGCACGCGGCGCACCTGTCGCAATTTGCTGGCTGCTTGGCTATTTTGGACATAACCCATTATAAATGTTCCCGGTGACGGCAACAGGCTTTTGCCCCCTGTTGCGTGGGACTAAAAATACCGGCAAATTGTGGGTGTGTAATGCACCTCTGCCTACCCCTTCAGGGATATAGGCGTGATATGTGTGTGTGTGTCAGTAATATAATAAATAATACAGCAATAAGGTCACCCTCTATTGCATGGTTTTAACAATTTTATATACTACTGAATTATGGTCGTCAAATCAAATCATTTATTTGCGAAAATAGATTAACAGATGACAATACATAGGTACATATTTAACCGCACGTGTGACATTTATGCGACAAATATATCCGTGCGCTTCCCGCCTCTGTCGTATCCCTGCGACACCAACTGACATCTCTTTACCGCTAAAAAGGTTAAGAGTATCAGTTATCAGCCTACTGCCACAAGTTGTTTGTGCCACTGCCGTTCACTACTGACTGTCTCTCCCATGACACGTCACTTCATCCGTTCGTCCTCTCAGGTACCACTTACCCAGCCGGCGCATGCTATCCTAAATCCCACGTATAGATATCGTCGCTCCACCAATGTTTACCAAATTGGTTTAGTCATTTTCATATTTAGTGTTTAGACGTAGATATTATCGCTCATTTAGTCATGATCACAACACGAAATGACAATAGCTACTTAGATACTTACCAACATTATATTCCGATTTAATGGGAAATAAACTATTTGATTCGTGTGG
Organism: Nudaria mundana; assembly: GCA_963556515.1. Taxonomy (NCBI): domain Eukaryota; kingdom Metazoa; phylum Arthropoda; class Insecta; order Lepidoptera; family Erebidae; genus Nudaria; species Nudaria mundana. Next base: position 11,377,310 of record OY748302.1, on the reverse strand, counting down.
TTTGAAATTGCCTAATAGGAAATTAACTATTACGCAGGTAGCAACATTAGATTGGGTGTTTGACTCGGGGTCAAGGACACTCAGGGTACATTTCTGTGCTTCGCGGCCGGTCGCACTCGCAATACATTCCTATAATCCTCTCCCATACGACATTTCTCGCTCGGCCGCGCGTCATACGCACGCGACCCACCTCTCACCAATTAATTTGTCGGTCCTACGCAATACTGGGCTTGTTGTCATTAATTGAGGCTCAAGCTGAGCTTTGCATTTGTGTGAGTGATCACGAAAAGTAGAGTAAAAAAGCTGCGTGCTATGTGTTAAAACAGTACACATTATACGTTCACGTACATGGACTCACACAAATGCAAACCTCGGCTTACGCTTCACGAACTATACCTACGTAGTACGAGTATAAAATGTAGTTATTGGTCTAGTCATGCAATAATGTGTCACGTAGGTACCTACTGGTATTTGAAACTTTTTGTGCTGTCTTTTGTAGACAAGTTATTATCGTTAGACAGATAGGCATATATACGAAGTGTACCTAATCGAGAGCTGTGAATAAAAAGTAATGCCAAACCTGCTTTGTTCTGGTCTGTGAGTTGTTCTCTTCGACTTCTCAGTACGTGATTATAATTAAATTATACATACAATATACATGTAGTCACACCTATATCGTGAAGGGTTAGGCAGAGGTGCATTAGCTCAGTTGTCTAAATCCCATAGCACAAGCGTATAGCTTAGTTTGGGCTATATGACGTTGTGTGAGAATGGCCAAAAAATATTGATTTATTACACACCCACACTTGCTAGTAATTTAGTAGTTTTTATTGTTGAGCTCTCGACGAACGTCTATGCCAAGGATGTCTAGGTTGTCATTGTATATAATAATTAACGATGACACAAACAATCTCCAGGTACCACATGAAGACATTCTACGACGCGGCGACGGTGCACTACATCCGCTCCTCCCAGCTGTTCCACACGAACCTGTGTCGCGCCCCGGCGCTGTTCCTGCTGTCCCGCAGCGACCCCGTGGGCGCCGAGAGGAGCAATAGAAGTGTGCACGACAGCTGGGTGGACATGGACATCAAGGTGGGTCCATAAGCCGCGCTCCGTGTCACTGAGATAGAACCTTGGCACAGTAACCGCGCAATGACCAGTATTGTAGGTTAATCTACCTCACTATGACGTCACCAACATAACCGCCAATCCCTGATTGCCGTTTTGCGCGGCTTTTACTTAAATTGGTGGCTATGGCGAAGATGCTAGTTAGATTACCGGCCACCACACTAATGGTTTGAGCCATATCTACTATTTTAATCTATACTTACTACAATAAAACAGTTCAAACTTATTAAATTTTACATTTAAAACAACGTAAAAATATAGTCAATTTCAGTAGGAAAAGTCCGGTGCCGTTTGCCCTATGTTCGGGGAGCGCGCTTTCGTGCTACTAGCACCACGGCTGGGCTACGTCACTGAAGCATTTGAAGCCTCTCATAGACGCAACGCGCTATCAAAAATGAAATGTTACCCGAGCACAGGCTTAGTACTTGACGTACATACATTATGCCTCAGCTACTCTGTGTTCCTCATATTTTATGCCGTAATTAATCATTGGCGAAATCTATTTTAGAGTGGCAATCATTTCCATGCCTAGAACTGTGTTCAACGCAAGTGTGGCCACAGTATTACGACAAATACCAAACGTCACCAGACTATAGTTACGTAACCTATTCAATGCAAACAAACAATAAATCTTTCCACTTTATATTATTGGTAAAATAAATGGATATATTTCTTTTGTTTCCAGTGCACATGGAAATGTTGGGATAAGTCTCCCCACGTACAACACTTCGCTCTTCACCGTAAAGAATACATAGCGGCTCTCTACGAACATTTCAACGCGTACGGACTACTCTCACAACCCGACAAAATGCGCATGCGATTATAAGCGTTAGTGAAGTGGTGAAGCAGGGTTTATTTTCGATAGGAGTAATATTTGTTTGTGTATAGCTCTCAACCAAACTTCTTGGCCTCTGTGAACATAGCCGGTGTCACATGGCATTATGAAACAAGAACATATATTTTTGTTTGAATTTTATAACTTCAAGGGTGTTGGTCCATTTCGGCAATTAGCAATTAAAATCATAAGCAACGTACAGTACGATTATTTCGACTTTAGCGCTCGGTTTCATCGTCATTTTTAATTCATATGCATTTAAAAAAAGTTCTTATAATATGAATAAATTACAAGAAAACTGCACTTGGTCGGTTTGATACATTTGACGCCAAGTATGTGATGTGACACCAAGTCATGCTCACTGTACTGAAAGAATGAGTGCCTTAATACTGTAAGAGTATAAATGTTATTTAGGCAATGGTCTTATTATCTTAACCTATGTAGGTATTTTATAATAACGCTATAACTGGGTATATGGTAGCACATGAACATGTATGTATAAGTATTATGTATAGAGTTAAAATATTACCAATTGTTTTTTACTTGCAAATGGCATTGTAAAATAATTTGCTCAATAAAAATCATTGCACGGGCTCTCGCGCCAACTTCAGATAGGTCAATAAGTTTGGTGACGCGTGTAAGTCTATGGTTAGTAGTTTGCACACACTTATTTAAGTTTCACAGGTCATGTATACCCACAAAAATGTGTCTTAAACGGGCAATTAGTATGGTAATATTGCTCGGCAACAACAATGCATCAATCTGGCGCAATTAAGCTCCATTTATGGCAACGTTACCGTGTAGCAACAACACTATTCAGCAATATTGCTCCACCAATTGCTCCATACATTCGTGCTGCCAGGCAATATTGTTCTAATAATTGCCCGATATTAACTGCAAGCTGTGATGATATTTTTGACACAGTAACTTGATTACAATGAATGAGTCTTAATTTAGTAGGCAAGAGCGTTTACTGCGACCATAGCTCGTGTCACTTTATTCTTCATCATCATCATCATCATCATCTCAGCCCATTTGACGCCTAACCTAACCTAACCTAACCTAACCTAACCTAACCTAACCTAACCGGTTGGTATAGGGTTTTGTATCGAGTTTTCCTTCTCTAAATATACGTTGATAAAACATACTAAATATACATAGACAATACCCTTACTCCGAAACAAACATTTTGTGGATCACACAAATATTTGATTCGACTAGGGAATCGAACCTGGGCCCTCAGGAACGACAGTCGCGTACACATACTACTGCGCCACCGAGGCAGTATTGTTACTTTATCGTACTAATTGTTGCCCTCAGTCATATCAGGATACAAAGTACCCGAATTTACATTGTGAAAGAATTTACTGGATACTGTCGTTTTAATTTCTATGATTATTGCAACATGCCAACAAATTTTACCTCTTTATAATATTAGTTTAAATAAATTAATACAATCAATTTTGATATCAAAATGCTCTTTGATATGAGTGAATTTCCTATTGAATGTAATTGTCTCATTATTATGGTCTATTCACTTTTAAATCATAATAATTTAGGTAAAGTATTAGATTTTTATATCATATTTAAAAATGTAAGATTTTTTTATAAGTAAGTTAAATTAGATGATGTATGTAGTATAAATTATACTTAGTAAAAATATTTGAATATCTTTTATTTTAAACCTATTTTTTCATAATATTGGTATTATAACCACGCCTGTTTCTCAGAAGGGATAGCCAGAGACCTAGAGACGAGTACCTACTCCTTGCCATTAAGTTGGTCCCATGTAATAGAAGGAACCTATTAGCGCCTACTGGGAATTTTTATGTTTGCCCGAGCATCTTCCGTTGATCGGCAGGTGCAACACCTTCAGGTGAGGTTAAGATCTGAGTAGGGATTCACACATCCTCCTGTACGTCACTATTAAAAAAAATTGAGAAGTGCTGGCTTGACGTTACGACATGTTTGCCAATATCTCACGATAATGAATGCAAGAGCAAGCAGAGCCCATAAGAAATACTGAATTGACGATAATGAAAGCACAAAACGCCAAGAAAATTAAGTAAATATTATAAAAGCGGGCTCTTTTTTTTATTTGTCTTGTGGACCTTACATAACATTACAAATTAGACATAGTATTCTCAAAAATTTATGTAAAGTTCTTCTTGATGTGAACTCTGCATGCATTATACAATCATTATAAGAAAGTCGATACACAATATGGGATAAAACAGAAAAAAACGCTCAGTTCTCGCGAAGACGGTTTCCACGGTACGAGAGTGACATCTCTGCCCTGCACGCGTTGTTCGGAATCGGAAGGGAGAGGGTGGGATCAGATTGAAGAGCTCTTCAGAACACTCGCCGTGGTAAATACGGTAGAATGCGGCCAAGGAAGCAATTGTTCGGCTCAAGGCTTCCCGTTACCTCCGGACAATCTATAATGCGAACAGCGCGTCGCTGCATAGCGTCGAGTGCGTCCAGTAAAAACTTCGCGGAGCCGTCCCAGAGGTGAGAGCAGTATTCGACGCAGGGTCTAATCTGCGTTTTGTACAGCAGACACCTCTGGTGCGGTGTAAAGAATCGCTTTACCTTTTTCAGTATTCCTAGTTTCCGCGAAGCTAGCCCAATACATCTCTCATTCTGAAGAGTGGGTAGGTGAAGGAAAGGGGATTTTTTCGCTGTAAATGCACACGCCTGTGTTTTGCGGGCATTGAACTCGACCAAGTTCTCGGCACCCCATTGGGAGATACTGTCGAGGTTACGGTCGAGATCAGCCACGAGTCGTCGTCTCTGCTCCTCAATCTCAGATCGCCCCGCCGTCGGACGAACCGAGTAACTCCTGTGCAGTGTGCTGTCATCTGCATAGCAATGAATGTTCCCGAGGGATAGCATATCATTGAAATGCAGAAGAAAGAGAGTTGGTGATAGTACGGACCCCTGCGGTACCCCGGCATTCACTTGCAAGAAGCGAGAAGCCTGGCCATCGCAGAGGACCCGCACTCGGCACTCGTTTAAAAAGCTGGCAATCCAGCTGCACAGTTGAGGAGGTAGACCATATGCCGGAAGCTTGGAAAGGAGCGAAGCATGCCAGACCCTATCGAAAGCTTTGGCGATGTCCAGGCTAATAGCCAAGGACTCGCCGTACTTTTCCATAGCCTCACCCCATACATGCGTGACGAATGCCAGGAGGTCACCCGTTGATCGGTTTGGCCTGAAGCCATATTGCCGATCATTGATTAGCGAGTGATCCTCCAGGTATCGCATGAGCTGCTTATTGATAAGGAGCTCAAGCACCTTGCAAATGACTGAGGTGACAGCTATGGGTCGATAGTTGCCTGGATCGGAGCGATCCCCTTTCTTGGGGATCGGTTGTACGTTCGCCTCTTTCCAGACCTCCGGCACGAGCCCTGTAGAGTATGACAGGCGGTACAGACGCGTTAGTACTGGAGACAACTCAGCAGCACATTTTCGTAACACCACCACCGGAATGCCGTCAGGGCCACTGGCTTTCCGCGTGTCGAGCGACCGCAGCACTGCCCGTACATCACATTGCCTGATAACAATATCAGGCATAGTGTGGCCACAGTTGGCGATGGCAGGGGGCAGCAGGCCACGGTCATCGACGCCGGAATTACCGCAAAGAGGTCTGTGAGCATGTACGCCTTCTCTTGGGCTTTGTGAGCCAGTGATCCATCAGGAAAACGCAGTGGTGGCAGCGAGGGTTGGCAAAAATTAGACTGTACGGCTTTGGCCAGTTGCCATTATCCACGGCTGCCCGTGGGGTGGGATGTGAGCTCCTGACCAAGCCGCGCGACGCGCTGGGCATCCGCTCTCTTGAAGGCCCTCTTGCTGAACCTAGTGGCCCTATTGTACGCTGCCTTGAGGCGGTTCACGTTCGGGTCACGTGCCGCCCGAGCCCTGACCCAGGCGCGATATGCCGACTGTTTTTTCTGGACAGCCTCGGCACATTCACGCCCAAACCAGGGGCGAGCTTTGCGGATGCTGGCGACATCAGTGAAAGGGATATAATATTCTATCCCTAGACTGATCTCGCCAGCAACGGCAGCAGCGCTATCCGAAGGCGCTTTCCCTACAAAGCAGCGCTGGCTCCACGGGACGGACGCAAAGTAATCGCGGAGACCGTCCCAGTCTGCCGACGAGTAGTGCCATAGTCGTCGAGTCCTTTGCTCAGCACGAGCAGGCGGTGGCACTTGGAAGCTGGCGTGCACCACACAGTGGTCGGAAGTGCCCAGTGGGGCGCGTACCGACACACTGTACTCGGCTGGGCGACTCGTCAGCAGTAGATCCAGCAAGGCAGGCGTGTGGTCTGACCTGTCAGGTATCCGGGTGATCCCCTGTACCATCTGGGTCAGCCCGTGGGAGAGAGCGAATGCATGGGCGGATCGTCCCGCATGATCGGTTCTAAGGGACCCCAGCCACTCAACGTGATGACCGTTAAAGTCCCCCATGAAAACCAGGTCAGCGTTCGGGAACCGACCTGCGCATCGTCAGCCATTTCGCTGAGGTATTCGAAAAGCCTTGTTGTCCCAGTGTCCCCTGTGTGGGAGCGGTAGACGCACACGTAGATCTGGCTCATAGAGCCATGATCCACGTGCAGCCAAAGGACGGAGTAGGAGGGGTTCTCTAGACAGCGCAACCGGCGGCAGCAAACATCCGCCCTAACGAACACGCACACTCCGGCTTTGTCGCGGAATTGTTTCTCAATTACATAACCCGGGTAACTGAGGTAAGACGTGTCGTCAGGGCGGCGTATCTGTGTCTCCGTAAGGAACATCACAGAAGGCCGTGCCGTCTCTAGGTGATGGTGGACGGTATCGAGGTTCGCATGGAGTCCGCGGATATTCGCGAACTCCACCTCAAAAGGAATCGTCTTTGTGGGGTTTCCAGAGGCCGCTGTGTACCGTTTATAACTTTGTTGCACTGTCATGATGAGATATAGGGAAGCGTGAAGACAGGGCGGTATTTGGTGCGGCAGTAAGTGACAAAGTGCAGAGGCTAGCTTCGTCTAGAACCGTGTGGCTAGGTCGGAGCCGACCTGCCGGACGGAAGGGCTCCCAAACCTGAAGGCCGCCGCTACCCCACACCGGTTACCACCCGGAGCGGCGACCTCACATCAGGATTATGCGCAACATGTGGGGCAGCCTCCTGGGGTGGTTGGTACCAGGCGGGCCCCATGACTATGTTGCGGGCGGCCGCGGCAACGCCGTTGCTAAGGGTCTCCCTGGCCGGCGAATCGACCCACACCACCCACACTAGACTCCGCTTCGCCCCCACTGGACCCCTGCCTGCCGCACCATACATCGCCCTGGCCCAGCAGTGCAGCTGCTGAACCCCTAACGCAACCCAGCCTGGGCTGGGTTACTTGGGGGGCTTTAGCACAGCTGCACGGTGGTACTTCCCCGGACCAACACTGTTGTACCACCTGGTATCCACGTAGGGGCCGAAGCCACCACATGGGTACCGTAATATACGAACCTCGTCCGTTAATCAGCAGGTGCGCCACTAGCAGGTGAGGTCGCTGGGGCCCGATAGATGTAAGAAGGGCCCCTTTGCACCCAAAGCTTTATGGCAGCTAGTGTTACACTGAAGAGATCTCTATATATTTAAATATTAAGAAAGAAATTATAAATAGGTTACAAACTGATGTCATCGGCAGGACTTGAACCCACACCCACGGCCGTTCCCTAACAGGGGGTATGCTCTGCCAACTGAGCTACGATGACCAATACCGACAACCTCGAATTTTTGCTTCATATCATATTCATAATTTCTATATCGCGCTATTAAGGTTGGCGTTGGATCCACTTACCGCAGTTCTGCCGAACTAACGGTACCAGTGTATCGTGTTACAACGATTTATATATATAAATATATATATAACACTGAATTTTTAGATGAATCCTTACCAAATCAATATATTTTTGTGTTTTTGTGATCTATTTATAATTTCTTTCTTAATATTTTAAGAATAGTTTGAGCAAACTCATTACATACTCCGAAGTTAAATCTTGTATTTTCTCTCTTGTAGTTTATCTCTTAGTGTTGACTCTCGAATGACGAGGATTTTTATTAAAGAATACTAGTAGGTAATCGCAAGGAGGGTTTTCACGTCAGTACTGTGGTGACCGAGGATCGTACTAACGTCGAAACGCAAATCCAATATTGATATCTACACACGCTGGGTAAAGTAAAGCCCTATCCACACTAGGCTGATGTCCACGCAACTGAGACGATGCAATGTTCTGTTTAACATGTAAGTATTTCTTGTATAAATTTCGATTGAATCGAATGTATAATCTATGCTGGATTGATTCAATTCTTTGCGATTCAGGTCATGAATTGATTCGATGACTTAGGTAGGTACGTACCTACAACATAGGCTTTTTTTATACCGGGAATATGTACCGCGGTCATTGGTGGGAACCAGAGACATGTTATACTTCCATAAAACTATTTCAAGCGAGGGAAGCCACGGGAGTCCGCTAGTTTGATCTAAAATATTCAAGACTTGTAGGTATGTATTCACATGAGGTGGATGTACTACACCTTCAGTTATTGCATCAAGTGTCGGTCGGTTATTCTACACAAAAGGCTAGCAGGTGATTACTTGCATATTTAAGCCGTTTGGGGTTGAGACACGGGTCATGGGGTCCGAGTGCTCGCTGCCTTTATATAGACACTGCTAAACGCTTAATCGATGTTTCTCAGTACCAGAAGGCTGCCATTTTCTGGCCCAAAGAATAAGTATCGCCATCCAGCCGTATCCAACTTGGCAACAAAGCCAGCATTCTGGGAACCTTCCCAGTCGACAATGACGCGGAGGATTTTTTAAAGGATATTTTGTAACGTAAATATTTTTAGTATATAATTATGTATTATATTAATTAGGAACTAACGTGAGTCCAAGTGAATACTCTGTACGGGTCACGGAGCGCATAGATTTCCTGAAGCAGAAAATCTATGCGTGGGCAAACCGCATAAGGCGATATAAAAAGAGAGTGTACAGATATACACAAAATCGCTAGTTCCAAAAATACGAGAGGTGGGTATACAGAAGGTGGGAGCGACCTGACTCTGACTCTGACTGACGATGTGACTGATGGGAGCCTACCTGATGCTGATGTTACAGTTGCCTTTTGGAAAAGCATCTGGTCGACACCCGTCAGTCATGCGCAGGGTGGGTGGATTGGGGATGTAGAGCGGGCGTGTGAACCAATACAAGCTATGGAACCTATAAACATATCTGAAGATGATATTGGTTGTGCAGATCGTTCGTTACCAAATTGGAAATCAGCTGGAACGGACGGACTGCACAACTTTTGGTTAAAATGGTTCCGTAGCTCACACGCCTGCTTGGCATCTTGCTTCCAGTCATCCCTTGAGTTGGCGTCGCTTCCAACTTTTATGACTACAGAGTTATACTCACCTTCTTTATAAGTCTGGTGGTACCACAGACCCCAAAAACTATAGACCCATTACTTGTTTACCAACTATATACGAGTACAAACTTTTTACATCTATTCTGAGAGTCAAAATTTATGCACATATAGAAAACAACAATATATTGTCAATCTCTCAGAATGGATGTAAAAGTGGGGCACGTGGTACTAAAGAGCTCCTTATTCTTGACATGGCTGTTTGTCAGCAGGTACGCCACAACCGAAAGAACCTTGCGACGTGCTGGATTGACTACAAAAAAGCGTATGATTCTGTAGGTACCTCATACATGGCTTCTAAAGGTGCTGGAGTTGTATAAAATTGATGCAACTCTGTGCACCTTTTTGATGTCATGTACTCATACATGACAACCAAAACCGTATTCCATTGTCTCAACAATGGAATACGGTTTTGGTTTATCCAGGGTGTCGTCAGATTCTAGGAGGGTACCAATAGGGATCGAAAGAGGAATATTCCAGGGCGATAGTCTGAGTCCGTTATGGTTTTGTCTAGCACTGAATCCTCTCAGTACGCTACTAGAGGGTTCAGGGTTAGGCTATCGGATGCGGAGAGGGGGTCAAATTTTATCCCACCTTTTTTAAATGGATGACCTAAAGTTATTTGCCCCTAATGGCCCCGAATTGATGGCTTTACTGAAAGTTACTGAAACTTTTAGTAAGGCTATCAGTATGGAGTTCGGGGTAGATAAGTGTGCGGTCATGCATGTGAAAAAGGGCGGGATTGTGGAATCTGAAGGAGTCAGTCTTTCGGATTTCACACGATTTGGGTCGCTCTCCGCAACCGAAATCTACAAATATCTAGGTATGTCCCAAGCTTTGTGTATTGCTGAGACTGACATGAAACAGACGTTGCAGAACCGTTTCTTTGGCCGCCTGAAGAAATTACTGAAAAGTCTCTTGTCAGGCAGTAACAAGGTACGGGCAGTTAACGGCTGGGCCATGCCAGTCTTAGTATATGTATATATTATTAGCTTCTAATTCGGTCTGAGTCCATCTAAATATGCCAATACTCTTTTGGCATATTTAGATGGACCGAATTAGAAGCTCTGGATAGAAAGGTACGTTGTCTATTGACTTCATACCGAATGCACCACCCACGTTCGTCAGTAATGAGGTTGTATATCCCACGGAAATGTGGAGGTCGAAGATTTTTAAACGCCAAGACTCTCCACTTCTTGCAGGTGGACGTGAGTGTGCATCGAGATGTCGTGGCAATTGATAACGGACTGACCCCACTCTCCCTAGCTAAAGAGAACTGGCGCAAACCGGTAATATTAGGTGTATCTGATCGCAAGGAAATATGGAAGAGCAAAGAGCTTCACGGTCGTTTTTATCGGGATCTACATGGGCCCGATGTTGATTTTACAGCTTCCGTATCCTGGTTACGTTGCGGTGATCTCTTTGGAGAAACTGAAGGTTTCATCTGTGCAATTACTGACGAAGTTATGATGACTAATAACTATCGGAGATTTATTGTCAAAGATGGGACGCTAGACATTCTGTCGGGCATGTCATCGTCCCGGAGAATCTTTAATACGTATTATCTCTGGTTGTTGCCGTCTTGCGAACGGTGAGTATTTGCACAGACACAACCAAGTAGCCAGCTAGGATTATCCACCAACAACTTGCTCTAAAATATAACCTTGTTGAAAATGGTCATGCTACATTGTATTGGGATCGTTCTATTATCACTGATAGGACTATTATAGCCAACAAACCAGATATAGTGATAATAGATCGATTAAAACGCCTTGCAATAATTGTCGATATCACTGTGCCGCATGACGAGAATCTCGTGAAAGCAGAAAAAGATAAACAAATAAATATTTGGATTTAGCTCACGACATTGTCGACATGTGGGATGTGGATTTGGCGATTATTGTTCCGATAGTCGTATCTGCTCATGGTTTAATAGCCAAGAGCCTCGACCACCACCTACAGAGGCTAGCGTTAGGCAGCTGGGTCAAGGGCTTGATGCAGAAGGCGGTTCTGTTGGATACGGCCCGTATTGTGCGGAAGTTCCTATCTCTGGAGCCCTAACCACCGGTAGCTTGGTCTCTGTACTCGATACCGGGGGGTCACTATTTTTTATATTTTTAAATATATTTGTTTTTTTATAAGTTTATTTAAAAATATAGTAAATATGTATAAAATATAAAATGTAATAAAGGGAATATTAATTAAATTTAAAAATAATAATATTGTAATTATTGATTAATTACAATATTATTATAATAATAATATTGTAATTCTTATTGTAAATAAAGGCTAAGTACTCAATTTCACTAAAAACTTTGTTAGTTGGTAGGTAGGTAGAGGCTAAGTTTTCATCTCCATTTGTTAAAAACTTGTCACAATAATATTAAATACTTAAATACCATCATAGTACTTAACTACTTAAGTATGTATTTGAATCAAATTCCAGGTAACTTTTATTGCGGTAATCAGGTAACGTGACGCCCATTTGATACACGATACGAACCTATCTATCTACCGTAACTACATTAGAGTTACTGTAGGATTTATCCAAATTGTGCAAAATTATTAAGAACTTCTATTTATTCTTCTCAATCTCGACATGTTATAAAACAGGTAGACGCAACTTTGTTCACTTCCCCGTTATTACAACAGTATGGAAGTCTAAAAAGTACCTTATTATTTAGTGTTTAGTTCTTTGGGCATCCTAAATAATGTTACGGACACAGATAAAAAAGGATAGTAGGTATAGCAGTACCTACGGTGACAGAGAGATAAAGAGACACCCTAACATACAACATTATATCATTAACCTTATCAACATTTGGATCGAGACAATACTAATTTATCATTTCAAATGACTGTAGCCATAAAATAAGTACTGTAGCCGACTATTTCGGTTTCCTCATTGTCATGCGCCGTACAACGATAGGCGGAGAAGTTGGCTTGTTATTAGCTGCCTAGCCGGCTGCTGCTGCCGGTGCCGGTATTGTATTTGCCTCAGTTCGTTACCGAATGGTGATCATAATACACGTTCGGTCGCATGGCAAAACCATTTGACACGCTTTCGTAGGTATTCGTTTACATATAATAGTATTGACACAACACTGTGAGGTTAAATATGTAAATAAAACTAGTCAAGTGTGCACTCGTAATATACTATTCTAAGCTTGGGAATTAGTAAGGTGAGTGTTTCTGTTTAATACTGTGTTGCTATGATTAGGTAGGTCAGACGGGGCCGGGCGGAAATATGTACTTACAAACACGACAATTTTAACATTTGTTTACGCGTACGAAAATGCGATTTGAATATAATTTTATTTAGATATGATATTGGAAATTGTCTGAAACCATAAAACGTTCATGTTTTTTATAAATTGACATAGGTAAAAAAATAGTTTTTTTCTAGGCCTTGACCTCATGACTCTCATGAGAGACCCAAGACTTTATTTTGAATATCATGCCTTAGATAACGTGGTGAGCGGGGCAATGAACTCGCCATTACAATAAACTATTGACCACAAATTGACGGCAAGTGAAGCGGCAATAGGATCCGTAGGTATTTAATTAGGTGGGACCAATAATAGTGTACTAGAATATATTTTAGTCATACACGGCCATATAGGTATAAAGTGCATGGAGGTGGATGGAATGGGAGTCATTGGATTCGCATGTAACATGCCTTTGCCTATCCTAACTGTGAGACAGGCGTGATTATATGATTTGACCTATATTTGGTAATGCGAGGTCATCGACTTTGTCGACACTCTGGTATAGGCGTACCTACGTAGAAAGAAATATATTGAACACGTCTGTCAAACAAGTAGGTATGAGAATAAAAATGTTCTTGTTTTCAAATTAGGTTTTGCGATAATGTATCTAATTTTATTTCATACTAGCAGACGCCCGCGACTTCGTTTGTGCCCGTTTTCGCACATTTTTTCATTGCTTCTATCTGCTGGGCGAATATTCAGAAATGATTTAGTTTGTTCTAAAACTTTTTGACTCTTAAAAAACTGCATGCATTGTTAAAATTTATTAAAAGTGTACATATGCAGGTTAAGATATTAATATTCTTAAACGAGTTACTCCAAATATCCAAGCAGTTCATGAAAGAATCATGCTTTTCTTTAAAACGCTGTTGAGGATAATGATAAAATATGAGAAAAATGATTTTCAGTAATCAGGTGAATGACGATATGTTGAGGATAATGATAACTTCTCCAATTTAGTTAGTTATTACAGCTGTAAACGACGAGGGTACGCAAGAATGAATGAAATACATAGTATAAATATTTAGATTATATTATTTTTATTTTAAACTATTACAATCAACAAAATAAAATAATGTCAAAATGATTTTAGAACAAAAATATATTAAGTATAACAACTTCTAGTTATAGGTTTCAAACCATGATTGCTTTATATTGCGTAAAGTCTATAGATGTTACATTTATTTACAATAAGAATTACAATATACAAAATAAACATAATTATAGACTAAAAATATTTACATTACAAAATATCGTTTAAAAAATCCTCCGCGTCATTGCCGACTGGGAAGGTTCCCAGAATGCTGGCTGTGTTGCCACGTTGGATGGCGATACTTATTCTTTGGGCCAGAAAATAGCCAGCCTTCTGGTCCTGAGAAGCATCGATTAGGCGTTTAGCAATGTCTCTATAAAGGCGGCGAGCACTCGGACCCCATGACCCCGTGTCTCAACCCCAAACGGCTCAAATATGTAATCACCTGCTAGGTTAGCATATTTACGCCGTATAAAGCCTTCAGCCGATGCAGCAGCAGCGCCGGCACATCCGGATGTGCTTGGAAGGTGTGAAGGTGCTAAGGTACGCATGTAGCGGAAGGTAGTGTCGTCCAACATTGTACCGATGCTGGGCGATGGGAGCGCCTGGATCCATAACCCAGTCAGGGTTCCATAACCCATTCTCCAACAGCTAGTAGGCGTGCACGCTCTGAAATATTGACAGAAGTGTCAATTAGTGTATTAATTCTCAATTTACAGAGCGGTGAATCCCACAGTCGCTGTGAGCCTAGGCGTGAGGGCAGGTCAGTGTCGGGGCAAGACATCCTCCAAGCATTTATGGCATCGGTTTTGCATCGCACCTCGGAATCAATCAGTGTATTTGACAAAATTTTCCTGACTAATTCTTCGGTGCTATGGACCGACGACAGAAATGCTGGCAGACTGACATCTGTGACTCTGCGAATACCTAGCCCGCCCAAGCGAACTGGAAGAGACGCTTGGACCCAGGCCCGGTCATTAATATTTACATTTAAAATTTTACACAAAGAATTTTGTATTAAGTTGTCTAGTCTGCCCAAAATTTCTACATTTTTCCAAAATTGTCCTGAACGGAGGGCATGTGTAAATTTGGGAACGAAAAGACAAAAACGAAGAATAGTGAAAGCTGAATGAATACTGATATTACATAGACTGTCAATAACCTGATCAAAGTTTTGAATTTTTTCATCGATAAAAGTGGAAAAGCCATCTTCTAAAATCGGGGACCCTAGGAGGCGTAAAGAAGTTTTGTCCAAAACTTTTATGTTGGGGGCCAGACAGTTGAATTTGGAGATTGTTGTTAATTTATCTGTGTTTTTAGATATAAAAATCTCACATTTATTCGGGTTCAGTTCTAAACCAATTGACTGAAACTCGTTCTTTATTAGGGCTAAATCTTGTAAAACTGTCTCTACTTTTCCCCCTAAAGTCCCGTCGTCTAGATACCAAATGTTAAATTTGGATTTTATTTTTTGAATTATTGGGAAATGGCCAAACTGAAGATGACTGGTCCCAACGGATCACCTTGCTGACATCCAACGGCTGAATTCAAAAGGTGGTCTTTATAAATTAATTTTGTTGGCTGACTATAGCATTGCCAACGAAAATTAAATATTTTGGGGGTTTCTAATTTGGCCTGTGTCAGCAAGGTGTCCCTGTTTACAGAGTTGAAGGCGTTTTTCAGGTCAACTTTCAAGATGACCTCTCCATCTTCGCTACTGTCAAGGTATGTTGCAAGCGCATGGATTGCGGCCTCACAACCTCCTTTTGAACCAAAACCTAATTGAAAGAGCTAAAATTTGGTAGTAAGCTCCGTACTATAAAAACGACAACAATTTCAAGGCGGAAAGTGGTATCGACGTATCGTCCAACATAGTACCTATATTGGGCGAAGGAAGTGCCTTGAAATTGTGTGGACCCACCTTGATTTCTAATAGCTTCTTTAGCTAAAAGAGTCCCATTTATAGTGGATGTTATCAACTTATTTCTTAGCTTTGTTTTTATGTTGTTAACTTCGCTAAATATCCTTTCACAATCTGCGTTACTATGCGGCAAACTTAATATGTCCATAGCAAACTTTGCTAATGTTTTGCACTCTGTTTCATCATGAACTTTCAGCCAAAATTCATGGGCTCTCACTCATTCGCACCTAATAGTTAACAGACCGACCATATGGAAGTTCGATTTTTGCTGAGCGCGTGGCAGGTGGCTTTTAGGTTACCTCTGGCGCTCCGCAAAAATCGGGTTTCCAGACACTCTCATACCGAACAACGTTTCTTGTCCTGCACCTGGAGCTAGTTAGGAATAACTAGTTCTTCTGTGCGGGGCTCCTATCAACTAATCAAGTATTTCCTTGACATTAGCGAAATCATCGATAAATATCGATGGAGCCACGTTTTTAAAAAAAGAAAAAGATGAAGAACCGACCGTATGTGCGACAGAGATAACAAAAGATTGAGTTCAATTTAGTTTCGTTTCGTTGCATTCAAATAGGGGAATCCCGGGTGACAAACTAAGGCATTGGTTTGTATTGTATTGCGTTCATGCTTAGATAAAGAAAAGGAACGTCCCACTCCGCGTTGCGTTTTGTTTCACGCAAGAAATTTGTTACGATTCTGAAATGCCATATATGTATAATAATACGGCAATCCAAAATGTGCCGTATACCGTAAGTTCAGAAAAATAAAGGTGAATTGCCGTATATTACGGCAATTGCCGTATCAATAATAACGCTGGGTCCGAGTGCTCGCCGCCTTTATAGAGAGATTGCTAAACGCTTAATCGATGCTTCTCTGAAGGCTGGCTATTTTCTGGCCCAAAGAATAAGTATCGCCATCCAACATGGTAACACAGCCAGCATTCTGGGAACCTTCCCAGTCGGCAATGACGCGGAGGATTTTTTAAACGATATTTTGTAATGTAAATATTTTTAGTATATAATTATGTAAATGTAATTCTTATTGTAAATAAATTACACAATGTAAGTAGGTACTATACCTAGGCAGGTAATGGTAGTATAAAGTACTATTCTCTATTCTGTGGTATAAGTATACTACCATTATAATAGGTTGTTACTTAACTATCTCTAGCACGACTGTCATACTGAATTTCGAAGTTCAAAATAACGATGAACTGTAGCCCTAAAGTACCGAAACGCGACTCACATTAGTGCGAATATGTGCCACATCGATTCACATGTGTATTCCAGCGCGATGCACCTTAGTGCGAAAGTCCAGTAAATGCGAAGGCATGCCACATAGACACACATCCTATTCTCTGCTAACTCGAAGGCTACAATTATGAACTCAGGTTTCAGATCGATTTTTAGTTCATTGAGTGCGTATCTTAGAATGATTTCTAAAGAAATTAGGTACGCACACTTAGATAGAATAGAGTAAAAAACTCTTTATTGTACCCCAATTACATTTTGTTGGAATTAATTAAGGGCCCAGACCGCGCACGGATAAAGTCGATTTTGAGCGACAGCAGCGCTATTGTTGCCCGAATCATCCGACGGGCGGGTGAATGACCCAGAGAGCGCGATTTTGAAAATGTTTTGCGACAAACGTTCCACGTTGAGTTATTGTTATTGAAGTTGAATATTTACAGCATAACAAAAATGTTGAATTATTGGAAATAAACGACTGCCTATTTGTAAAATATTCCAAGAGTAGTTTTCGTTATAAAATGATCCTAATTACTAGATAAATAAATAAGAGTAGTTTGAGACACAATTTTTATGATTTTCTATTTATAATAAACAATCAAGAGCAGGTCCGGACTGACCTTTTTGTATTCTACTTACCTAAAATTCCAACTACGAGTACCTATGTATTTATTTGTAATTTTACTACCAAAGTTTATTCTTATTTCGTAAAATTTTCATTCAATAAAATAATTGCAAATTCAGTAGGAAGTACGGTCGAAATAACATCACGCCTTTCCTCGCTAGTGTTTATATCTACGCAAGGAAATGTGCCTATTGCGTAAACTCAAATACTTTTTGCTTACGATCACCTCGCAATCTAAAAAATCTTCTAGGGTTGTACAAAAAATTGTCAATAAATGAAACACAAGTATAAAAATGATTCATATAATTAAAAGTAAACAAAATATGAGTCGCCACCTAAAAAGCGTGCTAGGGTTGTACAAAAATTAGTTATAAACAAACATGAAATTTATAAATTATTCATATACTTAATTAAACGAAAGTAAACAATAACAAAATATGAGTTTAAGAGTTTCTAATGTTTTTTTCATTTTAATGATTACTGATCAAATTCTGATTTCTACTAATTTGATGATAAAATCAATTGCTATTGCAAAACCTATCAGAATGAAAATGTTACCAGCTGCCCGATTCACGTAATAAAAACCGTAGCGTAGTGACTTAAAAATGTCACTTCGCACACTTTTTAACCGACTTAAAAAAAGAAGAAGATTCTCAATTCGCTGTATTTTTTGAACCGATTTTGATGATTTTTTTTTTATTTGAAAGCTGGTGATCCCGTGTGGTTACATTTTAATTTCATTAGGATCGGACCTTGGGTTTACACCAGGTAACTCTTCAAAATCGTATAGGAATTGTATAGAAATTGAGCTATTGGAAGATTTATGACAATCCAAGACTAGATAAGTAAGTGCGTTAAAAACAGAAAACCAAAAGGCGATTTCTAAGTTTCTAAGTTAAAACGACTTTTGAACTGGCGTGTTTACGTGAATCGACCGGCTGGGTAGTTAAGTTACCTCAGTCTCTTTCAAAATCATTAGACGTTCTTCTCTTTCAAAACACGTAAAGCTCTTTCTTTCCTCTCTTTCATAGCCTCTATGACATTGGGCGGGTCACGAATAGGCATGCTTCGTGACTGCCGAGGATCAACTAATTCTGGAAGGAGGCAATCGTAATAAAATCTAACTAATTTCATCTCCATTTTCTCCTTCCAAAATTTGTCGTCCTTTTCTATAATATAAACTTTCATAGGTACAGTAGCACCAAACCAGATGCCAAGCATGCAAACGTTTCTTTTAGTTATATGTAGCTGTCCCTGAATTTGGAAATACCAGTAATGATTTTTATTTATGACATAACCCTTGGAAGCCTTGTCCTTAACCCAAAAGGTATGTTTGGCCATTGCTTCATCAAGAGTCATGCCAGCTAAAGAATGTGGGCACTTAATTTCAATTAAACCGTTTGCATAAATGCCATCTGGTGTAGTACCAAGAAATTCATATTGATCGTCGACGAACAAACCGCAACCTTGTATACTAATATTCTCTTGAATTTCTAACTGTCTAATTGCAGTTTCTTCGTTTTCGATACCGTACCGTACAGCAGGCAAACTGGAGATATTACTACCATAAACGATTTTACAAACAAGAGCAGCACAACTTGTGCTCTCTCGTTTTTTACAAACTTCCCCGAACGATGATGAGGTTAGTAATTTTCTCCTTGTACTCATCCACTCAGCACTACTTCTTTGCAAATGGGTCGACCTTTCAAGCTCCTCTCTTTCAGCACAAGACAACTTTAAATCAACTAAAAAAGATGACTTGGCTTTCTCATATAATTCTGGACTCAGATCAGGTTTTTCGCAGTTTGGTCCATAGTGAGCGTCTTTCGATACAGCGCTGTGGCTTTTTTTCAATCTTAATTTAGGTTTAGCAATTAAACGGTTTCTACGATTACTATTTTCCACTTTCGCGATCAAAGGATTAGGACTAGATTTAAATATGACTTCATGAGTTTTACTATGAATCGATCCCGTATTAAAAGACACAACAGCAGCTGCGCATCGGCCCGCCTAAGAACCACGGGAAGAATAATTTACACGCTTACCCCCAACTAATTTGGCAATTACTCCGTTAAAACTTTCAACTATATTACTTGTGCAATTATGAATTAAACTTCTAGAATGATATGACAGTCTTTTACTTAAAATTTCTACCGCGTCCATTAATCCGCATCCAACAATTGCTGGAATTAACCCAACAGGTTCTATTCGACGAGTGTCAGGTCTACAAAAATACTCCTTGCAATGTTGGTGATTACCAAATACGTGTTGTGGACCATTTAGAATATCTTCACTAAGATTTTTTATTTTTTCTTCGAGTGACTGATTTTGATCCCCCCAATATTTAATCGCGCATTTTACACCCGTTCTTAAACGCAAATACCTTTCTTTTAGGAATTTCCGCAACTCGCAAGGATACTTAGTGTCTTTCGACAATTTCTCCAAGCTATTGCAGTAGTTTCGTAAAAGATGATTTTTGCATTCAATTTTCTCTACTATTAAATTATGGTACGGACGCGAATCTAATATTTTTTTATAAGTACTGGAATCGCCGTCTGCTACAAATTTATTATAAATTACACCGTGATCAACAAAGGAACGTTTAAACCCCTCAACTATTATGGTCGATTCCATCCCGGTAGATGATCCTGAATAATTCTTGAAACAATTTATTTATATTCATAACTGACGAAGACAAATATAAAAGTGCAAAAGAATTCATACAATATTATGTTCGTGATGAACAGAAATTATAAATTTCCTTTACGCTATACGTATTGGTTTTTTATGGCGTCACTTATTCTATGTCACTCGGGCTTAGAAGACAATTCTAATGATACTAAAAACATTAAAATCGGTTCAATAATTTTGAACTTATCGTGCCACAAAGATATATTACTTAGTATATATACATACATACGTACACCAGTCGCGTAAAAGATAATATTTTACAAAAAAAATTCTTGATTTTGGTAAAATACGAGATTTGAACGTGAATTTTCTTTTGAGAAAGTAATTGAGAAGTATGTGTTTGTCTCACAATGAAAATAATAAATATTGCAAAAAAAAACTGTAGGTACTGAGATTTTGTCTTCGCCCATCACTAGCTAGTTTGTTTATTTATGTAACAAGTCTACAAGAATTACGTATAACAACTTACCTCTATACAGCGCGTAGCAGTGTTGCTCGGAGTCTCGGCCTGAAGGTTTTCTTCATTTTCAGTACTGGAAATATTATTCATCAATATCCACTTTTTATTTATTTTGTAATTTTTGTACAACCCTACGCCAGGCACGGCGCGCGCGCGCCCGTGCAATTTCTGATAGGAAACATACCTACTTCCACTTCCACATATTTAGACATGATGAACATGAAAACTAATAATACTGTAACTAATAATAGTGTAAGCAAACTCGTTGCTTTGAAATACATAAATATATGAAAACTAATACTATATTATGTAATAAAATTTATTATTATGAAAATTGTTCCTATAGAAATTGACTTTATTACTTATATAGATATTGAAATTACGTAATTATTACCTACTGGACATTGTAATTTTTCTTCTTAGACTGACATACCTAATTGTGTACCTATCTAATTACATGTCAAATCAATATTTACATGCTGTTGTAGGTATATGTCTGAATCAGGCGATCTAAATCATTGTACCTATTTGCTTTGTAATGTACCTACCCTGTTCAAAATGCAAATAGATTATATTATTATTACTACTAAGACATGATAAGCATACACACAAATAAAAGTAATAAAACTAGGATTTTTACTTGACACTAACACAAATCTAGTAAATTTTTTCTAGGTATTTAGGACAAGACGTAGTCAAGTAGGCAGGTAAATAAATAAGTAGGGAGGAACTTACATTTTATTCCGAGATCTTTTGGCTTTCACGTTTTTATAATGCGTACTAAATTTTCTTTTCGCTGGCATGGCACTCAGCAAATTATCCTGCGAAAAGAGACCCTCGCTTACCAATTACGTTTATGATACCTATTGCCTTTATCATGTTGAAAAATCTATGTATGTCGTGCAGAGAACTATACACCCCGCCAGTTCATATCTCGAGAAAATAAGGTGGGCAGGGCTTTGATTGTTTCAAGCCTGAATTGATACCTACTTTACAAGGTTCATAAAATGACCTACGCAACAAAGTAAATAATTTTGTATTTCTTACGATTTATATCTAGTTCCATCATGGTTTTCTTTCAGACTTTCATTATATCGGTACTTTCTATTTACTGAAAGTAAATTAGTTATAAAAATATTGTACTTACAGTTTTTCACAAAAAACACAAATTCACAACACGTAATTTTGCTGTAGCATCCGACACGCGTGGAGTCACTTTGAAATTCTATGGCGCACTGGCGATTAGTTGCGACGATCGTTCTATCGGGACGCGTTTGAATTTGCATACATTTTTCTATGGAGAATTTACGTAAAACATATCTAGATTTTAGGGCTTTAAAAGGGGAAGTCTTTGTTTGTAAAGGTACAAAAAAAGTACATGGTTATATTTATTGGCTTTTTCAGTGTTCAAAAAGTGTTTCTTTTTATCAATTTGTGTTGATTTATTGGGTTAAATCTGAAAAATACGAAGGCAGGTTTTCGAATTTTTTCTCAATTTTGTGCGTTTGTTGACGTTTATTATATAACAACTACAGGGTTTTAAGAGTTAAAATTAGCACTAACATCATTTTTGGTCTTTCATTTTAATATATACAAATTATCGTTGTTATTAATCATATGTAAATAGGTTAAATATGAAAAATCGTAACACTCTTTTCGGTGATTTTCACGATCTGGGCCCTTAAGATAAATAACTTAATCTAATCCTTAACTTTTACTTAAATAATTCTGGAAAACAATTAAAAAAACTGCGCCTGATGCATTACGCTTAGCATGTTTTTTTCGCGGTGCAGTTAACGGCAAATAGGTAGGCACTTCGTAATTAGACTTTCATTATGATTGTTTGTGTGTGTAAAGTTATAGATTTACTGGATCTTGAATTAATATCAGAACTACGTCTGTTTTTAGGTATATAAAGTGTCAAAAGTGGAACAATAAAAAACAAATATGTATGTATTAGAGTGAATAAATTTAATGATTAACTGATGTTATGAGTAAATTACCAACTCATACTCGTACAATTAAATCTTCATACGAGTATAAGCGAGATACCGCTTAAATAGTCTTTGAAATCCATAGATTATTTTTGTAACATGTGATCTCTTAATTTTTTTGTGTGGTTTGAGATACTTCTTTTTCTTTTCTTTATACTCGTATTTGCAGATATCCTTGCTGCTTCAAATGTCGTGTTTTTCTGCTCTTTAATTAATTCCTTTAATGTTTTGTAAATGTTTACTTTTTTCTATTCAGAAGACTATTCCAGGGGTTGTGCCAGTTTTCAATGGCGTTCTGAGTTGTCGGAATGTTTGCATTAACGCAATCCAAAACCGACCATATTCGCGGCGAAAATAAAGGAGGCGACCTTTTTAGCTTAAATTTCTGCGTATTCTTTTTAGATTTTTATAAAATTTCTTTGTAGAATTTTAAAAATACAATCTGTTACTTAATTGCTTCTTGAGGAATGATTTGGTCACGAACAATTTCAAACGCTTCTGGTATTTCAGACGGATTTAAAAAATCCAACGCCGCCAGGTGTCGCATTTTATGCGCAAATTCACTATCGCTGGTTGGTGTACCTACTTGTTTTGCCAATCCGTCACTTTGAATGTGCCTCCAAATATTTTGCGATAAGTGGAATGTTGTGCACTGGGGAACACATTTTGACAGGCTCTTATAGGTGCCAATTCAAAATCAGTAACTATGAATTTAGGCTTCAGATCAATGGTTAGTTCATTAAGTGTGTTGTAATGTGAATGATTTCTAAAAAAATTACGTACAATCGTTTACTTTCATTTGAAAATAATCCGTACACAAGTGGTAGTATTTGATTGGTCTCATCATTTTGGCCTACAAGTCCACGTATAGAATCAAGTTGGTAAAACAAATCTGGACACCACTGGAATGTTCCATCCATTATCCAAAACTTCGATTGATGTAAAAGACGTAAATTTTGTTTGGTACTAAAGACAATAACAGTACCAACATCTTCATCATTGAAATTACCAATTAAAAATTGTTCCCCTTCAATTTCAGTGAATTGATCCGGTATGGTAAAATCTTTTAAGCTTTTTGGAAGTTTTGGTTCGTTTCGAACACGTTCTCTCTGTATAACCATTCGCATGACGGCTTTGGAAGGCATAAAAGGAGCCGATGTAGAGAGTATTTCCTGAATGGCTTTTTGCATTACTTGTCCAGGTCGATCTAAACTATGTTCTGTTCTTCTTTTTAATGCAGCTCGCAAAGTATGTGCCCGCGTAGAATCATGATCAGGTTCATGGATATGGCAAATATTATTCATTTTAATCATAAAGTGATTATCACTAACCTTTTTTGTGATTATCGTAGAACAGCAACTCGAAGATTTCTTCCTGACGCAACAACAGTAGAATGTATCAATCATTGCAATGTTTGTTTAACATATTATTATACAGAAAACCGTCTACTAGCAAGAGATTTTTATTTTTGTGCGATTTGACAAACTCACAAGGAACTTCCATTTTTACGAAATCACATCATATAAAGAAGTAACGTACCCGATGTTAAAGTAACATCGAATAAATGAAACCATATTGTATATTGTACGTATCTACCCACATTGTCAATAATAAATTATTACGAACTATTATATTGATGTGCTTCCGGAAAACATACAGCATTGTTAATGAAGAAGCAGGTGTATACTTATCTCTATGTGCGATCTTGCTACCGAAAGCGGAACTACGTTTCCGTGACATTTGACATATGTCATCACAGTTGCACCAGCAAGGTGGGGAGCGCCGCCATTTGAGTTTGTCATAGCGTTGTGTACTTTCAACGAGTGCGGTCGTAATCTTAAATTATTACGTCAATCCGTAAAAAATAATTCAAATTCGTTCACAAAGTGATAATATGATATAAAATCGCGTCAGTCACTCCATTTATTTTTACTATCGTGAATTAGAAATATAAGTGAAGTAATATAATTATTATGACTGACGAGTCATGCCATATATTTTCACCATCGCGAATCCGAAATATTTACGAATTAGTGAAGTGATAATAATATAATTATTACGAAATCACGTCGCTCACGCCATAATTACATATTCAAATTCATGAATGAGAAATAATAGTGATATTTCGTAACGAACGTGAACATGTCTCACAAGGTTGACGTTGGGGGTACCCGGTACCTCTCAATCGTCTTCATTAAACCCTACAACGACTCAACAACCTCTTTTGCAAGATAGAGAGGTGTCTTCGAGCCAGTAAGCGACGGAAAACGATCCCCAGGTAACAGTCGATCGTTGAATCGACGTGTCAACCAGGTCAGTTTTCTTACATATTTTATAATGCATTAACAGTGTGTTTTTAACCTAACCTAACCTAACCTGAGTATAATCAGGGAACACGTATTTGAGCAGTCAGTGAATCAGTCAACAGTGAATTTTTGACAAACCCGTAGATTTAGGGTTAGAATTCATTTATTTATTAAAGTAACTAGGACTCATCGTGTTTAATAACAATACCATTATGTGAAACTGATTTTGAAGCTCTGACACGAACTGTAAATGGAGATTAGGTACAAACTGTACTACATGATAACGTGATTTCCGCTTCTTCAGGTACTTACAACAGTGGCCTGTTTCCAATGGTCAGATATCAATCCCTATAGGAAACTTTAACATGGGGTAGCTGGAAATCTTCCTGTATACGTTTTTATCATATAAAATAAAAACAAAAAAGAAAATCGAAATTTATCTTTCAATCCCTTTATGCCATCCTCACTTCTGTATGCATAACATAAAAAAACAATTTAAATAATTACCTATAGGCTATTATAATTATAGATTATATAAATATATACAGGGTGTCCCAGAAGTCGACGTCAAGCCGGAATCGGGTAACAGGCTAGGTCATAACAGTTGTCAGAAAAATATAAAAAAAATCTAGGTCTTGTATTTTAAAAATTATAGACGTTCAAAAAAGTAGAGAAAATCTAGGCCTTGTGAATGTTTTTTCATTCCTGTTGCTACAGATATGTACTTTTTTGTTTTGTTTTTTCTCTAATGTAACCCTGAATACTTTTTCTTTAAATTCTAAACTGAAATTTAAAGTCAATTTCTCTAGCTCGGAAGTAAAATGTCACCATTTGCCCAACCAAAAATTCAAAATAAATACTTAGCTCAGTTTTAACTGGCCACACTGAAAAAAAAATGTACTAGGTGAGTTAGGCAAGTAACTTTAAAAGTTAGCGCGTTTAATAAGGATTGTAAAACTGTAAAACACTCACTAGTTTATTTCTCGCATTGCGGCCATTTTTTTAATTTTCAAAAAAAAAAAACATTTTTTTAATTGTTTTATTACTTTACTTAGAAGGTATTCTGATGTACCTGTGGCTTTCTACAAGGCCGTAACTCTTAATATTATAGCTATAATACTAAAGTACCAATAGACTGATTTGACGAGTTGCGGCAACGATTAACGGAAGCAGCTGAATTTGTTAAGAACGGAGCTTGCATTACGGATGAAGGAAAGCAGTTTGAACATCTGTTGTAATTTTAATAAATCAAAGTTTTTCAATTATTGTTGCTTTATTTAATAACGACAGTAACAACTATCACATTTTAATTAGGTATCTCTATCTCAATCAAATAATAGTAGCTATCTGTCTCGCTCACACTTCGTCAAATCAGTCTATTGGTACTCCTCTAGCTATAATATTAAGAGTTACGGCCTCGTGGAAAGCCACAGGTACATCAGAATACCTTCTAAGTAAAGTAATAAAACACTTAAAAAACAGTTTTTTTTTCGAAAATTAAAAAAATGGCCGCAATGCGAGAAATAAACTAGTGAGTGTTTTACAGTTTTAGAATCCTTATTAAACGCGCTAACTTTTAAAGTTATTTGCCTAACTTACCTAGTACATTTTGTTTTCAGTGTGGCCAGTTAAAACTGAGCTAAGTATTTATTTTGAATTTTTGGTTGGGCAAATGGTGACATTTTACTTCCGAGCTAGAGAAATTGACTTTAAATTTCAGTTTAGACTTTAAAGAAAAAGTATTCAGGGTTACATTAGAGAAAAAACAAAACAAAAAAGTACATATCTGTAGCAACAGGAATGAAAAAACATTCAAAAGGCGTAGATTTTCTCAACTTTTTTTGAACGTCTATAATTTTTAAAATACAAGACCTAGATTTTTTTTAATATTTTTCTGACAACTAGTATGACCTAGTCTGTTACCCGATTCCGGCTTGACGTCGACTTCTGGGACACTCTGTATATAGATTATATAAATGCGCACTCATTGTCTACCTATTCTTATTTTCATAGTCAAAATTTGAAGCCAAAAGAATTATAACTAAAAACTTAATTATCTTTATCCTTTATCATCATAGCGTTGTGTCTTTTCCATATTTCTTAGTCTTCATTAACAATGCTGTATGTTTTCCGGAGGCACATCAATATGACGGTTTTACATAAAAATAAAACCGATATTATGTGCCGAGAAGGAAAACATACAGCATTGCAGGATGTTTTTCCTGGTGAAGGCTATGACAAGCTCAAATGGCGGCGCTCCCCACCTTGCTGGTGCAACTGTGATGACATCTGTCAAATGTCATGGAAACGTAGATCCGCTTCCGGTAGCAAGATCGCACATAGAGATAAGAATACACCTGCTTCTTCATTAACAATGCTGTATGTTTTCCTTTTAGGCACATAATATCGGTTTTATTTTTATGTAAAACCGTCATTTTATGTTGTTGATTTCTTTTTAATATTTTTTACCTTGTTTGTAAACATAACATAATAGTAATAAAAATACATATATTACAGTATACCATTTATTTCAAAATATGAATGAGTAATAAATAGGCAATATATTATAAACAATCATAATGAAAGTATAATTACAAATTGCCTACCTATTTGCCCTCCGCCGGGCGCCACTGGAAATACCTTCTGCGTGTAACCAGAAACGCCCGGCAACGGACGTTAGAGCGGCCGCGTATTTGGGACGCGGAATTGAAAAAAAACTCGTACTCCTTCACATTTCACTTCCTGTTATGATAAATCCTTCACAATCCAGGCTGTCAGGTTATGGAACTCGCTTCCACACGACATTCGTGCGAGTCCGTCACTGGACGTTTTTAGGAAAAGAGTTAAGGAACTTTTTCTCTCTCAACCATGATTTTTATTTATTTTATTATTTATTTTACTTTGATTGTATGTATTATTATATCTCTTCAAATAATAGTATAAGTAGCATATATTTATGATTTTTAATATTAAGATCGCACATAGAGATAAGAATACACCTGCTTCTTCATTAACAATGCTGTATGTTTTCCTTTTAGGCACATAATATCGGTTTTATTTTTATGTAAAACCGTCATTTTATGTTGTTGATTTCTTTTTAATATTTTTTACCTTGTTTGTAAACATAACATAATAGTAATAAAAATACATATATTACAGTATACCATTTATTTCAAAATATGAATGAGTAATAAATAGGCAATATATTATAAACAATCATAATGAAAGTATAATTACAAATTGCCTACCTATTTGCCCTCCGCCGGGCGCCACTGGAAATACCTTCTGCGTGTAACCAGAAACGCCCGGCAACGGACGTTAGAGCGGCCGCGGCTTTGGGACGCGGAATTGAAAAAAAACTCGTACTCCTTCACATTTCACTTCCTGTTATGATAAATCCTTCACAATCCAGGCTGTCAGGTTATGGAACTCGCTTCCACACGACATTCGTGCGAGTCCGTCACTGGACGTTTTTAGGAAAAGAGTTAAGGAACTTTTTCTCTCTCAACCATGATTTTTATTTATTTTATTATTTATTTTACTTTGATTGTATGTATTATTATATCTCTTCAAATAATAGTATAAGTAGCATATATTTATGATTTTTAATATTATATAATATAAATGTGTATGTTTGTATGTATGTATGTATGTATGTATGGACACAACCTATTAAGTATTATGTTTTAAACGTAAGTTATAATGTTTTGTTTCTTTTGTGCCTATGTACACTTTATTATTATATTTTTTTTATATATATTATATGTTACTTACATTAAAAAACACGATAAACACTTCTCCCTTAAATAAAACCTGGTCTCCTCTACAACTCTAAGGTCTGCTGGCAGATAAGTCACATTGACTTAAACACGCCTTTGTGCATATTGTTTGTATTAAACGTTATAGCGTGTATTTGATTTAACTATGTACAAGAAGATTAATAAAAAAAAAAAAAATTAAAAAAATAACCTATTTGCCGTTAACTGCACCGCGAAAAAAACATGCTTAGCGTAATGCATCAGGCGCAGTTTTGTTAATTGTTTTCCAGAATTTTATTATTGTAAGTAAAAGTTAAGAATTAGATTAAGTTATTTATCTTAATTAATTCCAACAAAATGTAATTGGGGTACAATAAAGAGTTTTTATTCTATTCTAAGCGTACGTACCTAATTTCTTTAGAAATCATTCTAAGATACGCCTCGATGAACTAAAAATTGATCTGAAGCCTAAGTTCATAATTGTAGCCTTCGAGTTAGCAGAGAATAGGATGTGTGTCTATGTGGCATGCCTTCGCTTTACTGGACTTTCGCACTAATAGTGCATCGCGCTGGAATACATTTGACAATGTGTGAAGAATCGATGTGGAATACTTTCGCACTAACGTGCTTCGCGATGGAAAACATTCGAAATTATGTGTATCGATGTGGCGCACTTTCGCACTAACGTGAATCGCGTTTCGGTACTTTAGGGCTATTTTGAACTTCGAAATTCAGTATGACAGTCCTCTAGCACGGCTGTCAGTACCTAGGTACGATAATTTGGGGTCCGAAGTTCCGAAGATATTAAGGGCCCAGACCGCGCACGGACAAAGTCGATTTTGAGCGACAGCCGCGCTAAAGTTGCCCAAATCATCCGACGGGCGGGTGAATGACCCAGAGAGACCGCGATTTTGAAAATGTTTTGCGATGTCTGAATCAGGCGATCTAAATCATTGTACCTATTTGCTTTGTAATGTACCTACCCTGTTCAAAATGCAAATAGATTATATTATTATTACTACTAAGACATGATAAGCATACACACAAATAAAAGTTATAAAACTAGGATTTTTACTTGACACTAACACAAATCTAGTAATTTTTTTCTAGGTATTTAGGACAAGACGTAGTCAAGTAGGCAGGTAAATAAATAAGTAGGGAGGAACTTACATTTTATTCCGAGATCTTTTGGCTTTCACGTTTTTATAATGCGTACTAAATTTTCTTTTCGCTGGCATGGCACTCAGCAAATTATCCTGCGAAAAGAGACCCTCGATTACCAATTACGTTTATGATACCTATTGCCTTTATCATGTTGAAAAATCTATGTATGTCGTGCAGAGAACTATATACCCCGCCAGTTCATATCTCGAGAAAATAAGGTGGGCAGGGCTTTGATTGTTTCAAGCCTGAATTGATACCTACTTTACAAGGTTCATAAAATGACCTACGCAACAAAGTAAATAATTTTGTATTTCTTACGATTTATATCTAGTTCCATCTTGTTTTTCTTTCAGACTTTCATTATATCGGTACTTTCTATTTACTGAAAGTAAATTAGTTATAAAAATATTGTACTTACAGTTTTTCACAAAAAACACAAATTCACAACACGTAATTTTGCTGTAGCATCCGACACGCGTGGAGTCACTTTGAAATTCTATGGCGCACTGGCGATTAGTAGCGACAACCGTGCTATCGGGACGCGTTTGAATTTCCATACATTTTTCTATGGAGAATTTACGTAAAACATATCTAGATTTTAGGGCTTTAAAAGGGGAAGTTTTTGTTTGTAAAGGTACAAAAAAAAGTACCACGTTATATTTATTGGTTTTTTCAGTGTTCAAAAAGTGTTTCTTTTTATCAATTTGTGTTGATTTATGGGGTTAAATCTGAAAAATACGAAGGCACGTTTTCGCATTTTTTTCTCAATTTTGTGCGTTTGTTGACGTTTATTATATAACAACTACAGGGTTTTAAGAGTTAAAATTAGCACTAACATAATTTTTGGTCTTTCATTTTAATATATACAAATTATCGTTGTTATTAATCATATGTAAATAGGTTAAATATGAACAATCGTAACACTCTTTTCGGTGATTTTCACGATCTGGGCCCTTAATGGTCCGTTTAACACCATACCATTTAGCCATCAAAATATATATGATTCTGTTCTCAATTATCATTTACAGGTTACTAACCTGAGCTCAAAATGGAACTATCTCATCTCCGGATAGTAGCCACTCTTTCGGTCAACTACAGCAGAGGGCTCATGTGTACTTCAAAAGTAAGTTTTACCAGTTTTTATTATCTATCTCGTATTTTAATTAATATGGCAATGTAATCAGTTCAGGTGATGTCGATGCCATGCCTTAAGGGGTACGAAACCGCCAGATATATAATCATATTCAATGTAGGTCCCATCGAAACGATGAAACGAGCGGAATCCTAATAAGATATCGATAATCACCGCCAGCTGCTGTCGCCACAAGATTTTTATTAATATGATACTAAGTAGTTGGCGGTGTGTAAAAGTTTACAATTTACGTTACAACCTATAATTTCGCAGATCTTGCGACCCAACTTGTCATGTACGCCGGCAATGTTTACGGGGTTCAACCGCAGCGCTCACACCCAAAATCTCACCGAAAATATGCAGTACATAAGCTATGATAAATTAATGTTGAAAATAGATCCTGCTACGTTAAAGTGAGTACACAAGTTACTTATGGACTTCCAGAAGACTATGATGATAGGATGTTAGAAAACAATCGATACCGCAATTATAAAGGTCAAACCGCAATTTTTTTTTGTCTACCTACATGCATTTTAGAGTTAAATTTCCATATTATTAAGTAATCACATTTTATTTACCTTCTGACACTCTGTTACTGTTACTAGGTCTAATAAATAGGGGACACAACGGTGTACATATTACGCGATACTTACTAAATGTGACCTGATATACTAACATTTTTTTTAATTCGTCGGCCCAAGTCCGCGGCCGCTCTCACGTCCGTTGCCGGGCGTCTCTGGCTCAGAAGGTATTTCCAGTGGCACCCGGCGGGTATACTAACATCTAACATAGATAGTTAGTTACACCCATACACCACTATCCAGAAGAGTATTACCTATATATATAGCAATTAGGCATATTATAACTGGGGGCCTCTGGGGGCCTAGACAAAATCGAATGTGACTTTGTCTAGGACCCCTGCTGGAGTGCTACCGTGTACATACCTACCTAAACACCGGACGGCGGACGCTGCGATACGCGGTGTATCTTGGCCGGGCTTGATTCGAGTTCCGACTTCCGAAGACTTTAGGCTGCTTTTACACGGCCATTTTTTTCACCAGACAACGGACCGGTGCGGCGAAGGCAGGTTGCAGTGCATTCGGTGCAATTTGTTCGACAGCCCTGTGTCCGGTGCGTGTAAAGTAGTGTAAACACATTCATGATAGGTCATTCTAGTACATCACCGGTGAATACGGTGAAAACAACGGCCCGTTGTCCGGTGAAAAATACGCTCGTTTATAGAGCTCATCTAATGATGACTTTAATTTTTAAATTAACATGAACCACATTAACTTTCAGGCTCGAGAAGACATTACAAAAACCATTATGCATAATGATGACCTATATGATGGCTAAACCTAAGCACGTGCAGAAATATGCAGATTTGTACCTGAGTCGAGGTGTTGATGTACTTGCCGTGTCCTGTACGCCGTGGCAGCTGATGTGGCCTGTCAAAGGAGCACAGGTTACTTGTCCAACAAACTTATTTTACCTTTTACTCTTCTAATTATTTCTTTAATATTAATAAAGAGGAAAGAGTTGGTTTATTTTTGCATTAAATAGGCTCCGTGCGGAACAGATTTTGGATATGCTTTCACTCTATTCTATATGTACCTGGTACCTGGTTACATTATCCCTGGGTGTTATAGGCTATTTTTTATCTTGGCAATGTGTCCCAAATAAATAAATGCGTGGTGTTATGTTATGTAAGTAGATACACGCGTCAAAGAAATTCTCCTCCTCGTTTCAGACTCACAATGCGTCCCTTGAGATGATTGAACTGTGCTGTACGCCCACTGTTTCCAAAAGTAACTAAGTATTTTGACAATATTCTCGTAGGTAATAGCAGCACGATTACTGAACTTCTTGGAGCAGAACGCATTGCCGTCAGCGCAACCACTGGCAGTCCACGGTTTCTCAGTTGGAGCTTACATGTGGTCGGAACTATTAGTGCTCACTACCAAGAACAAGGAAAGGTACTAAATGTCACAAACCTTTGATTATTACCGACGAGCACGATTCCTTGCTTGGAGGATCAGAGAACACAGTAGAGCACATGGAAAAAACCTTGCTACCTACACATATTGAAGAAACATATAGGTATTTTTTCACTACCTACTTGCTTTTATTCATTGACCGATTTCGCCTCGCGGCATCATCAACCGTTTAAGCATTTGATAAAAGAATCGCAGTCTCTTAGTGAATAAAAGCAATACCAGTGGAAAAGTATATGTTTTTGTTCAATAAGAGTAGAGTGACCTGGTTATCTCTTTGAAGGAGGTCCTCGGGACTTCCTCTTTGCCCAACTTTGTTCCATATCATTTGGGGCCTCTTTTTGACATTATTTTTACCATACACTACAGTTCTGAATCACCGCATCATAATATAGAGCCTCCTTCAGATAGTTTTATGAGCACGTAGTAGATCAATTATGTCATTGACTCAAAATTTGTGATAAAAATTTGGCTCTTATCTTAAAAGTAACCCTGTAGTATAGCAAATTATGTATATAACCAGTGCCATGATTCCACAGGTATCAACCAGTACTAGACCGCGTGGCCGCTCAGGTGTTTGACTCTGGTGCCGACATCCATGAAATCCCAGTGGGATTACCAAGCGCTGTATTCCCTAAAAACAAAATTCTACAGGAAACCTTTAGAGCTTATATCAAGTACGTGGAATATATGTATTTTTGTGTACCTACTACTTACATAGCTGACTGCTTAACACGAATTAAACTAACTAGTTATCCCGACGAACTTTGTATCGCCTCAAATAAAAAAAAAAAAAAAAAAACGATATTTTAATATTTCATGCAAATGTATGTAAATTGAAAAACGCGACAGACGGACAGACAGACAGGCAAACAGTCGTATTAAATATATACGAGTAGAAGATAGATTCGCAAAGATATATTCCAGCCATATAAGTAATAGTAATTAATTAATTTTTCATATATCTACACCAAATTGCGGCGTGCAAGAACATGAGTCAGTTTCATGAGTTTAAATTAATTGATAACATCAA
Organism: Nudaria mundana; assembly: GCA_963556515.1. Taxonomy (NCBI): domain Eukaryota; kingdom Metazoa; phylum Arthropoda; class Insecta; order Lepidoptera; family Erebidae; genus Nudaria; species Nudaria mundana. The sequence continues at coordinate 11,343,260 of OY748302.1, read as the reverse complement.
GCGGCGCTTACGCGACGTATGATCTGGATAAATTGTTTGCTGAAGGAGCTAAAAGAGGAGTATATTAGAGTATACCCCTCTCGCCGCTCGATCCTGTCTTCATTTTTCTCTTTCTAAGAAACATTAAGTATATATTTCTTTTCAGGGCTCACATGAACGTATTCCACAACATGGCAACAAAACATTACATGCAGGCTACAGGCGTATTTCACGTCAACCCCTGCAAAGCTCCGAGCTTGTTTTTCGTTTCGAAGTCTGATCCCGTCGGTGCAGAGAAGAGAAGTAGAGAAAAAGCCGCCTCCTGGGAAACTCTAGGAACAAAGGTAGGGTGAGCTTATCTTAGCCGTTTGCAAATCAATTCATCGGGACCTTCTTTGTCATCTCAAAAGCAAAGTTGAATAGTCTTCGCCGGCAGGTGAATGCGACTTCTCTGTAGTTACTCCTCAATGTCACGAATATAAAGTGGAACTCCGTCCGATCCTAGGGCATCAAAATAAGCTTGAAAAATTGTATTGTGGATAGCGAATACATTGCGTAAGCTGCCGTAAGCACCTGCACATATAGGTATTTCTACGACAGACCGACTTCAGATCCGGCTCGAAGGACCACAAAATCTTAAAATAATCTAAGTGCATGTGTCAATACAAAGCTCTTTTTCCTTCCACAGAAGAAATTAATTAAGATAGTAATTAAACGGGATGCATTTTTTCCTCAGTGTGCTTTTAATATTGTCTTACAGTGCAAAGTAAAATGCTGGGAGAGATCACCTCACGTGCAACATTACTTACGCCACCCCGAGGAGTACAGAGAGATATTATACTCTCACCTGGATCAGTGTGGCTTTTTCAAGAAAAACTAATATAAATAAGGAACACAAACCAGACCTAGTACCTAAAGTGAAAAAGATCTTTTGTCAAACGACATAATTTTACTAATATCGCAGTAAATTTCCTAAATCTATCTATATAAATAAAGATGAATCGCCGTTCGTTTGTCTCACTAAAACTCGGGAACGGCGGGTCCGATTTGGTTAATTTTGGTCTTTAATCATTCGTATCACTTCAGGGAAAGTTTATTTAAGGCGATACGAAGTTCGCCGGGACTGCTAGTAATAATATAAATGTACGGTTTGGTTATTGGTTACCAAGTAAAAGTGAGAATAGACAAAATTAAAGCTTTTATTAACTTTACTTAAATATAATATCATAAATGGTGGGAAAAGGTGACGAATAAAGTACAAGCATAATATTTTTATTACTGCGTTAATGAATATTCTGGCATGACTTTTAAGGCTGTATAGACTAAGCTAGTTCATTGGTAAGTGGAAAGTTGGAAAGTGTTTCGTTCCATGTTACCAATTACATAACCTTTAGTCTAATGTGTAGGTATGTATGACATCCGTGCTTACCCGCCAGAGGATAGAAGAAACAATAGTAGATTTTTAACCAAGGGATTAGTGAGAACGCCAATAATTCGAGGCAGAAATGGGTGTTTTCACACGAACTCGTGTGAAAACACCCATTTCTGCCACCCTTTCCACACACTCTACTCTTCATTTCGAATACGAGGAAAGCAAATAAATAGTCAGAAACAAAATTATACGGAAATTATTAACGGGAAGCATTGAGCCGCTAGCTCAGCGCCGAATAATAGCTTCCTTGGCCGCATTCTACCGTATTTACCACGGCGAGTGTTCTGAAGAGCTCTTCAATCTGATCCCACCCTCTTCCTTCCGATCCCGAACAACGCGTGCCGGGCAGAGATGCCACTCCCACACAGTGGATAGCATGTTCGCGAGAACCGAGCGTTTTAAACGTTCGTTTTTTTTCTGCCGAACGATAGTGGCCTGGAACGCCCTGCCTGTGCACGTGTTTCCTCCCACATATAATCCTGGGTTCTTTAAGCGGAGCGTGAAGAGGCACATCAGTAGGTCGTCAAGTTGAGGGCCACTCTCTATAGTATTGTGTGCTGTGAGAGTGGCCCACAATCGCTAGACGTGGTCACGACTTACCACCAGGCGGGCGGCGTCAATTTGGCGAAAGAAACATAAAAAAAAAAATTATAACAATAGAGATTCGCTCTGCTTTAGGACAGGCTTATAGTCTTTTGATTATACAACCTTGTCATTACTTATATTTTTCCATACAAAATAGTTACCGCGGGCTGTTTAGTCAGGTTTAGTCGGAGAAAGTCGGAGTCACATATAAACTTTTTTATACCTTAAAATACTCAGTATTTTAAGGTGTAACTGTCCAAATAATTATTGTTTGTGCTATTCACGTTATATTTTATTGTGACTAGATTCTTTTTATTTTGTTTAAAAGACCATTTAAAAACCAGAATGTTGTATAGACTTAATCGAACTGTGGCTGTATACGTTTTTGCCATCGCCTCAAGATCAGAATACTTTAGCCATTATTTTTTAATTGCGTGGGATCGCGGCCGCTCCCATGTCCATTGCTGCGGGCGTCTCTGGTGAGAATACTTTAGCCTGCCCTAAAACAGTATGAATGAAAAACAAAAATGAAAAAAATTAGGCGGGAGTTAGTTTGTGGCAACAGGTTTTTTAAAAACAAAATACTCGTACATAACTGCTCTCGAAGAAGCACCGAATAAGACTGTTTTATTTAATGAAACTTACTACTAAAGAGAATTAACAAACAAGGAGTTGTTATTCGACTAATCTATTCTTATGAACTAAGTTATCTAAAGTATCCTAAACAATGGTTACTGTATAATACAGAGCAAGTGATTGTTTCTTTATTATAACTTATTCTTAAAAGTAGACATAAGTAATATAACTCTTTCTTATCTACTTAGGAATAAGGGCCTTGTGTACAAAGACATAACTCCTCCCCCCTTAAGATGGAGGCGCAACGAAGTCTGCTGCTGGGGTGATTGGAGCTGGGTGTATTGGAGATGAATTCGAAGTCTAAATCCATGATACTAGTTTCTTACTTTTTCAGGGCTTCTGGTAGGTCTAGTTTAACGTTTTGCAAATCAATTTTTATTGGTGATATTATTTTTGTGTGTTGTGATCTTGGTAAAGGTATAGTTTCTCCTGAGTTTCCCTTACATTTACGAATATGTGGCGTTCATGTGTCATTAGTACTTTATCTTGAATTTGCACTTTGCAGTTGTTATCTTGTAACCAAGAAAACTCCTTTAATACGTTGGTACTGTACGTCGTTGTTACACATTGTCTTTACAACTTCTTCCTGTTTCATTACTATTATCCAGCTGTTATCTTTGATTTGATGAATAACTATGTTTTCATAGCTTGCAGTTGCATACGTGCAGTTATGCGGTTCTTGATGTTGGATGAGTTGTGCGATGCAATCACTCGAGTGTAGTAGTTGTTGCCATTCTAGGTATCTGCAGATCACGTCATCTTCTCGTATTTCGACGCATGGCTCTTGGGATTAGCGATCTTGTTATTTCCCAAGATAAGGAAGGGGTTTTTAGGAATTAGGATTGTATCGTTATTACTAGGAACGGAATAAAGGTGTAAAAGGTTATAGGATTGTTCTGCTACTATAGGTATGTTCAGTATGAAGTTACGTGTTCCATTTGTACTGAAGGCTTTGACATTAATTGCTTTTTCCCATCAGTAAATACTATTAATGTTAGGGTCGTAAGCTAGTATTCCATATATTTTATTTTGTATTTGATTTAATTCGATCTTCTATTAAATAATTCGGTTCCGATTTACTATACTGGGATGTAATTTATTTAAGTGAGCAAACGTGAGCGCGTTTTCTAACGTTTCTAATCGATCGTAAAGCTGTTGGAATGATGTCTCAATTTCATAAATACTCAATGTTAAGAAATTAGTTTCGAATGTCGTACTTTGCGTTGAATATCTGTCAATTGCTCTAGTAATTTCGTTTTGATTATCTATACTTATAATAAATCTATAGAAGTGAAAATTCTGTACATTGAAAATATAAAAAAAGGAAAGGGCAGGGGGTGTTACTAGAACGATACCGAACCCAAAAATGTGATTAAAAATTTTTTTGTCTGTCTGTCTGTTTGTTCAGGCATCACGCAAAAACTACCGGTTCGATTACGATGAAACTTGGTATAATTATTCTTTAATATCCTTGGCACCACGCTGGGTACTTTTTATCCCGGAAAAGTATATACAATAAAAACAAACTTAATTTTGCGGTTTCTATCTGTTGGATTAGCTTAGGAATTCAGCGAAATAAAACGGCAGATGAACGGACCGTGTACTACTGTATATTGAGAGAGTTAATACTCAACTGTTACAAAAAATTAACTTAAATCTACCGACAATTATAACGGTGGTTAAACCTGGTGCATATTGGAAAGCAATTACCGCATCAATTGGTTTGCTATTAATTAAGGCGAAGGCGCCTTAACATGCCCCCGGATGTTGAAAGGCACACTTTCAACCATCAACTGAAGTACAAACGGGCAATGGGCAGATTCGGTTGAATGCTCTTCGAATGACTCCTGCAGACGTGCGAATGTCCGCCACTCGAACAATGTCATCAGTTCCAGCATGCACAGCAGTAATTCTTCCTAGACGCCACTTCAGAGGAGGCAGTTTGTCATCCTTGACAATAACTAATGTCCCCAGCTTCAACTCGCCCTTACAGGAACGCCACTTCGTTTTCTGCTGTAACTCAGCAACATACTCCTTGCTCCAACGATTCCAAAAATGCTGGCGAAGCTGCTCAATTCGTTGAAAACGGGTTAATTGGTTGATGGAGTTGTTCTGATAGTCGGGTTGAGGTAGGGATGTTAACGGACGACCCACTAGAAAGTGTCCTGGAGTAAGCGGTGTGCAGTCGGCAGGATCAGACGACAACGGAGTTAATGGGCGGGAGTTCAAGATTGTTTCAATCTGAGTCCACGTGGTGTTAAGCTCTTCATATGTTAAATGACAATTTCCCAACACTCGCAGTAAGTGAAAACGTGTCGATTTTACCCCTGATTCCCAAAGTCCTCCGAAATGGGGAGTATAACTTGGTATAAAATGAAAGTTAATCCCTTCATTAGCCACCCTTTCGGATAAAGAATCGCAGTTTGATTTTAATAACTTGGAAATGTCGTTGTAGGCTCCAACAAACGAGGTACCGTTGTCCGAATATATATGGATAGGCTTACCCCTACGCGAAATGAATCTATATAATGCAAGTAAATATGTGTTGCTGGATAAATCACCCACTAATTCCAAATGAATGGCTTTGGTAGCAAAACATACAAATATAGCGATATACACTTTTACTAGCTTACATCCGCGGCCTTGTCGGCTGGCACACATGATTGGGCCACAATAATCTACGCCACAAGTTTCAAAAGGCGATCCACCTGGAAGGAGCCGCTGTTGTGGTAGGTTACCCATAATGGGGGTAACTACACTACCCTTCATACGACGGCATTGAACACAGTTGTGATAACAAGCCTTTGCTAAGTTTCGGCCACCTAAAGGCCAATATGACTCTCTGATTGATGCTAACAATAACTGCGGGCCCGTGTGTTCGAAATCAAATAATAGTTTAGTAAATTCATGACTGGACTGTAATAACATAGGATGTTTCTTATCATAAGAAAAAAGGGAATTGTCTAAGCGTCCTCCTACACGAATAATATTATTGCTATCTAAATAAACATTAAATTTTAGGAGGGCGCTCTTGGACGGTAAACTTTGTTTTTTAATTAATATATTGTATTCTGGAATGGACTGTTCTTGAGATTTAATAATTAAAACATTTAAAGCATCTTGTAACTCGTTTTGTGTTAAGAATGTACTGCATACAGGTTGTTTCCTACAGCGTTGAATAAATCTGAGAACATAAGCCATGCAGCGCACAAGACGTAATTAGAAAATCGGTTGAATTCTATTAATGAGTTCGCAGTATTATCTGTGACAATAGTGTTTAATGAAACATGAGGTCGCATTTCGGGCAATGACTCTGTATTTGAATAATGGAGCTGAGAAGGCCAATTACACAGATCCTGCTGTAAGAAGTCGGGACCATTCCACCATAAATTTAAACATGTCAGAGTACTAATATCTACGCCTCGAGATATTAGATCTGCTGGATTTTGGTCTGTGCGTCAGCCTTGTCTAGAATCTCAGCAACGCGATTGCGGACAAACGGTTGGAGCCTAGAGGGCAACATCTGTAAACACTATGGTGGAATCTGTCCAACAGTAAGACTGACTGATATTAACTCGAAGTGAGTTACAAACCTTCTCATACAGACGTGCTCCTAATAAAGCTCCACACAGTTCCAATCTGGGGATCGTAGTGGGCTTTAGCGGTGCCACGCGACTCTTAGACACTAACAACCGACCCATGTACTCACCGTTAGGGTTCACACTACGAACATAGACGCACGCACCGTAAGCGCGTTCCGAAGCGTCCGTGAATACATGGAGTTCTAATACCTTAAATGAATCACACATTACCATTCGAGGAATACGAAAGTTATTCAACAGTGGCAAGGATTGAATGATGCTATTTAACTTAAGATGTAGTGCTGGAGATAAAGGTTCATCCCACGATAATTTATCTAACCACATTTGTTGCAATAGCATTTTCATGAGTATTACAAAAGGTGATAAAAGACCGAGAGGGTCAAAAATACGTGCGATTACCGACAGTAACTCGCGCTTGGTGCTACCCTTGCACGGCAACTTTGTACTACTCAAAAAGCCTAGTTCATCGGTATTGGCATACCAATCTAGTCCTAACAATTTATTGGGCTCACTGGACCCCATACTTAAATCTAGGGACGATTGACAAGCTTCAGAGACTAATGATTGCTCATTTGACCTGCATTTTCTAAGTGGCATACAAGCCGAGGCGAGCTCATTAGTCACTTTGGTACGAATAACCATCATTTCATTTAAATCACCCCCCCCGGTAAGCAAGTCATCGACATAAAAGTCGTGTTTAATAATGTTAGATACTTTGTCGTCTTTACACTCAATGCCTATCTGCTTCAGACAACGGGTCGCAAGAAACGGCGAACTAGCCATACCGTAGGTAATGGTGTTGAGAGTATAAACTTTGACCGAATCGGTCATATTTCTACGCCAGAGGATCTGCTGTACCTAGGTGTCTATCAGACGGGTGAACGGCTATTTGCCTATACATCTTCTCCACATCGGCTGACAAGACGTATTTGTGTTGCCGGAAACGAAGAAGTATAGACACTAAGTCGTCCTGAACCGTCGGGCCTACCATCTGGATGTCATTAAGAGAAATACCCGATGACGTTGGGGAACTGGCGTTAAAAACCACACGCAACTTAGTAGTAGTACTAGACTCGTGACGTACCCCGTGGTGAGGTATAAAGTAACCACGAGAACTGCAACCAGGTTCCTTGTTCTCTGTCATATGATCTAACGACTCGTATTCTGTAATAAAATCACTATATTGCTTACTAAGGTCAGGGTTGGCCTTCAGTCTACGTTCTAAGGAAAATAAACAATTAGATGCCCTGTGATAGGACGTTCCTAAAACAGAAGGATCCTGTTTAAAGGGAATACGTACGCAAAACCTACCATTAGGCAATCGCGTAGTGTTTTTTTATGAAATGTTCTTCACATAGTTTCTCTTCTGGTAAATAATTACTACTAGAGGACGGTGCGGTCACCTCCTCAATACTCCAGAAGCGCGTTAAGTCGGACCGAATACTATCCAAATCATTATTACAATGAGGAGAAGTTTGAGTAAAATTACATCTAATGCGACTTGGTATACGCTTACTATTATTATAGCTAATAGGGCCAGACACGATCCAGCCTAACTTTGTGTCGCATAACACAGTCTTTCCGCTACCCAGCTGTATCCGCTGTGTACCTAACAAGTCCCAGAATAAATCGGCACCGATTAAAATATCTACTTCTGATGGTTTGTAGAACGCAGGGTCAGCTAGACAAATATGATTAGGGATATTAAGATTCGAAATATCTATCTCGCGACACGGCACAACACTCGTAATCGATGGTAAAACAAAACAAAATATCTTAGTACTGTACTTGTTACTAAGTGACGCAATTTGTACATTGCACATTTTACCTACACTAGAAGAAATGTTATTTATACCGTATATGGACCCATCTATGTGATTTATATATTGATATATGACGTTCTGTCATAAAACACGATGTACTGCCACTATCAAGTACTGCCCGCACGATATGTTCGCAATTATTATCATCAAATACTTTAACTAACACGGTGGATAACAAGTAATAACAACACGTCGTGTTGTTTACTATTGCGGCACTCGCTGCTTCGACCGGGCTCAGGCGATGCAACATGCGCTGACAAGGTCACATTATTCGCCCCGGTGACAGCTGACGACAAAGACGTTGATGGGGACAAATTATCACATGAAACATTCTCGTTATTCCTTCGAGTACCATATAATGCATTTTTAAAATCTGTAGTGTGAATTAGAGTGTTATGTCTACGCTTACATAGCTTACAGCCCGATTTCTTGCATTGGTTGGCAAAATGTCCCGGATGGAAACAATTATAACACACTTTAAAACTAGATAACAACTTAAGACGAGCATCAATAGATAACGCAAGGAACTGTGGACAATTATTCAAACTATGATTGTCCTTGCAGTGAGGGCATGGTTTGTGATACGGTTCGGAAATATTATCGCTACTATTGGACTTTTGTGTGGTGAACATTGTTTTGACTTTTGACGAATTAAGTGGTTTATTATGTTGTGAAATATTATGAAGAGTAGGATGCCGTGACAACTCCAATGTTTCAAGCAAATCAGCCCGTGTGTGCATGAACTGTAGAAATATTTCGAATGTAATAGTGCTGTCTTTCTCTAACCGGCGTTTGTACTCTTCAAATTCGCGATAAGTTTTTGCATCTAACTTGCGAGTAATAATATAAATCAACAAAGTGTCCCAGTGCTTGACCGGTTCACCTAACGATTCTAATGCCCTAAGGTTTTTATTTAATTGATCGATTAAACCTTTTAAAGCCGTAGACGATTCCCTAGTAATATGTTCCATATTAAATAATGCTGATACGTGGTTCTGTATCAATGATTTTTTATTATCGAAACGCGCACACAGCAACTGCCATGCCACTGAGTAGTTTCTAGTAGAAAACTCAATAGACTGAACAACAATAGCTGCAGATCCCTCCAGTGATGCTCTCAAATAATGAAATTTGTTAATTTCGTCGATCTCGTCGTTTTCATGAATGAGGCTAGTAAAAGTGTCACGGAACTCCAACCAATTGTTATAAGATCCACTAAATTTAGGAAGTTGAATAGTGGGTAACTTAACCGGCTTATGATTAGTAACACAAGTGTTTTTTTCACTATGTGACGAATTACTATTTTGACAATGTTTAGTTAATAAGTCCTGTGCCCTAGCCAAAGACTTGTAGTATAGTAATTCAAACTCCGTCCGCTCGACTAACTGAGCGTGGATATCACTAATACATTCCAGACGTAACTGTACCTCATCGTATTGGTCGTACAACGACTCCATCTTCCCGATTCGCCGCTGTAAGTCGTTGAGATCACAGCTCGTTAACTGCTCGTCCTTTAATCCGTCAAGGTGCTTGATGAAGATGGTCAATTGACCCTTAAAACTGCCTCGTTTTTTGACTAATTCTGATTCATCGGACATATTGGGAATCGAAGTTCGTCGACCTGGAATTTATATAATACCAAAATGTAACAGATAATATAATAACTAGGCAATTAATTACCTAAATGTACACTAACACGGTTGAATTAACAAGTTTTACAAATATCTAACACTCGTAATGTACTATGTCTACCTACCTACATCTATAAAATTGACTAGGATTTTAACTGTGAATTTAGATGATATTTAAGCAAATTACAATATAATATGTAGCACAAACTGTCTACTATACTAATTTAAGTATAACTATTGTAAATGTTGCCTAATAAATGTGTTACACACGAAATCAATCTAAGTTATTTTCACAATGGCTACCTGCCTGATACCTAATTGAAGTAAGTATAAAATAGTAAAAAGTACACTAACCTTGTATTATCCTTAATTTATACTAAATAATACCTGATCGAGTGTTGGGTGACGATATTTGACCAGACATAAAACTTAACACCGTTGTTATATAACGTACTCCGTTAACTCCAAACTGGTAGTTGCCAAGTTCTTTAATATTACTTCTTGATTTCCAGTAAATAACAGCCAATCTTCAATAATTATTATAATATCCGGCTTCTGGAGGACCATATGTTGGATTAGCTTAGGAATTCAGCGAAATAAAACGGCAGATGAACGGAGCGTGTACTACTGTATATTGAGAGAGTTAATACTCAACTGTTACAAAAAATTAACTTAAATCTACCGACAATAATAACGGTGGTTAAACCTGGTGCATATTGGAAAGCAATTACCGCATCAATTGGTTTGCTATTAATTAAGGCGAAGGCGCCTTAACACTATCCCTAGACCCGATAACTGTACCAACCGCAAATAATAAGTTAGTCTTAGGTTACGTCACCCGCAGTGGAGTTTACTAAGGGGCGCTGCACACGGCTAAGATACTATAATATTTTATCTTAAGATACAATATCGCTCAACAGCTATACATAATAAATCAGTAACTGGTGATCAAGAAAGCTATAACACGCAGGCGGAGCTGCGGGCAACAGCTAGTGTTTAATATGATTGATATTCGTATCATATTCTCTAATATGATACTAATTGGTCGCTTTTGATTTGCTTGATTGGATGGTTTGGATCGCTTCTATTTCGTTATCATATTTAGTGGCATCGTTTTTGTCTAGGTTGCCTGTAATAGCTTTTACTACTGAGCCTAAGCCATCAATTAGTCCTCTTCTTTGCCTATATCTACTATTAAATCCTATGGTTTGTAAATCTATGTATAGTAATCTATTTTCTATCGTATCAACTAAATAATCTATCTACCTGTTTCCTAATTGCCAGTAGTAATTACTACTTGCCGTACAATTATGTTTAAGCTTAAAAGTATAGTAATTACAATCTATTTCTACGTATACATCTCATAGACGTGTCATGTTATAGATTACTGCTAGGTGGTAAGTGTCTATTTGGTGTTGGGCTTTGGCCTCTATAGGTACCAAAACTCCATTATGGTAGTCTATTGGCTGAATGATTGCGGTGGTTGCGGCGAGTCACAGGACTGCGATGAAGGCGATGGCGTTCCTGAAACATTTTCAGGCCGCCTTAGTAAGCGAAAATGCACTCTAATTGTCTTGGCATTAACGTGTTTTCCTACTATTTCTGCAATTTGTTCTGGATGTATCCGAACTATCGTATATGGACCTAGGTATTTAGGTTCAAGTTTTGTCGCTCTAGTCGTTTTTACTACCTGTTTGTATACCTTATCTCCTACTTAAAAACGTGCGGATTCAGTGTACTTATTTGCTCTTTCGATTACCTGTTGTTTTTCATTTGTTGGTTTTGTGTTAATTAACTTATGTGTGTTTTCCATAATTTGCTTATGTTTTAGCACATATTCCTGGTAAAATTCCTTTGGGCAATGTAATTCCAAAGGGTTCCTACTGTCGGTGTGACCATATAATAACTCAAATGGTGTAAATCCAGTTGCTGAATGGATTGTATTGTTGTAAGCGATAAAGGCGTATTTCATTATGTTTGTTGGTTCATCTTTATCAGTAATTCTTTGACTTCTGATAATTTCGGCTAAAGTTAAATGTAATCTTTCGATTGGTGAGTTAAAGTTAGGGTTGTAAAATGTATATGAATGTTGTGTAATGCGCATATTTCAGTTATTACTTCATTGTCAAATTTAGAGTCCGAGTCAGTGGTTAATTTCTTTGGAATTCCTATTACTGTTGTGTTTTTAGCTATGTGTATGCTAGTTGCAGTTGGAAGTGGTGCTGCTTGTGCGTATTTAGTGAAGTTATCTATGACTGTTAGAAATGTTATTCCTCCGCTATTTGTTTGTTTTTGCCATTGGTTTGTGTGGTGTGTTAGTTAGTGAAAGAGAAAGTTTCAGTGGATTAGGAAGGTAGGCAGAGGTGTGCAAACACACCTACATCTCGCCAGCTATGTTACGTCCCATGTAATAGGGGGCGAGCCTATTGCCATTTACCGGGCACAAGTTCCAGACTCTGGGATAATTATCTGGGTAAAATTCTAAAGACAATTATACATTATCCACCAGACCCGGGAATCGAACCCGAGACGTGGCAGTCCGTACATAGTACCATTGTGCCACCGAGGTAGTCCTACGAGGTAATCTAGTAGATTACGTTCATATTTACTTTTTAGACATTTATCGCATTTATTGATGAATTTTTGTATAGATCTTAACATTTTAGGCCAGTGATAGTTTCTATGAATGTGTTTATATGTTTCTTTTTATACCTCTATATACTGTTTTACCTTCATGATACTTTCTAATCGTGTCTATTTGTTCTGAAATGTTGTCTATTAATGTCACTCTGTTCATGCATCTAATTAGTTTCAGGCCTCGATTATTGAAAATTGTTTTATAAACTTCCCAAATATAGGGTATAACTCTTCGTTGTTAAAATAGCAATGAAATATCCTGTCTGAGATAGTGTATTCTTTAAGGAATTTAATTATTTCGTCTATAGTGTTATTAATAGGTATCCCAACATATTTTATGATGGTTTTGCCCTTTGATCTGTCCTCTACCCAGTATGTATCTCCAGATTTTCTTATGTGAAATTGTTTCAACTGTCGGTCTATCGCGTCATTTATTTCAGGTAATTTATTAACGATTGGAGTCGGTGGAGGCATGATTTGTTGTTCTATGTTAATTGGTGTTAAAGACATGTTTCTTGTTGTTGTTCTGTTATTTCAGGTGTAATTGGCATATCTAACAATGTACGTATGTCTATGTTTTCTAATTCTGGATCGACTGTTGATGTGCTAGGTTGAGGTTCGTTGTAATTTGTTATGATATAAATGTTGTATTCGTGATAAAGCGTCCGCATTTCTGTTGGACTTACCCTTTTTCTATTGTACATCAAAATTATATTCTGCTAACCTAAGATGCCAGCGGGTGAATTTTGAGTTTGGGTCCTTAATGGACATGATCCAGGTAAGTGGTCGATGATCTGTATAAATGGTGAATCGTTTGCCATTCAAATAAGGACGAAAGTATTTTATAGCCCATACAATATTTAATAATTCTTTTTCTATTGTGGAATATCTCTTATCTGTTCTGTATTGGATAATGTACGTGATGCGTATGCGATGGGTTTATCTGTGCCTATTTGATCCTGTAATAATACTGCGCCTATTGCTTGTCAGAGGCATCTGTAGTTAGTATAAAGGTTTTGTTAAAGTCTGGGTACTGTAAAATAGGTGCATTTATGAGTACTTGTTTGCACTTCTCAAAACATTCGAATATTCTTGATTAAATTCGATTTTACTGCCTTTTTTTAAACATTTTGTTAGTGGTTTGGTTAGTTTTGCCAAATCCTGAATGAATTTCCTATGGTAACCAGTACCAACTAACCCCAAAAATGATTTGATTTCTTTTTGTGTTTTTGGAATTGGAATTTTTTTTACAGCTGTAATTTTGTCTTCGTTTGGCTGAAGGCCTATATCTGTAAGTGTATGACCTAGGATTTTTTTTAGACCGAATGGCATCCTGAGAAACTCATAATCAATCAAGAATGCAGTTTTCTCGATGTCATTTCATTTTAATGCATTTCCACTTGGTGATAGCCCGTTGCCAAATCAAGTGTCGAGAAATATTGTGCACGTCCTAGTTTATCTAAAATATCGTCAATATTTGGAAGGGGATATTTATCTTCTATTGTTTTGTCATTTAATTTTCTGTAGTCTATAACTAATCTATACTATTGTTCTCCTGAAGCATCTAATTTCTTAGGTACTATGTGCACCGGACAGGACCATGGAGAGTTGCTCTCCCTAATTATGTTTTGCTCTAATAGCTTACTAATTTGGTTTTTAATTTCTTCTTTTTGTTTTGGAGCCTGTCTATAATTCTTAACATAGATAGGTTTGTTGTCTGTCGGTCTGAGTTTATGTTCAATTTCATGAGTAAATGTTAATGGAATTTCTTCGCAATGGAAAAATTCGCGGAAATTAAAGCATAATTTCCTAATTTCTCGATTCTCTTCTACATTCATGTGACTTGTTCCTAATCTATGTAAGTTTCTTTTTAGGATTTCATCAATATCGTTTTTTAAGTTACTCGGAACTTGAGCTTCTTGCTTCGATTTTTCAATATCTAAACGTTGCAAGTTAAGTTGACAATTATTTTTAAGCGAGAATGTTTTATCAGATGAATTAATAATTGTAGTTGAGGATGCTACCATCTCTTACTGATACTGCTGGTGGTAAAATTAAACCTCTTTTTGTGTTTAAACCACCTACACAGTAAATTTACTTTTTGTTAGCACCTAGGAGCTATTTTCGTATATGATTTTATATCATCACAAATGCGTATGCTAGCGTTTTCTGAGCGGAGTGTCATGTTTTTCATATCAAATTTACACTTAAGAGATATTAGTGCCTATATCTAATCCTAGTAATCCCACGAAATCTGAATCGAAATTGAAGATGAGAAATTTATGTGTTATCTTTTCCTTAAATATTTTTTCAGGAAGTTATACACAACTTGTTTATGTTTTGATGTAGCATGTGCTGTCTTAATGTAATGGGTTTCGTTCTTTATCCTTACGTTACGTTAATCCATGCTTTTGATGAATTTTGGGCTTATTAATGATTGGGAAGCACCTGTGTCTAGGAGGAATCTCCCACCTAGTTTGTTAATGTAGGTATATGTAAGGTAAACGACTATTTTGATTATTATTCATAAATACTATATTTTTAGATTGTCTTTCAGTTCTTCGAGAAAATTTTCATCATAGCTTTCCTCAAAGGATTCGTCCTCATCGTCGGAATCTACCGGCTGCTGGAAATGTAACTTACTTTTTCCCGGTTCTGAGTTACTGGCGAATAGTTTTTTCGCTGGAAAATCTTTTTTCACAAAGGTGCTAGTTTTCCACTATTGTTAGTGGAGTTTCCAGAAGTTGTTTTTCTAAAAGAGCTAGTACTAGGTTTACCTGCTTCGGCCCGCCTAAGTCTCATTTTTGCCTCTTCGCGTTTTGCTAGAGTGATAGCCTGTTCAAGGTCGGTTATATAATTAATTCTTATTTGACTAGCCGTAATTGGATTCAGTTGGTCTAGAAATACCTCTAGCGCCATTTGTTCGTATTCGGCTCGTTTTTCTGGACGTCTAGTTATGAAAGTGGTTGTTAGCCTACTTATTTTGTTACCAATGTATTCTGTTGTATTGGTACCTTTTTTCAAATGCATTAATTCATAAGTTATTTGTAAGCCACTTCGGAAATCACCTAACTTTTTAGTTAATGTATCTTTAATGTCGACCCATAATTCAGCATTTGGGTTCTAAGACAACGCTTCAATAGCTTTCCCTGAAAGATTGCGTCTAATTGCGCAAGCAATTCGCGGATCGTCTCTATTTGTAACAAGCTTTAATGCGTTTTCCACTGACTGTAAATAAAAATTGAGAGTGCGTTTGTTCCCATCATAGCTGGGCAAAATTTTCAGGAAGTTGTATATACACAACTTGTTTATGTTTTGATGTAGCATGTGCTGTCTTAATGTAATGGATTTCGTTCTTTGTCCTTACGTTACGTTAATCCATACTTTTGATGAATTTTGGGCTTATTAATAATTGGGAAGCACCTGTGTCTAGGAGGAATCTCCCACCTAGTTCGTTAATGTAGGTATATGTAAGGTATACGACTATTTTGATTATTATTCATAAATACTATATTTTTAGATTGTCTTTCAGTTCTTCAAGAAAATTTTCATCATAGCTTTCCTCAAAGGATTCATCCTCATCGTCGGAATCTACCTGCTGCTGGAAATGTAACTTACTTTTTCCCGGTTCTGAGTTACTGGCGAATGGTTTTTTCGCTGGAAAATCTTTTTTCACAAAGGTGCTAGATTTCTGGGACTGGCCACTATTGTTAGTGGAGTTTCCACAAGTTGTTTTTCTAAAAGAGCTAGTACTAGGTTTACCTGCTTCGGCCCGCCAAGTCTCATTTTTGCCTCTTCGCGTTTTGCTAGAGTGATAGCCTGTTCAAGGTCGGTTATATAATTAATTCTTATTTGACTAGCCGTAATTGGATTCAGTTGGTCTAGAAATACCTCTAGCGCCATTTGTTCGTATTCGGCTCGTTTTTCTGGACGTCTAGTTATGAAAGTGGTTGTTAGCCTACTTATTTTGTTACCAATGTATTCTGTGGTATTGGTACCTTTTTTCAAATGCATTAATTCATAAGTTATTTGTAAGCCACTTCGGAAATCACCTAACTTTTTAGTTAATGTATCTTTAATGTCGACCCATAATTCAGCATTTGGGTTCTAAGACAACGCTTCAATAGCTTTCCCTGAAAGATTGCGTCTAATTGCGCAAGCAATTCGCGGATCGTCTCTATTTGTAACAAGCTTTAATGCGTTTTCCACTGACTGTAAATAAAAATTGAGAGAGCGTTTGTTCACATCATAGCTGGGCAAAATTTTCGCAAACGAATTGAAGTCAGTGATTACTTCCTTTACTTCTATTACTGAATTTTCGTTTTTTCAGTCGCCATTTTAATCTACTAGAATTACACTAAGAAAATCAACTGAAGCACTTCAAGGAACAAGTAAAAATATACCTTACACAGAACACCCTAAAAGGACTATAAATGTGTTAAGCATAGATAACAAGGAGTCTCGGGAATAATCGAGTATAGACTTCCCCACGAGCATTGCCGATTTCTAGGCTTGAGTCTTGGTATCTCCTATTGCGCCTGTCTGCTTCTCTTGTTGGCTGCACCCACATGAGGTTCTTTTGTCGCGGTTGGAGACAAGAGTTTCCACTGCTGCTACCAAAGCCGCGAATACCGACTGCGCCAGTTAGGTTGTGGGCGAAGGCAAGAGGTTTTTTAAAAAACAAAATACAATAATGCTCTCGAAGAAGCACCGAATAAGACTATTTTATTTAATGAAACTTATTACTAAAGAGAATTAACAAACAAGGAGTTGTTATTCGACTAATCTATTCTTATGAACTAAGTTATCCAAAGTATCCTAAACAATGGTTACTATATAATACAGAGCAAGTGATTGTTTCTTTATTATACTCGTAACTTATTCTTAAAAGTATAAGTAACATATCTCTTTCTTATCTACTTAGGAATAAGAGCCTTGTGTAAGGAACGGTGTTACAAGACATAACTCGGGATGTACAATTCTTTATACGTGATCAATCTTTATTTTTAACCCCCGACGAAACCCAAACGGGGTGAATAAGTTTGACGTGTGTGTGTGTGTGTGTGTGTGTGTGTGTGTTTGTAAGTCTGTCTGTAGCATCGTAGCTCCCAAACGGATGAACCGATTTTGATTCTGTTTCTTTTGTTTGAAAGATGGGTTAGGGGAGAGTGTTCTTAGCTATGTTATATGAAAATCGGTTAAGCCATTCGAAAGATATAGGAGTGGAATGTATTTCTAATTCTGTAACCACACTCCGCGCAATTCGCATTAGCTCTTAATAATTGTTGCTAGCTATACGTATGTTGATACGAGTATTAATTAATGAATTATGTGAGTCGGGGGTTTTTAAAATTTTTAATTTATTTACTTGTTATAATATTTTTATCTGACTTTTATTTGCTTTCACCGTATTCGAAATGAAAAGTAAAGTGTGTAACTCGTGTGAAAACTATTTCTGCCTCGGACTATTGACCAAAATATCTCGTCAGAAATGGGATGCTTGGTTGGCCTTGGTTAACAATCTGCTATTTGTGGTTTATAATCTATTTGTCGGGGAAGGCTAATTTAACATCGCGCTGCAGCCAATAAGAGTAAAGTGAGGTAGGTAGGTAAGTATCTATACAAACTTAATATAAAGACAGAACTTGATGTTCGGCAAGTTATATAATGTTCCTATGTAATTCATTATTTTATAGAATTCTGGTCAAGTATTTGTGTGTTGTGCTATATGTATATGCTATTATAGAGCAAGATATAATATAAATAGAGGCTTTTTATGCATTGTCGTCGATTTAAGGGATAAATACACGATTATAAACGCGGTTGTAAACGTTGTATTAAAAGGAACGCTTTGCTGGCTACACGGTTTAAAACCAACAGTGTCCAGTAGAACATCGTTGGTTTTAAACAGCCATTTTGAACCGTGTATTGGATGCTTCAGTTTCATGGCGGTGTAAAGATAAGTTAAATTCTCTACTACTAAGTACCATACCTACATTTACATGTATTAATAAGTGACAAAGGCTGTACTTAAAATATAACTATGTATGTAATCTGGATTGTATGTGTTTAATTTTCTTTAATCTGTGCGCTCTTTCTGTGCTTAGAGGTCCCACCTAGACCTAAGAGGTCAAACCCAACCCCACCACAGAAGTGTGCAACGAACAAACTAAATTCCGGCAAACTTAACAGGTCCCGATTCGTGGGGCTTGCGCATAATGTGGCCATGTGGGGACAAAATAATTATTGAAAAAAGCTGGCGTATTGTATGATATGGCTCTACCTACGCCTTTAGAAAAATATATGTAATTAGCTATTCCTATCTACTTATAGCAACGGTCGGGACAAACGGTTTGGGTCGAATGGAGAGAAAATCTTAGAAAAAATTGTAATTAATTTAATTTATTTATTCAAGTAACTATGACTCATTTTGTTAGTAGCAATATTACTTAAATCTATGTTAGTCTTATGCTTACTCACGTACCGTGCGACGCAGATCGTTGCCGGGCATGGATGCTTCGGTAGCTATCTGTTTCGCATGCATCGTGAGGTCACACCCCGGTCTCAACACTGCGAGGTTTCCGACGACAACATCGCACTCCACACGTTGGTGGAGTGCTCAGCGTGGGCGAGTCAGCGCCGGGACATCGTAGTGGGTCTGGGCGTGGATACCCTCTCGCTGGGGACTTCAAGCTGACTCTTCAAGCCATGGTATCCAGCGGGAGTAGGTGGAACGCGGCCGTGTCCTTCTGCGAGCAAGTCATGCTCGCGAAGGAGGCGGCCGGGAGGGAGAGGGAGCGTACCCTCCCCGCCGAGTTCCGTAGTCGGCGGCCAGGCCGCCCCAGACTACGCGACTACGCCCAAGACTATCGTCCTCCATGATCGGGGCCTGAGGACGGCGGGATCGCCACCCACCGTCCTTACAGAAGCAGGCTAGAAGGGTTGCGTGCTGCGGGGCCTTTGCCCCATAGCACGGTCCGCTGTATGCAGTCGAGACAAGGTTTTAGCAAAAGACAGTTGTTAACTAACACGCACGCGAAGCGCACGACTGCTTATCCCCTAACCGCTAAATACCAAATACGCGTTGTCATTTATTTCTGACCCTTTCTTTACTCTGTCGGCTGTGCTACTCCTTCGTATTAGCAAGCTTTGCCATATCGCTTCACACACAATAAACTACTCGCTGCGGTCGCTGCCGTGGTACTGAGCTGCAGCATGCAGTTGAGCGAGGCGAAAGTCCATGACAAAGCAATGGTAAATATGATGTTCAAACTAGGATGTGTCAATGTTTCTACCCCCGGTTGTTGTTTTTGACACATCCTACATCGCGCTAGCTAGATATACATGTTCATACCTTAAAAACAACTATGATCTTGCTTCATATTTTGCTGTTCTCTCTGAGACAGTCTTGAGAATGCCTCGTTTAGAGGTAAAACATATGTCGACGTTTTAATGTCTTCTATTTTAGCGAAATAATGCTATTAATTGAAAAAGTTTGAACATCATATTTACCATTGCTTTATTATTATTATTCCATTTATTCAAATTATTTTGTTAACATTTTTTTTTTACAATATTTATATAAAAAGTTTCATATAATATTACAAAAAACTCAATGTCAGACCACCACCAGTAGCGGAGAAGGGCCCAAACTACCAGCGGTAGAGGTCACAGACTGAGAAACCTCCTAACGATGCGTGCCGTGTCGAGGATGACAGCCTTCTGTATCTGACCCTTGATCCAACAGTCTAGCGAGAGTCTCTTGAGATGTTGATCGAGACTCTTCGCTATTAGTCCATTTGCCGAAACGATTATCGGGACAATAATCGTCGAGTCTACGTCCCACATGGCAGTTATCTTGAAGGTCAGATCGAGGTACTTAGAAAGTTTATCCTTCTCTGCCTTAACGAGATTCTCGTCATGCGGGACGGCGACATCGACGAGCACTGCCCGGCGCTGAGCCCGATCAACCAACACGATATCAGGCCTATTGGCAACAATAGTCCTGTCCGTGATGATTGATCGGTCCCAGTAGAGCAATGTTTTATTTAAACTTTTTGCACAGTTATTGTACAATGGCGGACTTAATGCCACAGGCATTATCTTCCAGTCAACCTTAGGGTGATGCAGATAGATCTAGTAGTAGGTGCATAGCAGTAGTGTTGAAAAAGAAAAGAAAAAATTTAATTGGTGTATGTAAGTAAAACTAATACAACTAAAAATAGTACATATGAAGGTCATAGACTTAAATTCTAAAAACTACTTAAATAATTAATAATTTAAATATACATAAACGTATATAAACCTACATATAACCATTTACCAATTTGCTGAATTTGAGAGAGGTTTCGAGTTCCTTTACATGACGAATTTCGTGAAGGGCGGCCTTCAACTACCGTCAACGAAAATAATGTGGCTACTGTTAAGCGGTTAATTGAAGAAAACCCGCGGATTACCTATGAGACAATTCGAGGACTATTGGGGATTGGTATGAGTCAAATCCAGAAAATTTTACACGAAGAATTGAAAGTTCGGAAACTTTGTTGTCGTTGGATCCCTCATGAACTGACAGCGGAGCAGAAGCGGGCTCGCGTGGAATGGTGCTCACAGATGCTACTGAAGTACGACCACGGACATTCTAATGCTGTTTATGACATTGTCACAGGAGACGAAACGTGGATTTATTGTTTTGAACCCGAAAAAAAAACAGCAATCTTGTGAATGGGTGTTTGAAAATGAGAACAAGCCAACAAAAGTGAGGCAGGCGAGAAACGTTGATAAAAAAATGATCGCGGTTTTTTCTCAGCTACGGGTCCCATCTGTACAAATCCACTTGAAGGTCAAAAGAGTGTTAATGCCGAGTGGTATTCTACCATTTGTTTACTCAAGGTGTTAGAAAAAGTTCGCGAAAGACGACCCAAAAGCCGCGTTCTCTTACATCATGACAACGCTTCTTCACACACGGCCAACAAAACAAAGTCATTTTTAGTTTCCGAAAAAGTACAACTCGTCACCCATCCTGCGCGTAGCCCCGACCTAGCACCCTGTAATTTCTATATTTTCCCGAAAATCAAAGATTTGGTTTCACTTTTACCAACGCCGAAGAGGCAGTGATAGCGTCCAATCAACACGTAGAAAACATCCCTTCAGATTTGAGGTCCTCCTGTTTTAAAAAATGGTTCGATGGGATGAAAAAATCTTTAAAATGTAAAGGAGAGTATTTTGAAAAGCAATAAACATAATATTTTGGTTTTAACATGTTGTTTTTTTAAGTTACGCAAAACTTATCGTGTGACCTACGTATACACAATAATAATTATGAGCTACGACTATACTCTGAAGAAAAATAAATAAATCAATGTCGATCCTGCCTATGAATCACTATTATATAGTTCATAAATGTACCTTCTTCTTGAAAACGGAGCGGCTGGTTGACATCTTGACCTCCAAGGGGAGCACATTCCAGAGGAGAATAGATTGAACAAAGAAAGAAGAATGAACAAGACTTGAAGTGTGAAAAGGACAGTGCAAAAGAAGATTGTTTGAAGAGCGTAATGCACGACCATTTTCGAGAAATGGCACTGGTGTGTACTTATAGTACGGTACCTCAGACTCAATAAGGCCGTATTGAAGAGCAAGTTGCTGGTGGATGATCCTGGCCACTTGATTGTGCCTATGCAAGTTCTCGGTGGTAGCAAGATACGAACAACCGGAAATAATGTGGCGAAGTGATTCACCAGGACGGTGGCATGCTCGACAAATGTGGACCGTACCGTCCTTAATGATATATTTCCTTCCCAGTTGTTCGTTTTGATAACCTCATCTGCAATTGCACAGGCAAAACCTTCAGTTTCCCCAAAGAGGTCACCGAAACGCAACCAGTTCACCGAAGCGAGCAGGTCTACGTCGAGTCCTGTTAAGACCCGGTAGAACCGCCCGTGTAGCTCCTTACTCTTCCATACGTCCCTACGGTCTTCAGTACCTAGCACCTTTGGTTTACGCCAGTTCTCATTAGCCAAGGAAAGAGGTGTCAGGCCCTTGTCAACCATCACGACATCGCAATGAATCCATTCTGTAGGAAGTAATTCCTCAGTGTTATCGGCTTAGCAAGGTTAGTCATTCTTTCAAGGGGGAAGGTATACGCTTTTATAATAAATTGCCTGAAACGGTCCTTTGTATGCCCGACAGTAAATTTAAAACCTTTATAAAGACCACTTTATGTCAAAAAGCATATTATAAGACAGTTGATTACCTTAATGATAAAAGTGTCTGGCTTGAGCATGGTGCAGCCGCCTCCTAAATTGCCGTAATTGTAGCATATTTTGTACTTAGGTGACAAACAAATTTTTTTTTTGCATTATACACGCTTTTTTATTCTGACACGAGATCAATGTACATTCGTCCACATTTAGTCTTAAGAAAATGTGTAAATGAGTAAATTATTGAAAAAGAGTGACCGAGAGTTTTATTGCCAGGTTCTTTCTCTCGGTTCTACTTATTGCTTTGCGAATCTGGCATTACATGTAAATATAGAAGCAATGACATTTTTTATTTTAAGTACTTAGGTACTGACGTTTGTAAGAGCCATTTAGTGACCTATACAAATAAATAAATCATTTCATTTCAGACTGCACACTTCACGGTTATGGAGGTCCTTAGCATTAAAAATCCTCGATCCTCCAACTTCCGTGGAATGTACAGTCTCACGATAGAAGATCGTGGGTGTAACATTCGATGCAATGTCAGTTGTTGACGGACTCGCCTATCCAGGGCGTCTAGTTCCGTTTGAGTCCACCTAAGTATGCCAAAGGCGTACAACAATAAAGCCATTACCCAACCGTTGAAAGCCCGCATTTTGTTACCCCCAGACAAAAAAACTGTTAAGAACTTTTGTCAGGCGACCAAAAAAAACGGTCTTTCACCGATTTCTTAATATCCTCTACCGCTATACCCAATGACTCTGACATACCTAGATATTTGTATGTTTCGGTCTCGGTGAGAGCTCTGAGAGCTATTATATCAGAAAGTTGTAAATTCGGTGAATTTACAACCTTCCCCCGCTGTACATGCATGACCGCACACTTATCAACACCGAACTCCATCTTAATGGCATTACTAAAACCTTCCGTAGTTTTTAATAATGCCACCAAATCTTGGCGCTTCAGTGTAAATAGCTTGAGGTCATCCATATACATCAGGTGAGAAATAACCTCACCCCCTCTACGAAACCGATAGCCTAGCCCTGTATCCTTCAGCAATGTGCTAAGTGGATTCAGTGCTAAACAGAACCACAATGGACTCAAACTGTCGCCCTGGAATATACCTACCACGCTCAATCTTTATCAAGTCATGCGGATCAGAAGCGCACTCACCACTACCTGGTTGACGAAGGACTGTGGTCCATGCCCTATACACAAGACTAAGAAGGATTCATTTTATACTACTCTAAAATCCTCCCCAGCCATGAATGAGGCACCGAATCACGCCTTCTTGTAGTCAATCCAGGCAGTAGAGAGGGCGCCCTTACTAATGGCCATGTCAATAAGGAGTAGCTCCTTAGTACCACGTGATGGGTCACGTGGTACCCTACATCCATTCTGAGCACTATCTAAGATATTATTTGACATGATATGTGTATTTATTTTAGTTCTCAGAATAGATGTAAGGAGCTTGTAGATGGTAGGTAAGCAAGTGATAGGTCTGTAGTTCTTAGGCTCCGTGGTACTACCTGATTTATGGAGCATTATTATTATTATTATATTAGTTTTGTAGGACAAGATTCAGTGATTAATAATGGGTAGATTAAGATATATGGCACATTTTAACTGGCTCCTCAATCCAGACGTTCTACATAATGAATAATTGACTGTACCTACCTTAGATCACAACAAAATCAAAAACTAGATAGGTACACTAACATTTAGTATAAATGTCTATTAACATGTAGACAGGTAGGTTAAGAACAACAGGTTAAGAAACAATGCACAATTTGGTGATGTTATCAAAATTCTCACAACCTTCATATTATGTAAAACTAAAGCAAATAAATAGGTAATAATTGCATGTTATGTGAATGTAATATTATAAAGTTCCTAATGAAAGGGTTCGTCTAATTCTTGACTTACAGTAGCACGAGTGTCATTATGGAGGTCTATCGTATCGCAGGGACACTGACGAAATGCAGGGGACTCATAAACGTAAGTATCAGCCAAATTGTTTTTGCCAATTTGGCAATAGGCATATATCCCCGAAGGTATTTAATATTGCCCCATTTCGCCAATCAATTTATTGATCCCACGTAATAGGGGCGAGCCTATTACCGTTTTACCTTGTATATATTTGTGAGAGCCTCGTCTGTTAGTTAGCAGTTGAACCGCATGCACCTCACATTATGACTACATTGACTAGAACAATCGTTAAAATCATTATTTTTAACTTAGTCTGTATGGCATTAGAAACCTTTTATAATCCCCGCACTGCCATCCATAGCCAGTCACCCCGGGTAGGTAAGTAGGTAGGTACTCCCTTTGCGGCCCAAAGGGTTAGGTGCCATTCCTGCTTCTTTGGAGGTCGGGTTCAGGGTTCTATCTGGCGTCAGTGAGTGAGGGCGAACCAAATACACGAGTATAAGTAAAATAGGTCTAGCACGCCTATGCTCTTGGTCCAATACGTCTTAAGAAGCTATGCCAATTTCAAAAACAAGTGCTGGTAGCCTGTATAGGCACGGCATTAGGATTAGTGCACGTTTAGAATCTTTGTATATTTTGCCAATATTTACACAGATACAAATCCCAACCAAATACGTACAAATATTTTTTAACCCAGGTATTTTGTTATGGTCAGGACACCTAACCCTGAATTGTCTAAGGCGCTTTTTCACTTTGCAGAAAACCAGTCCCATGTTATCACTCATACCACGCTACGCTCATACCCAGCCTCTCACCGAGAACATGCTGTATATAAGCACCGATAAGCAACAGCTGAAACTGGATCCCAATACTCTTAAGTAAGTAGGTAGTGTAGCATACGTACCTACCTGCAGTTTCACTTAGAAATCATAGACCTATCCTGGTGCTCACGCAAAAAGAACGATGGGCGAGAGTGGGACGGGTGTTTGCGCATTGGTATTCGGTACTCTCGCTGTAACCGCCATATAGATCGATAAATCGTCTACTGCGCAGCTTGAAGGTCAGCGTACTTTTTATGTGACGCGAGGTATCACACCTATATAAACCCCCCTGTTGCACCTAAGGGCAACTAGAAGCGTTTGCGATGGCTATGTTACCGGCAATCTGTATAATCCGGTATCCTATACAATGCCTAGGTATTGTATTAGAATACCTGCATTATACACATTGACGCCAACTGTGACACTACTTAGAAGGTACATTCAAGAATAAAAAACGAAACCTACGAAACCCCGAATCTATCTAATTAGGTAAGTAGGTACCTACATAAATTAGTTAAATTAATGTAAAAATGGTCAAACATATTTTTTTAATTTCCGTGTTTATCTACTCTCTACTTTTTAGGGTTCCGTAGTTCACGTTTTGAAACCTATTTTTTGTTGTAGACTTGACAAACATATAGAAGAAAGGCCCTTGTGTATTATGATAATGTATTTAATGGCAAAACCAAAACATGTGCTGAGGTATGCAGATTTGTACCTGAGACACGGATTCGACGTGATTGCTGTATCGTGCACACCGCTGCAGCTAATGTGGCCAGCGCGAGGTTCACAGGTATCTTACCTAGGTACTATTTTCCACACGTATTTCATACACGATTTTAACCAGAGGATATCGTTGGTACTTACTTAAGAACATTTTTGAGCCGTAGCGAGCCGAAGGCGAGCGAAGCTCCTATTACTACACTCGAGGGTTTTCACTTGACCGAATACTCCTCCTGAACGGCTGAACCGATCTTCCTCAAACTTTGCATGGCGGCAGTGACCATGCTCTTGAGTGCATATATCTGAAATCAGAAACATCGAAGTGACCATGGAGGAATAATCACCGAAAAACCTGTTCCAGGAGGACTTAGGCAGTTATACCGAGAGAATTGCACATAATGCGCGCGCCATACATAATTTTGACCTTAAAAGAGGTCAAATAGAAGTTGCTTTCAAAAAAAAGAAATCAGAAATAAAAAAAAATTAAAAATAAAAATTTGAAAGTCTCGCTTCAGCTCAATTTTGCACCGCGACCCGCCGTGCACACCTAGTATAACCTGACGTTTCGAGCAAGTTGCACCCGACGTGGTCACAGGCTTACATTATCTTCGCTACGATAATTATACTAGGTATGCAATGCATGCTGCTAATTGCAAATGCTGAGCGAAGCAAATGTTTTTAAAAAAAAATCAAAGGGCTTCGCCGTAATCGTATGAAAAAAAAAACTATTTTCATTGTTGAGGCACGTGTTTCCATGGCAACCATTTAATCATCTGGTTTTTCGGTGATAATTCCTCCGTGGTCAGCTCTATTTTCATGATTTCAGATATATACACGGGAGTGTATATATATGCTGGTCGACATCATACTCGGGAGGGTATGATGTCGACCAGCATGTCAAATTTGGTCAAAATCGGTAGAGCCGTTTCGGAGGAGTAGACGCACAAACGATTTACACTTGTCGCCTAAGATTGAATGAGGCACTAAATTATTGCAAGTTTATTCTTATATTTTTGTAAGTTGTTGTTTTTTGTTTACTAAGGTAATAGCAGATCGATTATTGGCGTTTCTAGAATCGAATAGATCTGGTAATGGAAATTCTCTAACGGTGCACGGCTTCTCGGTAGGAGCCTACGTCTGGGCTGAACTGTTGGTTAAAACTTTGAAAAATAGAGAAAGGTACGTATAGGTCGGATAAATTGATCAGAATTTTAATGCTACTCGTATTTTACCAATAAAATTGTGTAAACCAGTAGAGGAACCGACGAGATTCCCTTTCAAGTCGTAGATTTTGTAAATAATGCCATCACACCACATCCACATGTTTTTGCTCGTCTATTAATATGTGCCCGTAAGTGGTAGTATAGTATAACGGTAACTAATAGGTGAAGTACCTACCCAAATATAACCCAATAATATCTATCTCGATGATATAACCAATAAAACTAGGTTCTGGTTAACTATGAGTGTCTTATACTCTACTGCCTACTGTCAACAAGAGAATATACGAGTACATATATACTTAAATAAAGGCGTATCATTTTACTAATTGTCACAGATATCAGCCGTTGCTGAATCAGGTCACAAGTCAAGTTTGGGATTCACCTGCAAATGTGGAAGATATTCCCTATGGAGTCCCACCCGCCTTGTTCCCTAATAACAAGTCTCTACAGAGCATGTGCAAAGCATACCTCAAGTACGTATCCTATCGAAACGAATCCTCAACGAAACGAAATTCAAAGTCTGTCTGAATTGAAGAGAATTTGATACCGACAAAAAACGCAAATCGCAATGGTTCTTCAACCGAACGTTGCGGTTGCGAATACAGTTACCCGCAATCCGACTGGCCACGTCCACAACCGCGTTTTATGATCAGCCATACCTACAGCTAATCCATAGTCCGTATACCTACCTAAACCTTTCGCAGAGCTCATCTAAGGATACTTTACGATGTATCGACGAAGCATTACCTGACAGCGACTAAGATATACTTCCGCAGTCCTTGCGTAGCTCCAGGACTGTTTCTGGTTTCCAAGACAGACGCTATTGGACGAGATAAAACTGCCAGACGAGCAGCTGCATCGTGGGAGAGTCTAGGGATAAAGGTACCAACACCAAAAATAGTATAACATGGCATTTGATGCCCATACGGCGACTCATGTATCAAACAGCACTAGGAGCGTAATCTACTGCGACATCCTTGGTTGAGTAAGTCTTGGTTTTACCTATAGTATCATTTTATAAGGTTGGGATTTTTTAACAAATACTTAATTCCACGTTGACGGAGCCATGGGCAACAGCCAGTCCATCTACCCATCAGCTTACTAACTGACGTAAACCTAAGTAGTGTCTCGATCTTCTGCCCCTAGACCTGCAGCTGTAAATATTTTCTCTCTTACAGTGTAACTTCAAATGCTGGGAGCGATCACCGCATGTTCAACATTATTTACTACATCCTGATGAGTACAAGACAGCATTGTACTCTCATCTCCAAGACTGTGGAGTTTTGAAGAACACCTCATACTTGTGAACAATACCTAATGAAAATGAAAGAACTTTTTCCGAACACCAAAATCAGTATTCTTGAGGATTTATCCTGCTAATGCGTTTGCGCACTGCATTGCTATCTTTAGCTTAATACTTCTCAAATCAGATACTTTTGCTTTTTTAGGGTTCCGTAGTTGAAGTCTCGTAACCCTTCGACTCGACTTTCCTTCCAAACGGTTAGTGCTAGAAACATGACATATTGCATGTATGTGTATTTACTACACCAACAAAGTGCAACAATAAAATATTTTTCATGATTTTTTCATACACGTAAAGTGGGAATGATTTTTTTTTCTCGCATCAACACCATAGTGAGGTATCATTAGATAGGTATTTTAAAAATATTGAGTGCTAAGGCGATTTTTTAAATTAAGTATCCGTTTGCAAGTGTAAAAATAAAAATTAAATAAAAGTAAATAAATTGCAACATATTTAACTTTAAGGTATTTTTTTGTTAAAACAGAGTGTAAACCTATACTGTTGGCTCGAAAAATCTAAAAAAAAATTAGGATGGTAGTTCATGTATTGCTTCGCATCGAGCGTGTTACGCATCGAGCATGTGCTGTGTTTCCTAAAAATCGGCGTAACATGCTCGTCAAAACTCTGTGCTCCGCTTTCGCTGCCAGTGTTCGCAAGATGGCTGACAGCGAGGACGTGTTGATATCTTTCATTCTACTTAATTATTGTTTCATCCAAATTAAGAAGAAACGTTACTGGACATCAAACTTATTTAAAAGCAGAGGCGTATGTGGTGGTTTGTCATTGATTGCAATATTAAAAAACCAAATGATTACTGGACAGTATAAAAACTTTGTACGCATGTCTCCGAGCGATTTTGAAGAACTGTTAAATTTTATTGGACCAAAAGTACTTAAAAAAAGACAAATTATAGAAAAGCAATTAGTGTCACGGAACGATTAGCACTAACGCTTCGTTTTTATGCTACAGGAGATTCCTTTACTAGTATGCAATATCTTTTCAAGATATCAAAGCAACGAATAGGATTTATAGTACAAGAGATCAGCGAAGCCCTTATTGGAGCATTAAAAGAATATGTAAAGGTATGTACTGTTTTAATTAATTCAGAAAAAGTAGTCATTACATATCAAATTAATTAATTAATTAAATCACCGAATTCTGATAGAAATTGTTCACTCATAGCTGGTGACCCATAGGACGTATTTGATGCAGGTGGTTCCGGGCTTAGCTGTGGCATCGATGAGGCTCTTGAAGTTGTTGGTCGTGTAGAGTATCCTTGTGAAGAATTGTAGTTATTCATGCCAACATAGTCATATTCTCCGCGATCAGCACTAAACAATATATTTTATATGTAATGCTGCACATGTATTTTTGTTGTCTTTGAATAAGATCTTAATTTATTTGCCAAATAAATACCATAGGCTTCACATTCGTCAAGTTTGTGCGAAGTTGACTACGTTTGCTCGGTTTTCTTTTTTAAAATATTGAAAGTAGATGCCATTATTTCTTCCGGGCTTGGGGCTACTACTTTCTTCCTTTTTGGAGGCCGAGGGTAATCATGTTCGCTATTTTTGACAGGCGGATGGCCATCATTGTTGCTTTTTTTGGCAGGCGGAAGGCAATCATTGTCATTGTAATCATCAGGCGGTTGTTCTGAAGCACCTTCACGTAGCTGAAAATAAATATAAATCATTATTTCAGATGCCAGAAACACCGGAGCAATGGCTGGTTGTAGCAAATGGCTATGATACTTTGTGAAATTTTCCACATTGCTTTGGCGCAATCGACGGTAAACATATTTTACTGCAGGCACCGATCAACAGTGGAAGTGAATTTTATAATTACAAGGGTTTCTTCAGCATCGTATTACTGGCAGTTGTTGACGCGAAATATAACTTTTTGTATGTAAACATTGGATGTCAAGGAAGAATATCTGATGGAGGGGTTTTCAACAACTGTGAATTTAACGAAAAACTAAAAAATAATGCACTAAACATCCCTCAACCCACTGCGCTGCCAGCAAGAACAGAAGAAATTCCATTTTACTTTGTTGGCGACGAAGCTTTTGCTTTTACCGAAAATATAATGAAATTATACGCAGGATATCATAAACGTGGTTCTAAAGAAAGAATATATAACTACCGACTTTGCAGAGCTCGTAGAGTGCTGGAAAATGTGTTCGGCATATTGTCTGCAGTGTTTAGAGTTTTGCGGAAACCAATGTTATTAGAACCGAACACCGCGACATCTGTCGTAACAGCAATAACATTCCTTCACAATTTTTTAAGAAAAGGTAATAATGCTCATGTATATACCCCAGCAGATAGCTTTGACGAAGAATCGAACGGCCAGGTCAGATTAGGAAACTGGAGAGAAGGTAACAATGATATGACTAGTATGTTACCCTTGCAAATAAGACCGCGAAGGGCTACAAGATCTGCTCACAATATTCGTAATGAAGTTGCTGAATACTGCATTCAGCAAGGGTCTGTAAGCTGGCAAGAAAATTATGCTTAAAATGGACTTACTACTATAGTATCTGTTGTGGCAAGAGGTTTATTTCTATCCAGTAGAAATATCATAGCTTTGTATGCAAACCAAGTACTATGGTACACTTCTTCTGCGCCGGAAATTTAAGTTGAAATTAACAAACATCGAGCCGTATGTTTCGTGAATATCGTAATCTTAGCAATATAATTGTAAAATTATATTTAAATAGAAAACCAATTGTATATGTCACTTGTACCACCCGCACTCACCCGGCAAAACGGCCACTCCACCACAAAACCACCTCACGCTGGGTCTGAAGGCCGAGACAGTATTCGGTGAACCCGTGTTAGTGCGGGTGGTGCGAGTGGGCCAAGTACTTAAAAACTTAATAAATAAATACGTACCTTTTCCTGTACCAGTTGATTGTTTAGTTTTTTGTTTTTCCCTCCTCAGTGATGCCAGTAAACTTGTCATTTTCTTTTTACAAGTTTCTCTTTCGCTGTCGAGTAACGAAGCCAATCTATCCCAAGCGTCTTCTTTCTTTAATTTGTTATAATGCTCTGGATGAGCTGGGTTCCACAACACTGGTTCTTCTCTGTATTTTTCTATAAAATGCAGAGTTTTTTCTTTGTCCCACTCCATGTTTCAAGAAAAAACTGAAATAATTACGAGAGGAACGACGTGTGATCACTCGCGATGAGCGACGCGTACTGAACCGCGTAACAGTCAAAGGATTCGCCGAAAAACCGACAGCCGGGTGGAGCACTCAAAGCGAGCAACGAGCGGCTCGTTGCTCGCTGGTTTCCCCGTAACACGACGTACTGACTGCACGAACGCTCGCTGTGTAACAAGTTACATTACTCCTCGTAACGTTGGTCAGTACCACCCACCTTTAGGTTCAGGAGTTATAGATGCCTATTATAGGTGACTACAGACTAGTTTTTTAAATAAATCCTTCTTGAGTCTAGCACTATGAAAGTGTACCTACATAGCAAACATATTATAAGTATACCTTTACTCGCATATTTTTATGGCTAGTGAAATTCTGTACAAAAGTTAAGAATTACACATTCTTATAGACTAGTAAAATTGTCCTTGGAAATGAAACAGAATAGGAGTATGTTGTGAGTAGGGTTAATACACCGTGGAAGTATCACCTCTGGATAGCACTAGGAAGATTTTTTAAGGCAGTGAGCTACCTTTTTTTTAAACGGTGGTACTTTCACGGATATAAGGAAGAAACTAGGCAAATTGGTTATACGCATGTAATAAAGATAAAATAACTTTTTTCTAAGTAAATAAAATATTATACAACATAATTCTAGGCAATTTTTATTTTAACTTACTTACAGTAACAGCAAATGACGTTAGAGCGGACGCGGCCATAAAAAAAACTTACAGTAACATGTAGGTACTTTTACTTCATCTAATTTCAGAAGTGGGATATTAAATAACCCTACAAAGATAAGCCACTGAAAATTTCATCAAGTTTTTTTTATAAAGAAAATACAGATATTAGTACTTAATATTTAATATTCAGTACACTAATTATTCTATAAATTTTTCAAACACAGAAAATGTCTTAGAGCAATTCGACTAGGATAGCGTACTCCGAGGAATGTCGTTGGCGCTGTTAACGCCACAAGCGCCGTGAAACGGAGCTACAGTACGATGCACCCAGGCAAATCACGATGTGCGCAATTTAACGATTTGCCTTCGACATAACCTACATTCAGTAAAATGTATTATTAGTGGCCGAGACATGTTTGATCATCACCCCAATAACGTTGTTTTGCCATAGGGTGGGCCACCCTAATCATTTAGGGGTTTAAAGTGAGACGAGAATTTATACACCACAATTTTTTAACTGTTGCGATAATTTTAATGGGGTTATAGGTATCGGACATGGAACATTTGTAGTGTAATTTAATTAAATATAAAAAAGTTATGTCGAATTTTTCCCTAAAAATAGCAAATAGTTGTTAATAAAGTTTCATTACACTCAGACAGCGGACATCCTACCCTTATGAAAGTCAAAATTAAAATTAGTATCAGCTTCCTAACAACGTGCAAATCAGAATATTGACTAAGTAGTTCCGATCATACGAAATGCGAAATGGTTTGTTGCGAACGAAATCGACGACCAACGTGATACCACGGGTTCGAAGAGAAGGGCTGTGTTCCTGAGCGCACTCAGCGAAGGCACTTACCAACTAGAAAATAAAATAAAATAAAATAACGTTTATTATCTTTGAAATTTTCAGAAAATTATTTAGATTCGTCAGAAGTTGGTGTGACTCTACCGAGGGTTCCAAAATGCAACGAGACTGAGAAGAGCCCTCAAGAAACTCAGCTCGGCTAGATTCGAACTTGTCCTGCCAAAGGAACTACAAGTAGTGATATGACGAAATATTAACCCTGTTAGACACACACTTCACGCCTAAAAAGTGTGGGTTTAGTGAACGATACGCTTTTTCGCGGCAATACTGAACATGGGCGAAACGCATGCGCAATGGGCTGCGAGACTGCGGGGCCTTACTGCGTACTGCTACTTCCTAAATGTCGAAGAAGCCCTAAGGGGTGGGTTCGTAATCGGAATGTTGGCGGGTCCGGAGCGGGACAAATTATTTGCACTCTCTTTTCTAAATTACATAGCGGTAAAAATATTTCAAGAGTAGATCTTGCTATTGCTTATTATAACCAATTTGTACTTGATAGTCGGAGGAGAGGAGTCACAAAATATCACATGTATTAATACCCGTGTTCGGTTTAAGTCCAGCTCCGTGTTTTGTTTAAGGTGTCATGCAAACACTACTGGCGGGTATTATAGATGGGGTATTATGTTTATTAGATGATGTTTTAATGACTTTCGAAAATCGAACTCGCTGCAGGATGCGGGTTTGACTTCACAAAAATATGAATGTGGTTATTTTAAAACAGAGATTAGCCATTTAGGATATGTAATTAATATACATGGCCTTAAAAAGTCTTAAGATAGGGTTCAAGCCATCGAGAACTCACCAGTACCCATAATCATTCTTAGGATTAGTAAATTATTACCGGAATTTTGTTCCCAATACCACAATGTGTCCTTTGTTTGTATGATTTGTTAAGGAAAGGTGTTAAATGGGAATGGTTAGAGAAACATCCAAAGGCATTTAAAAAACAAAGAAAATGTTAATCTCCGAACAAGTATTGTCTCATTATGATTCAATGTAATTTTAAAGTTAAAAAGTAAATTTTAACTGTTGACGCTTCACCCAACGGCCTTTTTTTTGGCCCAGGTCCGCGGCCGCTCTAACGCCCGTTGCCGGGCGTCTCTGGTTACAAGCAAAACGTATTTCCAGTGGCGCCTGGCGGATCCACCCAATGGCCTAGGTGCAATCTTATCCCAAACCGATATTGGGGGCTGCGAGCGTCCCATTTCATTTGCTTCACGCACACTCTATAGAGAAGCGACATTCTCAAATACAGAATCAACGGCAGTAATATTTGGGGTGAGAAGATTGCACCAATATTTGTATGAAAGACCCTTTCATTCTTCGCACACAATAAGCAGTTGATTTCTATATTTGAACCTTATAAAGGTATTCCAGAGGTGTCAGCTGAGGACGGCGGGATAGCGAGGACGGCGGGATAGCCACCCGCCTTACAGAAGCAGGCTAGAAGGGTTGCATGCTGTGGGGCCTTTGCCCCACAGCAAGCAACCAGATTCACTCACCGACGCGGGATAAAACCCAACCCCAACGACGCGGGATTTTCATTCCGACCAAACCCCCGAAGAGGCCACACAACTGGCCAAAGTCCACCGGGCGCCACTGGAAATACCTTCTGGGGTCACCGGAGACGCCCCAGCAATGGACATGAGAGCGGCCGCGATCTCGAGGAATTTAGAAAAACAAAAAAAAAAAAGAGGTCAAAAACTGACTACAGAGATACGCGATGTATCTCAGTGTGTGTACATGGGGCACACTAAAAGTTTTACACTTCTAACTAATCGGAATTATTTGAATTTCGAATGTTATATTTTTTAAACGTTGCAACCTTCTTAGTAATAAAAAAAACAATTAGCGGGAAATCATTTCTCAATTGTTTTTTATCACACATCAAAGTTCTACGTATGCAACGAAAATGGAATTAAGTCGAAAAGATTTTAGAGCGATGATTTTTTATGATTTTAAAAGTTCTTTCTCTCCGCAAGACTGTGCCGCTCGTCTTCAAAATGCTTTTGGGAGAGAAGCACCTTGTTTGAGCACCGTGAGGCGATGGTTTGCTAAATTTGAGAGAGGTAGAATTTCTTTACATGACGAATTTCGTGAAGGGCGGCCTTCAACTGCCGTCAACGAAAATAATGTGGCTACTGTTAAGCGGTTAATTGAAGAAAACCCACGGATTACCTATGAGACAATTCGAGGACTATTGGGGATTGGTATGAGTCAAATCCAGAAAATTTTACACGAAGAATTGACAGTTCGGAAACTTTGTTGTCGTTGGATCCCTCATGAACTGACAGCGGAGCAGAAGCGGGCTCACGTGGAATGGTGCCCACAGATGCTACTGAAGTACGACTAGGGACATTCTAATGCTGTTTATGACATTGTCACAGGAGACGAAACGTGGATTTATTGTTTTGAACCCGAAAAAAAACAGCATTCTTGTGAATGAGTGTTTGAAAATGAGAACAAGCCAACAAAACTGAAGCAGGCGAGAAGCGTTGGTAAAAAAATGATCGCGTTTTTTTTCTCAGCTACGGTTCAGGGTGCTCCCTGTGATTTCTATATTTTCCCCAAAATCAAAGATTTGATGAGAGGTTTCACTTTTACCAACTCCGAAGAGGCAGTGATAGCGTTCAATCAGCACGTAGAAAACATGCCTTGAAAACAGATCTGTGTTCCTCCTGTTTTAAAAAATGGTTCGATCGTATGAAAAAATGTTTAAAATGTAAAGGAGAGTATTTTGAAAAGCAATACACATAATATTTTGATTTTAACATGTTGTTTTTTTAAGTTACACAAAACGTACAGTGTGACCTACGTATAACTATAAAATTGAATATGTGCGTAGCGAAAATAAAAGTGCTGATTACCTATCTCGAGCCTCTCTAACGGACGAATCATCAGCATCATCAAGTGATGATGAACATAATGAAAAAAAATGGAATGCACACGTTGCCGTTTCTGCTGCACCAATCTATAGCGCCTCGTATGTACACTTTGTTTTAGGCCAAAATGGGGATAGGGCAATTACATTACAGGTATTACGTAACGAAACCGGGAAAGATGAACTTTTAGTAAATGTTAGCCAGAGTGTATAGAATAGGGATGGCCAAGGAACGGAACAGAACCGGGCAGCCAGGGCGAAGGCTATGGTTATCCATGGGAAGAATAGTGTGGCCCACATGCGGAACATGCGGGGTGACTGCAAGAGGGGAGTACTGAAGGCACTGCAGGGCCTTCAGTACGGACGGGTCGACCACACGGTATGACCTCGAGAGTAGTCGACAGGGCACAGGCAATGATAACAAAATCGGGGGATACAATTTGATGCTGCAGATTCATATCTATCATCCCCATCCTATCCTCCAATTCAATTACACCATTAAATAGCTAAAGAATCAAAGAATTCATTTCGCCAAGTAAGGACTGCGACGCATCGCGCGTGGGGGAGGGGGAAGCGCCGCCATTTTGAGATGATTTTGCTGCGTATCGAGATTTCAACTTAGTATAACTTTTGACTTGAAAGAGCTACGAGGTTCGTTTAAGTTTCAATAGTCAGCTCGCGCCAAAAGCTATCGATTGTGTATAAAACCTTAGTGCAAAATAGTGACAGTGAATGTTATACGTTAAAATAATAAAATAATCATATAAAAAATATACAATGTCGGCCTATACGCGTCAAAAAGCAAAATCAAAATACAAAGATCGTATACGGTTGGAAAGGGCTTCTCAAGAAGAATCTAATGGCACCAAAAAAACACCATATGACCGAGTCAAGCAGTGCAGGGAACGTAAAAGAATAAATGTGGCCGAGCGGATCAACGACGGAAAACATTAATTGTTACGTAAAAACGTATTCACGTACAACACACGGCCGTGTCCACGACACAGGAAAACCCAAATTTTTTTTCTCAGCTACGGGTCCCATCTGTACAATTCCACTTGAAGATCATAAGAGTGTTAATGCCGAGTGGTGTTCTACCATTTGTTTACCCAGGGTGTCAAAAAGTTCGCGAAAGACGACTCAAAAGCCGCGTTCTCCTACATCATGACAACGCTTCTTCACACACGGCCAACAAAACAAAGTCATTTTTAGCTTCCGAAAAAGTACAACTCGTCACCCATCCTGCGCATAGCCCCGACCTAGCACCCTGTGATTTCTGTATTTTCCCCAAAATCAAAGATTTGATGAAAGGTTTCACTTTTACCAACTCCGAAGAGGCAGTGATAGCGTTCAATCAGCACGTAGAAAACATGCCTTCAGATCTGTGGTCCTCCTGTTTTAAAAAATGGTTCGATCGCATGAAAAAATGTTTACAATGTCCTTTACATCGTAAACATTTTTTCACTATTTTGAAAAGCAATAAACATAATATTTTGGTTTTAACATGTTGTTTTCTTAAGTTACGCAAAACTTATAGTGTGACCTACGTATATATAAATTAATGATATTAATTTTGGTACGATCTTTTTATTTCCACTTCCTAACAGAATAAGACTTTTTCGAGCTGGTGATACGATCGCGCTTTTCTCACGTCTGGCAGCCCCGAGTTGTGCTTTGCATCGCAAACGTAACGTTAGTCGTGGCACAGCCGCAGTGGGAGATTCAGGTGCACAAACTTAAAAAAGGTAGGTATGTGATCCCCGCAATCAGTGTAACAATTTCGCGCCATTTTGTATAGTTATTATTTTAAGTATTATCTGTGTTTTTAGCTATTCAAATTTTATTTTTGTCGTTGTTTACAATTGTAGATGCTGATATATAATTACAATGTATTTTATTTGTATTTTTTGTAGGTATTTAGTAAAAACTGGATCGAGAAGAGGCAGAATGACAGCGTATTCTTGCATATTTACAAGAGTGTGACTCTGATCCAGAGTTGTCAAGCCAGGATGTGTCTGGCGAAGAAGATCACTTTAGTGAGCGTAGTAATCCTAGTGACACAGAACAAGATATCTCAGAGTCTGATGATGATGACATTCCATTGTCTACTGTATTGCATAGAAATCGTTCACGAGAGGAGCAATGTACATCCGAATCGTCAAGTTCTTCAAACGCAAACGGTGAGTATTCTTCGGGCTTTTATCGTGGTAAAGACGGTACAATAATACATATAAGACGCCTTTCCGACAAAATGTCAGGACCAGAACAGAAAACATAATCCATCAATTGCCAGGCGTAGTACCAGAAGCAAAATCAAGAAGGAATGTTTTCATTACTGAGGATATGCTGCAAATCATACTTATGCATACTAATGCTCGCATTGTACCTAAAATAGCTTCATGTACTAATTTATCTAAGTACTCACATGTAAAAGAATGTACTATGATTGAACTGAAAGCTTTCATAGGTCTTCTTTATCTAGCTGGTCTTTACCAATCGGGCAGACAAAATTTGAGGGATTTATGGGCTACTGATGGCACAGGTGTGGATATTTTTCGGCTTGTAATGTGTTTGCAGAGATTTCATTTTATTCAGAGTTCTTTGGCCTTTGATGATTTTTCTACCCGTGAACAGCCCGAAGGCCCTTATTTTGCAAGTAACAAGCCATTTGATGTGGTTGACCGAATTGTACAACCTATTACCAGAACAAACAGAAATGTAACCTTTGATAATTGGTTCACTAGTTATGAACTAGTACAGCATTTGCTCAAAGAACATAACTTGACATCAGTTGGTACCCTGCGCAAAAATAAAAGACAAGTTCCAGTAGAATTCACTAAAACTCGCGGAGTTGAAGTTTTCTCATCTCGATTTGGTTTTTAAAAGGATGTCACACTTGTCACTCATGTGCCTAAAAAAAAACAAAATAGTATTGCTGTTGTCTAGCTTACATCACAACGACAAGATTGATGAAACAACAACAAAACAGCACAAACCAGAAATAAATACATATTATAATACGACAAAATGTGGTGTGGATGTAGCCGACGAGCTATGTGCTACGTACAACGGAAGTCGCAATTCTAAAAGGTGGCAATTGACATTTTTTTATGCCTCGTTAAAAATAGCTGCTATTAATGGCCTAATAATAAACAAAATTAAAAATAATTGTCCAAAAACCAAACGAAGGCTATTTATAAAAAAAACTTGGTCTCGGTCTAGTCATGGAACACCTAACACTTCGCAAAAATGTATCAGTGCCTCCACAGGAGTTGCGCCAGAAAATTGGAAAATTTGTTGGTGAATTTTCAGGGGAACCTCCGGCAAAGAAGGCTAATGTAGGTACGCAATGTGCCAAGTGTGTCCAGCCAAGAAAGACCGTAAGACAAACTTTACCTGCGAGAATAGCAACAAACATATTTGTGTAGAACAAATAGTACCTTTCTGTGCTGACTGTACCAAAGACATTGATTCTGAGTGATTAATTTGGTTTTTTTTTAAGTATATTTAGTTTTTTTACACTTGTAGCACTTTTCCACCCAATGACGCCGGGTTAAGTAAAAAAAAACGTGTGGCACAAGAACGAATATGTTTAGTTCTAGTATGCTCCGGTTTCGTAGGCGGCCGAAGGATTTCTTACACTGTAACTGGTTACGAACTAGATACCTAGTTACCTTGAAGTAAAAAAACGTGTGTGTACGTAATTGGCATCGTACAAGGACGAATTATGTTAAGTTCGTAACTAGTTACGTAGCTCCGGTTTCGTTTCGTTCACACGCGTACAGCGTGGTGAATGACCAGTGTGTTCGTTACCATACAAATTGTATAGGCCAGATCTGTTCAGATCTCATAATGCGTGCTGTACGTCGTATGTGAAGGATGTTTGACCGTCCCTTTAATGACGCTGAATCCCAGAGAGCGAAGAACTGCTAACCATTCCCTAGTATGGTAAATCTTTTAAAGAACCAGCTAGATTGACCAGATTACGAAATTAAATACAAACCAGGTAAGCAAAATTCTAATTATATTTTACTTTAATTATTTTATATTATAATTATACTATACTATAATTTATTATATACTATACTATAATTATACTATAATTTATTTCCTTGCTATCATAGATGCCTTTAGCAAGTTAGGGCAAGCAATCGAAGTAGCCAACAGAACAACACCAGAAATTATCAAAGAACTAGTTTATTAATTTTAATTTTACTGTACTCCTACAAAAATAAGTTGTGACCCAGGGTGGGTTTAATAGCAATCTTTTAAGAGAAATGTTGTCATCCTACCAAATAGAAGTAAATGTAGGGACTAGTGAAAAGATTCCATTCTAATTTGCCCGCCTGGTGGTAAGCTGTGGCGACGCACACTGATCGAATTTTGAAAGTTAGTGGGCTTTAATTATTTTTGGTCAATATGTCGGTACTTCGAAAAATTATTTTATTAATAGTTGTAGGTAAGTTGTTTACATTATGCTAAAATATCAACAACATGCAGTCAGTAGGTTCATAGATATTTCATTTCAAAGTTATCTCGAAAGCGAAATTATTAAAACAAAACTGTTTTGTCGTTGTTTTGCGCTCCCATTAAAGTTAAGTGTTTTGTGTTATTAGTGCAGTTTGTGAATTGGAAAAAAATGGTGCATATTATGGAAGGTATGTACTTTGAATTAGTGTATAAATATAATAAAAAATATATCGATTACTATCATAAAAAAATATATTTGGTTGACGTATTGATATTTACTAACTTTTCTAAGTTTGAACTGAGTTACGTTTTAAAACACAAATTAGCACAAAATCATTTCAATTCCACCATATAGCAGCAACTATAGGCTATATAAAAATAGGATTTTTTTACCGGTGATTACCGGTTTCTATAGAAAAAAGTTGTTTTTTCAGGAAACGGTGCCTTGATTAAAAATATTGTTTTATTCATTGTTTTATCATTACAACGACCAATGAAGCCGCAATCAAAGGACACTAAAGATAAACTGCTTAGTTTTATTTTGGAGACATTAGAAGTATCAGAATTGCCTACTACAAGTACACACCGTCTTCAAAGGGTAGTTAAAACTTTTACAAAAAAAAAAATGAAAAATGATAAATTGAAAAATGGCTTGAACAAGTACTAATTAACTCTGCTAGACAAGAAAGTGCACCCTCTGCTTCTACGTCTAGAGAAGTTGGACGCCCAAAAAAGAGTTTTTGTGACCTATCTGCCAAAGCTAAACGTAGGAGGTTAAATACAGAGGTGACATCAAAAAGTACAGAAGAACTCTGCCTTGCGGCTTCGATGAAGTTACATTCAGAAGGAAACCGGAGTGCAGCTTCACTTGTCTTAGATATTTCTACCTCACCTGACAAAGGTCACATTGTAAAAGATAGTAATAAATCGCAAGCGAATGTATCTTATTCATGTCAAAAGCCTTATCTTTATTTACAGATTTAAAATTAACCCGCTATCAATATATTGGTTTAAGGGCATCTGCAATTCGTAAAAACTTAAAAAACTTGT
The DNA here is from genome assembly GCA_963556515.1 of Nudaria mundana. Lineage (NCBI taxonomy): Eukaryota > Metazoa > Arthropoda > Insecta > Lepidoptera > Erebidae > Nudaria > Nudaria mundana. The sequence goes on along the minus strand of OY748302.1, from coordinate 11,301,627 downwards.
TACCTCCTTACAATAAGATTATTGAAGAAAAAACTAAGTGTTATCCAAGGCACATTAATGTTACAGAGAAGTCAGCGGAAGTTCCCTTACAAGATCTGGTTGATCACACGGTTTCACGTATTTTAAATAATCAATCGGAAGTTTTGAGAAATGAGGACTTAAGTTTAGAAATTACATTCAAATGGGGTGCTAATGGTAGTGGAAGCCAGAAAAACTATAAACAGGCATTTCAATCAGTAGACTCGGATGATTCTTACTTATTTATGAGTTCATTGGTTCCCATACAATTAAGGTCGAAACATAATTGTGAAAAATATACTGGCAAAATTTCAAATTCCGTGCGATACTGTAGACCCATTAGAATGCAATTTGTTAAAGAGACAGATTCGGTAATTAAAGATGAGTTTAACTATATTGACAGACACATAGAGAATTTATTGCCGTCAAGAGTAGAAATTAATGGTATTTCTTTTACGGTTCACCACATTCTAGTTAAAACTATGGTTGACGGAAAGGTGTGCAATACTCTATCTTTGAACAGATCTACTCAAAAGTTTTATATATGTAAAGCTTCTTCATCTCAGTTCAATGACATCGAAGCAGTACAAACAAGACCTTATAATCCTGATAGTTTAAACTTCGGGTTGACGTCATTACATGCATATATTCGCTTTTACGAGTGCCTATTACATGTGTCATATAAAATCCCGATACAAAATAAACAGGCACGTGGAATAGAAAATAAAAAAATTGTAGCAGAGAGAAAAAAACTAATACAAGCAGAATTTCGAAAAAAATTAGGATGACTAGTTGATTTTCCTAAACCTGGATTTGGAAACACCAATGACGGCAATACGGCCAGACGTTTTTTTGCAAACCCAGACATTACATCAAGCATTACAGGCATAGATAAAACCTTAATAGAAAGATTTAGTGTTATTTTAAAAACATTAAATTGTCCGTACAAAATTAACAGTGAAAAATTTGCAGAATACGCCAAAGAAACTGCCGCGGTTTATGTTGAATTATACAGGTGGTATCCTATGACCCCAATGGTACATAAGGTTCTTATACATGGCAAGGATATTATTGAAAACTTTTTGTTGCCAATTGGTATGCTTGGAGAAGGCGCACAGGAAAGTCGCCACAAAGATGTTAGATATTACAGAGAGCATAATACTAGGAAAATGACTAGAAAGCAAACTTATGAAGATCTTATGAAGATCTTGCTCGTATCTTCAGACCCTGTAATATCTAACATTAGAAGATTACCTACAAAACAAAAACATATAATGCCAATTGAGGTACTTAATCTTTTACAAGAACCAGACGTTGTGTTAGATGAGGAGTAATGTGTTGTAGCAAAGTAGGTACACATAAAATACCTACTAATTACCAAGTTATACTTTAATACACATTTGAATTCATAATTTTTATGTTTAATAATTTCGTCCTCCTAAGTTTTAGAAATGGATCAGTGTGCGACGTCTGGCGATTGTGGGCGTCTCTCATACGCCCTCAACTTGATGATCTAGTGGTGTGCCTCTTCACGCTCCGCTTAAAGGACCCAGGGTTATGTGGGAGGAACACGTGCGCAGGCATAGAAGATAAAAAGTTCAACTAGGAAGTTCTTTCAAATTCAAAATTTAAAGAAGGTACCTAAATTTGACCGTGATTCAGCAAGGCTGCGTTCGGCATGTTTTAATATTGGCTGGGGTAGCGTCCACGGTCGAGCGAGACAGATGGCATTATGTTTCATTAAAATTCATGTGACTACAACAACCCGCTTGTTGTAAAACTGTAGGGTTGCCTCAAAATTACGCAGGACATTACCGATTTTTAAAACTGTCATAACTTTGTCAATTCAAATCATAGAAAAAAAAGGTTAAGTAACGTGATAGGCATAAATTTACTGCGATTACCTTTAAAATTATTGCAGGTAAACATAGTAGTAAATAACCTACAACTCTTTCTTGTGGGACTACACAAACAGTACAAACATTAACGTCTGCGGGCAAGAGCTAGATAATGTCACTATTATTTTGTTACACTCATGTATGAATATTTCCTTCCCAAAATTAAATCAATAAATAAATATTAATGTCTTAGTCATCATATATTTGCGTCGACGCACGCGAGTCTTACGAGGGCGAACCCGCTGCGCCCGCTAATACAAGTTAAGGCGGACACTTAAAAAAAAAACAGCCATATTTTTGCAACTACCCTCTCAACAATTCATATTTAGATTTAGGTTTAAACTTCTTATTTCTTTTATGGTTTGGATTCTTATTTATTTTCTGTTTTGGCTGTTTCACCCTCTCTTTGGCGGCCATTATGAATTTCTGTGATCTTTTGTTCTTTTTCTTTTCCATTTTCACCGTTTCTCTGTGGATCGCTGCTTGTGCGTGCAGTTTGTGATTACTCCTCATCTTATGTTGACCTCCTTGCTTGGCTGTTAGTCCCGTGTACTCTTCCGAGCCTTCGTGTTTTGGTATTCGAACAAACTTGCCACTTTCCTGATTATCTGTTTTGAAATCTGTAATGAAAATAATGTTTGTGGTTATATTCTCAAATTGTTATTTAGTATGTACTAGTTACGGACCCTATTCGCTTCAAACAAATAATTTCTTTATAATATTAGTATAGAATAGTTGTCCCGGTGAACTTTGTACCGTCTCAAATGAACCTTTTTAAACCTTTTACCGAGTTTTTACGAATATTTTAAGACCAAACCGGAGATCAGCTATCTCGAATTTTAGCGAGACAAACGTTTATAAGAGAAGATTCTACACAAGAACTGGGATCCGGACCAAGATCTTAAAGACGTTGCCTTGTCTTAACTTTGTCACCACTACTTAACACAAAATTTATTTAATATCATTGACAAGGAATGGATTTTTTTTTTTTTTTTTGTTAAGCGGCCCGAGATCGCGGCCGCTCCAACGTCCGTTGAACGTATTTCCAGTGGCGCCCGGCGGACTTTGACCACCTCCGTGGTCTCTGCGGGGGTTGGGTCGGGATGAGAATCCCGCGTCGTTGGGGTAGGGTTTTATCCCGCGTCAGTGAGTGAATCGTGCGTGCTATGGGGCAAAGGCCCCGCAGCACGCAACCCTTCTAGTCTGCTTCTGTAAGGACGACGGGTAGCGATCCCGCCGTCCTCAGGCCCCGATCATGGAGGTCGATGGTCTTGGGCGTAGATGAGTCTGCGGCGCCCTCGCCGCTGACTACGGAACTCGGCGGGGAGGGTACGCTCCCTCTCCCTCTCGGCCGCCTCCTTCGCGAGCACGACTTGCTCGCAGAAGGCACACGGCCGCGTTCCACCTACTCCCGCTGGAGACCATGGCTTGAAGCATGGTCTCCAGCGAGAGGGTATCCACGCCCAGACCCACTACGAGGTCCCGGCGCTGACTCGCCCACGCTGAGCACTCCACCAACGTGTGGAGTGCGGTGTCGTCGTCGGAAACCTCGCAGTGTTTCGGATACCTCGTAGTGTTAGGAATGGATCCGTGAGCTGACATGTAATAATCATAATTTTTAGTGTTGACAATGTAATATTGGTGGCTATACCTGTGGATTTAGTAGATTGTTAACCAAGGGAAGAAAGCATCCCATTTCTGACGAGATATTTTGTCGCTCGAACATAGTGAGAGCGCCAATAGTTCGAGGCAGAAATGGGTGTTTTCACCCGAGTTAAACACTCTACTTTTCATTTCGAATACGAGGAAAGCAAATAAAAGTCAAATAAAACAAATATAACAATAGAGATTGATCACGTATCAAATACTGTGTACTTCCCGCCTTTTTTTTTATTTTTGTTTTTCATCCGCACTTTTTTCAGGGCAGGCAAGTCTTTTGGTCATACCGCCTTGTCTTCAGTTTTTTTAATTACTTCAGTTATTTTCTTACACTTATAGAGTATGTTTTATGATTTGACGCGTTACGGTGGTCGATTTAGTCAGGTTTGGTCGGAGTCTCTACTAAAAGTCAATACTAAAATACTCAGTATTTTAAGGTATAACTGTCCAAATAATTATTGTTTGTGCTATTTACGTTTTATTTTATTGTAACCCAACTCTTTTTTTGTTTATGATCATTCAAAAACCAGAATGTTGTATTGACTATCAAACTTTGGCTGTATACGTTTTATGCCATCGCCTCAGATATGATGCTGATTTTTTTTTACTTTTCCGCCCAAGGGCCGAAATGTATAACTTTCAACCCGCATATTAGGTAAGTAATGACCCACTTTCAGAGCATGAGATGAAAAATATATTATCGTCTTGTACCCCCTGTGTAGCCATCAATATTGCTGCTATAGCTATATAACTGTAATTATAGGTTGAATTTGAATTTTAAAATAACCATTATTTGACAAGACATGTGTATAATTGACCGAGCGAGCGAAGCGTCTCAGTTTTAACTCGGACTGCCCGATTTGGCGTTGTTGGTATGTGTGTCAGTTCCGGTCTACAGGCCGCATTTTTCAGTCAATTTTCGTGAAATTTGCCACAAGTGTTCTTTGTTGCAAGGCGCAACTTTTGTCGAAGGGATTTTTCGATTGGGGGGAAAATGCATTTTTCAGCCGATTTTCATGAAATTTGGCACGTGTGTTCTTTGTTGCAAGGCGCAACTTTTAATTTTTCGATTGGGGGGAAAATAACGCGAGGTCTACTGTTCACAGAACCACTAGTTTTTTATGTATAACGGAAAATATTGACTGTATGTAATTGATTGGTAAACTATTTTAGCAATTTATATGGGTCTTCAAGGCCTGAAATAAATGATTTATTATTATTATTATATTATGTAATGTGTTAATTTTTTTATAGATATATCTATATATAGAAATGGGGAATGTTCCCCTTAGCTCTCGAGAACTGCTTATGCTCCAATGATGGTTGACCCCTCTATGGATAGCCCTCGATCTTCTTGCGCGGTGCTTCGCGCCGCACCACGCCATATGTTTTGGCCTATAACTTTTGACCCCTTAGGGCTAGGTCAAATTTTCGATTTTTTGGCTTGCCTCCAGATCGAGGGCTATCCATAGAGGGGTCAACCATCATTGGAGCATAAGCAGTTCTCGAAAGCTAAGGGGGACATTCCCCATTTCTATATTTTGATAATATAATGTACGGTTCTAAAGTCCATTGCCATTATTAGGCAAGCGGCGAACCCACTGAAAAACTAAAATGACTGACCAATCAGTGAAAATGTGATTTCCCCAAAACAAATTTGTACTTTTTGTAAACCTTGGACCAAAAGGCGTCGATTGGTAAGAAAACAAAATCTGTGTCGGTGGGCTATTAATTGTTTTAAACATTTCAATTTGTAAACTGATAAAAAGTTGGTTTTTATATTGGAAAATGATTTCTAACGGGCAAAATAGAACACTTTTTACTTGGTGATTTTTTCGATAAAATGCGTTTTAAAGAAGTTACAACCATTTTAAAGCGCAAAAATGGTCACAGTCAACATTTTTTATCTTGCCGAGTTTTGGTCGAATTCAAAAAAGTCTTGCGGCATAATACTTATCAGATCTTAAGCTTCAACTGACTATTTTTCAAAATGAGAAAATATACATTTTTCACATCGTAAAATTTATTTGTACACATAGCGTTTTTTTAGCGTTCCACAATCCGGAGGCAGTGAGAAATCAGAAACCAAAGCAAAAAGTTCATAGATATTATTTCAATGATTTCCAATTAAAAAAAAAACAAAAAAAAATTTTTTTTGTTTTGGTTTTTTTTTTTTGTTATTCTTTATTGTACATTAAAATATATACATAATTTGGTAATTTTTAAAAACAATATTCACAAAGGCGTGCTTAAGTCAAAAAGATGACTTTTCTGCCAGCAGACCTTAGAGGTTTAGAGGATAAGGATGATTATTGTAGAGAAGAGTGTTCAACAACAAATAAGAAATAAATATATTATTAATAAAGTAATAGATAACTAAATAAATACCGCTGTTTGTCCGTGGTCCACCTACATAGTTCACCTGGTTGTACCACGGGTAAATTTTTTTCCCCGTGGTCCACCGCAGTTTAACTGGGTGTACCATGGGAATTAATGTTTTCCCGTAGTCCACCTTAGTTCACCTGGTTGTACTACGGGTATTTTTTTTTCCCCGTGGTCCACCTGTACAAGATAATATATTGTACAGGCATCAGGCATACAACCTTTATACAAACTATTTCCAGAGGCTCGAGCACGAACAACTTGCGAAAAAGTATTCGTATCGTCATCGACAAACAATTGTATGACATTTGTACAGCGCTCCTATCGTGCGTGAAAGTAACTAATTTTAGCAGCACGAGCGATTTTAAATTACTTTCGTATCGCAACCGTAGCGTCACACGTTCGTTACGTGACACTTTATAAAGACACTTGGGAGCACGAATTTAATTTTGGCGTACGGTAATGTAAATTTCGAAGGCTGGCTATCGAGCTATACGAATCTTTATTCACGTAAGTTTAGCCGGTGAGAAAACTTTCGAAATGGTACCTACATGTGAATAGCTTTAATATTTAATCTAAAAGGAGTCTCTCCATCTACTGTAGTTAGTAATGTTTTCTATGACAAATTGTAACCTATCTAATGATTTAAATGTTATAGGTTCTTTGTGCATTATCGTTTTATGTCACTGTCACCAGCGAATAGTGGGAATGGCCAAATATTTAGGCCAAACCACAGTAAGCAAATGCGTCAAGGAAGTGGCCGAGGCTCTTATCACCCCTGCAATATAGAGAAGAAGCCCCTTTCCTTCCCCTACCCTCTCTTCAGAATGCATTATTACCAATGAAGGACAAGTTTGACATCCTTGGCATAGACGTTCGTCGAGAGCTCAATAATAAAAACTACATCGAAAGATGTATAGGGCTAGCTTCGCGGAAACTAGGAATACCGAATAAGGTAACGCGATTCTTTACAACGCACCAGAGGTGTCTGCCGTACAAGACGCAGATTATAACCTGCGTCGAATACTGCTCTCACCTCTGGGACGGCTCCGCGAAGTATTTGCTGGACGCTCTCGACGCTATGCAGCGACGAGCTATACGTATTAAATAATAGATTGTCCGGAGGTAACGGGAAGCATTGAGCCGCTAGCTCAGCGCCGAACAATACTTCCTTGCCGAACGATAGTGGCCTGGAACGCCCTGCCTGTGCACGTGTTTCGTCCCACATATAACCCTGGGTTCTTTAAGCGGAGCGTGTGCTGTGAGAGTGGCCCACAATCGCTAGACGTCAAATATACGTCGACTATCGACGTAGGAATATAGTAAAAAGTAAGTTAGTACCTACCTTTGAAGATTTATTGTTTAAAATTATTTTAAAATATAACTATTGTATTATTTACTACTATATTATCTACATTTATATTATGTACCGCCTCAAATTTACTTTTAAACCTTCCTTGAACCTCCACGAATGTTTCTAGACCAAAATCAGCCAAATCGGTCCAGCCGTTCCCGAGTTTTAGCAAGAAAAACGAACGGCGATTGATTTTGGCAAGTTTGGTTATTAGGTTAATATCAAATAAATACCTAATACTTACTAAATTTATTGGTAAAGCTAATCGACCTAGCTTCATGATCTATATTAATAGATGTACATATTTAACTATTTGCAGGTGATTCTGGCTATCCACAAGGTCCCTCGTTAATGACACAAATTCTGGATGATGCTTAAGCGCCGACATACACAAGTGTCCATGGAAAGGCCAGGGTGACAATAGAAAATACTTTTAGAAGATTGAAAAATCGATGGCGTTGTTTATGCCAAGATCGCACACTACATTATGCACCTGAGAAATGTGCAAAAATAATAACAGCTTGCTGTGTGCTGCATAATCTGGCCAGCGATTTTAATTTTCCTGAACCAGATCCCCAAGGTGCTAACATGCCACAGCAGCGCTCATCGTTCTCTTCTGAACATAGTAGGTCATCTCCTATATTATTTTCCAGGAAAATAATATAGGAGATGACCTACTTAGGGGAAGGGCGATTATATTATGTTGGTGAACACAATTAACAGACTGCATGTATAATTAAATCATTTATTATATAACTATGTACATGTAAAAAGTAATATAAAAACTATCACTGTTAATAAAAACTGTAACTAGAAATATAAAAATATAATAATAACTATGTACCTAATCTTTTATTATATACCTAGAAATAACTTCCATAGCCTCTTTCATAAACTCCAGGCCTCGAGGGCCGCCAGAGGGCTTCGACAAATCACCATTTCTGGAATTTCCATAGCTCTTTACATTAGTATTTTAGTAAACTGAGTAATGCAAGTAACTTTTTATTGACACTCACACTTTCGAAGGCTGGCTATCGAGCTATACGAATCTTTATTCACGTAAGTTTAGCCGGTGAGAAAACTTTCGAAATGGTACCTACATGTGAATAGCTTTAATATTTAATCTAAAAGGAGTCTCTCCATCTACTGTAGTTAGTAATGTTTTCTATGACAAATTGTAACCTATCTAATGATTTAAATGTTATAGGTTCTTTGTGCATTATCGTTTTATGTCACTGTCACCAGCGAATAGTGGGAATGGCCAAATATTTAGGCCAAACCACAGTAAGCAAATGCGTCAAGGAAGTGGCCGAGGCTCTTATCACCCCTGCAATATAGAGAAGAAGCCCCTTTCCTTCCCCTACCCTCTCTTCAGAATGCATTATTACCAATGAAGGACAAGTTTGACATCCTTGGCATAGACGTTCGTCGAGAGCTCAATAATAAAAACTACATCGAAAGATGTATAGGGCTAGCTTCGCGGAAACTAGGAATACCGAATAAGGTAACGCGATTCTTTACAACGCACCAGAGGTGTCTGCCGTACAAGACGCAGATTATAACCTGCGTCGAATACTGCTCTCACCTCTGGGACGGCTCCGCGAAGTATTTGCTGGACGCTCTCGACGCTATGCAGCGACGAGCTATACGTATTAAATAATAGATTGTCCGGAGGTAACGGGAAGCATTGAGCCGCTAGCTCAGCGCCGAACAATACTTCCTTGCCGAACGATAGTGGCCTGGAACGCCCTGCCTGTGCACGTGTTTCGTCCCACATATAACCCTGGGTTCTTTAAGCGGAGCGTGTGCTGTGAGAGTGGCCCACAATCGCTAGACGTCAAATATACGTCGACTATCGACGTAGGAATATAGTAAAAAGTAAGTTAGTACCTACCTTTGAAGATTTATTGTTTAAAATTATTTTAAAATATAACTATTGTATTATTTACTACTATATTATCTACATTTATATTATGTACCGCCTCAAATTTACTTTTAAACCTTCCTTGAACCTCCACGAATGTTTCTAGACCAAAATCAGCCAAATCGGTCCAGCCGTTCCCGAGTTTTAGCAAGAAAAACGAACGGCGATTGATTTTGGCAAGTTTGGTTATTAGGTTAATATCAAATAAATACCTAATACTTACTAAATTTATTGGTAAAGCTAATCGACCTATCTTCATGATCTATATTAATAGATGTACATATTTAACTATTTGCAGGTGATTCTGGCTATCCACAAGGTCCCTCGTTAATGACACAAATTCTGGATGATGCTTAAGCGCCGACATACACAAGTGTCCATGGAAAGGCCAGGGTGACAATAGAAAATACTTTTGGACGATTGAAAATTCGATGGCGTTGTTTATGCCAAGATCGCACACTACATTATGCACCTGAGAAATGTGCAAAAATAATAACAGCTTGCTGTGTGCTACATAATCTGGCCAGCGATTTTAATGTTCCTGAACCAGATCCCCAAGGTGCGAACATGCCACAGCAGCGCTCATCGTTCTCTTCAGAACATATTTTCCAGGAAAATAATATAGATGACCTACTAAGGGGAAGGGCGATTAGACGTATGTTGGTGAACACAATTAACAGACTGCATGTATAATTAAATCATTTATTAAATAACTATGTACATGTAAAAAGTAATATAAAAACTATAACTGTTAATAAAAACTGTAACTAGAAATATAAAAATATATAGCCATCCATAGCCTCTTTCATAAACTCCAGTAGCTCTAGCACGAAAAATTATCGCATTCGTAGCGTCTAGGTTTCGAGTCCACGATACGATGACGGAGTATTACGAAAGGTAGCAGCACGAAGCATTACGTAAGACTATCGAGAGCTCGATACGATTACCATAGTGACGTCATCATAACGTGAATAGGGACGAGCCCTAGAGAACAAAATACACATCGTATTAAATGAACAATACGTTCGAAAACTTCATTAAATAGTGAACTATTTATTATTTTTTGCTAAACTGCCTGTTTAGTAACAATTAAAACAAAAATAAATTACAACACAAATAAAATGCTAGAAATAAGGTATGGAAGATTGTAAAGTGCACTATATTAGGAAAAATATTCATACTATTTTAATAATTATTCATACAATTTTATTAGGTTTTTGAACAACGCGACTTTACTTGACAGAACGTCTTTGATTGTCAAGGTCAAGTGTCAAGTGTGTTATTGTTAAATAAAAACGAAATAGCATTTTGTGGAAAGTGTTTAAAAGGAGTTTATTGAGAAAACAATCATGAGAACCAGCCATTTACAAAGAGTAATGATGGTGGAGTTCATGAAAGTGTGAGTGTCAATAAAAAGTTACTTGCATTACTCAGTTTACTAAAATACTAATGTAAAGAGCTATGGAAATTCCAGAAATGGTGATTTGTCGAAGCCCTCTGGCGGCCCTCGAGGCCTGGAGTTTATGAAAGAGGCTATGGAAGTTATTTCTAGGTATATAATAAAAGATTAGGTACATAGTTATTATTATATTTTTATATTTCTAGTTACAGTTTTTATTAACAGTGATAGTTTTTATATTACTTTTTACATGTACATAGTTATATAATAAATGATTTAATTATACATGCAGTCTGTTAATTGTGTTCACCAACATAATATAATCGCCCTTCCCCTAAGTAGGTCATCTCCTATATTATTTTCCTGGAAAATAATATAGGAGATGACCTACTATGTTCAGAAGAGAACGATGAGCGCTGCTGTGGCATGTTAGCACCTTGGGGATCTGGTTCAGGAAAATTAAAATCGCTGGCCAGATTATGCAGCACACAGCAAGCTGTTATTATTTTTGCACATTTCTCAGGTGCATAATGTAGTGTGCGATCTTGGCATAAACAACGCCATCGATTTTTCAATCTTCTAAAAGTATTTTCTATTGTCACCCTGGCCTTTCCATGGACACTTGTGTATGTCGGCGCTTAAGCATCATCCAGAATTTGTGTCATTAACGAGGGACCTTGTGGATAGCCAGAATCACCTGCAAATAGTTAAATATGTACATCTATTAATATAGATCATGAAGCTAGGTCGATTAGCTTTACCAATAAATTTAGTAAGTATTAGGTATTTATTTGATATTAACCTAATAACCAAACTTGCCAAAATCAATCGCCGTTCGTTTTTCTTGCTAAAACTCGGGAACGGCTGGACCGATTTGGCTGATTTTGGTCTAGAAACATTCGTGGAGGTTCAAGGAAGGTTTAAAAGTAAATTTGAGGCGGTACATAATATAAATGTAGATAATATAGTAGTAAATAATACAATAGTTATATTTTAAAATTTAATATTTAATTATATATTATATAATTTATAATTTATAATTTATATAATTTTATTATATATAATATTTATTTTAAATTAAATAATAAAATTTTAAACAATAAATCTTCAAAGGTAGGTACTAACTTACTTTTTACTATATTCCTACGTCGATAGTCGACGTATATTTGACGTCTAGCGATTGTGGGCCACTCTCACAGCACACGCTCCGCTTAAAGAACCCAGGGTTATATGTGGGACGAAACACGTGCACAGGCAGGGCGTTCCAGGCCACTATCGTTCGGCAAGGAAGTATTGTTCGGCGCTGAGCTAGCGGCTCAATGCTTCCCGTTACCTCCGGACAATCTATTATTTAATACGTATAGCTCGTCGCTGCATAGCGTCGAGAGCGTCCAGCAAATACTTCGCGGAGCCGTCCCAGAGGTGAGAGCAGTATTCGACGCAGGTTATAATCTGCGTCTTGTACGGCAGACACCTCTGGTGCGTTGTAAAGAATCGCGTTACCTTATTCGGTATTCCTAGTTTACGCGAAGCTAGCCCTATACATCTTTCGATGTAGTTTTTATTATTGAGCTCTCGAACGAACGTCTATGCCAAGGATGTCAAACTTGTCCTTCATTGGTAATAATGCATTCTGAAGAGAGGGTAGGGGAAGGAAAGGGGCTTCTTCTCTATATTGCAGGGGTGATAAGAGCCTCGGCCACTTCCTTGACGCATTTGCTTACTGTGGTTTGGCCTAAATATTTGGCCATTCCCACTATTCGCTGGTATAACCCAGTGACATAAAACGATAATGCACAAAGAACCTATAACATTTAAATCATTAGATAGGTTACAATTTGTCATAGAAAACATTACTAACTACAGTAGATGGAGAGACTCCTTTTAGATTAAATATTAAAGCTATTCACATGTAGGTACCATTTCGAAAGTTTTCTCACCGGCTAAACTTACGTGAATAAAGATTCGTATAGCTCGTACGCCAAATTAAATTCAAAGTAAATTCGTGCTCCCAAGTGTCTTTATAAAGTGTCACGTAACGAACGTGTGACGCTACGGTTGCGATACGAAAGTAATTTAAAATCGCTCGTGCTGCTAAAATTAGTTACTTTCACGCACGATAGTAGCGCTGTACAAATGTCATACAATTGTTTGTCGATGACGATAGGAATACTTTTTCGCAAGTTGTTCGTGCTCGAGCCTCAGGCCTCGAGGGCCGCCAGAGGGCTTCGACAAATCACTATTTCTGGAATTTCCATGGTTCTTTACATTAATATTTTAGTACACTGAGTAATGCAAGTAACTTTTATTGACACTCACGCTTTCATGAACTCCACCATCATTACTTATTGTAAATGGCTGGTTCTCATGATTGTTTTCTCAATAAACTCCTTTTAAACACTTTCCACAAAATGCTATTTCGTTTTTAACAATAACACACTTGACACTTGACCTTGACAATCAAAGACGTTCGTCAAGTAAAGTCGCGTTGTTCAACAACCTAATAAAATTGTATGAATAATTATTAAAATAGTATGAATATTTTTCCTAATATAGTGCATTTTACAATGTTCCATACCTTATTTCTAGCATTTTATTTGTGTTGTAATTTATTTTTGTTTTAATTGTTACTAAACAGGCAGTTTAGCAAAAAATAATAAATAGTTCACTATTTAATGAAGTTTTCAAACGTATTGTTCATTCAATACGATGTGTATTTTGTTCTCTAGGGCTCGTCCCTATTCACGTTATGATGACGTCACTATCGTAATCGTATCGAGCTCTCGATAGTCTTACCATAATGCTTCGTGCTGCTACCTGTCGTAATACTCCGTTATCGTATCGTGGACTCGATACCTAGACGCTACGATTGCGATAATTTTTCGTGCTAGAGCTACAGAGCGATAATACAAGTTATACCTGCGAGTTTCGAGTGCGAATAAAAGTGTTCAGTGACTTTAAGTGGAGCTTCAAGTGAAGTGTAAATTAGTATGTTATAAATAAAGTGTTCAGTGACTTTAAGTGGAGCTTCAAGTGAAGTGTAAATTAGTATGTTATAAATAAAGTGTTTCGTGGTAAATTTATCGGCATTTTAATTAGAACCCCGGCTCGTAACAATAATATACAACTTACCCGATTGAATGTTTGAACTCATTATTCTGAAAAAGTACCAGGCGATCATAACAAAATAGGAGGTTCTGGTTGTAACTTACTTGTTTGTTTGTAACCGACTCTTTTGGTTTCGATTTTGCCCCTTCGTCCACGTTCATAACCAAGATTTCATAACTGGTTATGAATATAGATTTTTTTTCACTGTTTCATAACCAGTTATCAAACAATACTTTTTTCCATTTTCACGACCAGAACCTCCTATTCTGTTATGATCGCCTGGTACTTTTTCGGAATAATGAGTTGAAACATTCAATCGGGTAAGTTGTATATTATGTTCCACTTTTTTTGTGACATTTATTTCACTTTGGAAATGCACGCGATTTTCAACCTTAAAAAAATCGTAAAAATAAATATTTTACGACTGTCTTTTGTTTTTCCGATATAGGTGGACCACGGGCAATATAAATTTTAAACATATACTTCATAACAGCTTAGGTGGACTACGGGAAAACATTAATTCCCATGGTACACCCAGTTAAACTGCGGTGGACCACGGGGAAAAAAATTTACCCGTGGTACAACCAGGTGAACTATGTAGGTGGACCACGGACAAACAGCGATAAATACATACAATTACAGTATCAAGCAATACAACATCAGATAAATAAATACGTAAATAAATAAGAATAAGACAAATCTAAAAAGTTTAATACATAAGTACTTACAAAATACAATCAAGGAACTATTGGGAGAGGAAATGCTCCTTCACTCGTTTCTTAAAAATTGCCAATGACGGACTCGCACGAATGTCATGTGGCAGCGAGTTCCACAATCTGACAGCCTGGACTGTGAAGGAGTCATCATAGCAGCTAGAGGTATGTACAGGAGTTCGAAGGAGAAGAGATGAGGAAACACGACATGCTTTGTCTCTAGGCACCAGATACTCAAAGCGGTCACGGAGATAGCCAGGAGAACTAGGAATGTGAAGGATAGTATAGAGAAGAGACAGAATGTGTGCTTGACGACGCTGCCGAATCGGGAGCCACCCCAGTCTATACCTGAATTCAGAAACGTGGTCGTATTTACGAAGGCCATAGATGAAACGGATTTCCAAATTCTGCAGACGTTCAAGTTTGTTGACAAGCTCCTCCGATGCATCTAAGAAACAGACATCGGCATAGTCCAACAGTGATAGTAGAAGAGATTGCGCAAGAGTCACTTTAGTTTGAAATGGTAAGAGTTTCTTATTGATTGCCCGTTTGAATCCTGACAAATTGCACACGCTTTATACCAGTTGCCGCGACTTTACATGCGTATAATAGTGTATCTTAACTCGGAAAAACGCTTCGTGTATAAATAGATTTTACGATGTGAAAAATGTATATTTTCTCATTTTGAAAAATAGTCAGTGAAGCTTAAGATCTGATAAGTATTCTGCCGCAGGATTTTTTTGAATTCGATCAAAACTCGGCGAGATAAAAAATGATGAATGTGATCATTTTGCGCTTTAAAATGGTTGTAACTTCTTTAAAACGCATTTATTCGAAAAAGTCACTAAGTTAAAAGTGTTCTATTTTGCCGGTTTTACCCTTAGAAATCATTTTCCAATATAAAAACCTATTTTTATCAGTTAACAAATTAATTTGTTTATAACAATTAATAGCCCAACCGCAAAAATTTTGTTTTCTTGCCTTTTGGTCCAAGGTTTACAAAAAGTACAAATTTGTATTTGGGAAATAATATTTTCACTGATTGGTCAGTCATTTTCATTTCTAAGCACTTTTTCGGGGGTTATAGCTTGCCTATATCACAAAGCTAGCTAGAAGTTTATTTTGACTTATGATCTTATTATTTTACAAGATAATCGACAATGCGTTATGATTATGTCATGCATGACAAATGAGTTTAATAGTTGCAACATTTCATAAATTTTAATTTCTATGTCGGGCCGACCGCCCTACACACGTTCCAATTTGGTCGTGGTCGGGTGGTCGGGCCCGACCAAATCGGAGCGTCTGTTTGCGGTCTAATATGTGATAATAGTTATAATATGTGAAAAAACAATATGCAAGTACTATTCCCTATTATGTGACGTAAGTTCCAATTAAGCATTACCAGTATACTTATTTTTAGAAAATTTAAAATTAAATATAATAAACTTAAAAATAAATATAAAAATATTCACAAACCTGTGTTTTGGTTGTTCTTATTTTTACTGAATTTCCTTTTCTTCGCGGCAGCATAACTCTCATCGGGCGCCATCTTGGATTTTCGTTTTCTATTTCTACTGTCTGTGGTCGAGTTGTTTTCATCATTCTTTTTAACTATTGGATTATTGGCAATCGACTTTTCTAATCTCTTTTTCCGTGCGTTTAGTGCTGTCCGATCTTCGATCGAAAATGATACAATCGGCCTCTGTGATGCAAAAAATAATACGTTAGGCATTTTTAACTTACTTTTATTATCGAATACCTAATAACATACAGTTTTAATTATCGCAGTATCTAAAAAATAACGTACTTAATACGACGTTGCTGGTATAAAATGGTACTCAGCATACCAAAAAAACCGTCGTAGTCACGGGCTGATCTCCACAAGTCCACGTCTAGTGCCCGGGTTTTGAATAAATGAAAAAAAAAACCCTGTATACGACACTTAACATGAATTTTATAACTACATGTGGCAGACATATTGGATTGCAAACCTGATACGAGATTCATACTCAGCATACCAAAGACCCCTTTTCGATACCCATCATGAAATTTTACAACTACAGCGCGGCGGCCATATTGGATTGCAAAATGGACACGAAATTTGTACTCAGCATACCATGACTAGTTTTGTATCATGTCAACTACCGGCAACAATATGACTTCATAGAAGATAAATCTACGAAACGTAACTGGTTATGAGAGAGAGAATGAAAAATGTTTGCTCGCATCTTTCTCTCTTGCCCCTAAAATAAAATACGAAACGCAGCTCTCCCTCTCTCTATCTTCACTAACTTATATCTCCCTCTAAACTTCTTTTCACCGCGCCCAGTCACATTTTTTCTTGGCAGTCTCGCCAGTTTGGGTCGTAAAGTCAAGCGTGCATTTAGAAGTTTTCCTTTAATAATAATCGTCGCATAAGCACGACCCAAGCGGTTATAAAGATTCTACGGTTAATATTGACTTTACTACAACTTTCAATAGGCTTGTGTCCACTAAGAATAAATCGGATTGGTGTATGTTTCTTATAACTATTTCCAATGAATAGACAACAAAAAGTAATATAAATTAGTAGACAGAATAAAGATTACTATTATTTTTAGAAAATAAGTTTGGAAAAATTAGGCATTCAGTCACGTGACATCAAACACCAATTAGAAAATATGACGTCACAGGTTGCGCTCTCACACCATAGAGTAAGTATGTATGAAGAGCTGACTTCTTGTTCAAGTTGTGTCTGTGATTTTGTGTAATTTAATTGTTCGTACCTTTTTATTAATTTACGAATTTTTGTTAACTTTAAAGTTAAATTATTATAAATCTAACAAAAGTAGGTTGAACAAAACGCAGTTTTGGCGCATTATTTCGATGTGCATTTCGAGACAACGCTTGAATCAAAATATTGCTAGGCACCTATATCTTTGGCTACAGGGCTAACCAACACAATTTATTTTTAACTTTCTGGAGGTTTTTAAATTATTTTATCCTTTTTTCAATTGCTTTTTAATCGTCGTGCGTTTTTTCATAATTTTAAATTTTGATTTTTATTTTAAAATTCTTAAAGAGCATAGATATGTACCGCCTTCTAGTAAGTTGCTGTCATTACACCTATTTAAGAGGGGCGGGGCCCCAAGTGATCTTTAGACTACGTCCACGCCGTCCGCCCTGGACCCCAACCTGACCACCGTAACGGAGTGGCAGGTTGGGTGACCGAACGTCAAGGTCGATACTTGAGTGGCTGAATAAATTAACGAAGATTTGTAATGTCGGATAAGCCCGATAAAGATTTAGTGACCCCCGGTCTCGACACTACCCTTGTCAGGGCGGTGCCGGACCACAACGACGACCCACCAACGCTGGATACACGGACACCGAATTTGCCTGGCGGTACGGAGGCTCGCGTCGCGCTGCCCAGTCGCAGCGCGACGTCGACGCCTTCAATGTTCGAGTTACCATTTGCTGCCGGGACTGATAGTGAGTCAGATCCCGGCACCATGGAGTCAGAAACGGCGCCAGAGCCGACGCGCTCTATTTACTTGAAGAGGGGCCGACAGAAGAGCGCGCCGGTGAAGAAGACGCAGCCGGCGCCGCAGCGGGTGCAAAGGGGCCCTTCTTACATCTATCGGCCCCAGCGACCTCACCTGCTAGTGGCGCACCTGCTGATTAACGGACGAGGTTCGTATATTACGGTACCCATGTGGTGGCTTTGGCCCCTACGTGGATACCAGGTTGGTCCGGGGGGGTACCACCGTGCAGCTGTGCTAAAGCCCCCCAAGTAACCCAGCCCAGGCTGGGTTGCGTTAGGGGTTCAGCAGCTGCACTGCCGGGCCCGGGGCGGTGTATGGTGCGGCAGGCAGGGGTCCAGTGGGGGCGAAGCTGAGTCTAGTGTGGGTGGTGTGGGTCGATTCGCCGGCCAGGGAGACCCTTAGCAACGGCGTTGCCGCGGCCGCCCGCAACATAGTCATGGGGCCCGCCTGGGACCAACCACCCCAGTAGGCTGCCCCACATGTTGCGCATAATCCTGTTGTGGGGTCGCCGCTCCGGGTGGTAACCGGTGTGGGGTAGCGGCGGCCTTGCATCAGGGGGTTTGGGAGCCCTTCCGTCCGGCGGGTCGGCTCCGACCTAACCACACGGTTCTAGACGAAGCTAGCCTCTGCACTTTGTCACTTACTGCCGCACCAAATATCGCCCTGTCTTCACGCTTCCCCATATTTCAAAATGACAGTGCAACAAGAGAATAGACGGTACACAGCGGCCCCTAGAAACCCCACAAAGTTGACTTCGTTTGAGGTGGAGTTCGCGAATATCCGCGGACTCCATGCAAACCTCGATACCGTCCACCATCACCTGGAGTCGGCACGGCCTTCTGTGATGTTCCTAACGGAGACACAGATACGCCGCCCTGACGACACGTCGTACCTCTGTTACCCGGGCTATATCATTGAAGAACAATTCCGCGATAAAGCCGGGGTGTGCGTGTTCGTTAGGGCGGATGTTTGCTGCCGCCGGTTGCGCTGTCTGGAGAACCCCTCCTACTCCGTCCTTTGGCTGCACGTGGATCATGGCTCCATGAGCCAGATCTACGTGTGCGTCTACCGCTCCCACACAGGGGACACTGGGACAACAAGGCTTTTCGAATACCTCAGCGAGATGGCTGACGATGCGCAGGTGCGGTTCCCGAACGCTGACCTGGTTTTCCTGGGGGACTTTAACGGTCATCACGTTGAGTGGCTGGGGTCCCTTAGGACCGATCATGCGGGACGAACCGCCCATGCATTCGCTCTCTCCCACGGGCTGACCCAGATGGTACGGGGGATCACCCGGATACCTGACAGGTCAGACCACACGCCCGCCTTGCTGGATCTACTGCTGACGAGTCGCCCAGCCGAGTACAGTGTGTCGGTACGCGCCCCACTGGGCACATCCGACCACTGTGTGGTGCACGCCAGCTTCCAAGTGCCACCGCCTGCTCGTGCTGAACAAATGACTCGACGACTATGGCACTACTCGTCGGCAGACTGGGACGGTCTCCGCGATTACTTTGCGTCCATCCCGTGGAGCCAGCGCTGCTTTGTAGGGAAGGCGCCTTCGGATAGCGCTGCTGCCATTGCTGGCGAGATCAGTCTAGGGATAGAATATTATATCCCTTTCACTGATGTCGCCAGCATCCGCAAAGCTCGCCCCTGGTTCGGGCGTGAATGTGCCGAGGCTGTCCAGAAAAAACAGTCGGCATATCGCGCCTGGGTCAGGGCTCGGGCGGCACGTGACCCGAACGTGAACCGCCTCAAAGCAGCGTACAATCGGGCCACTAGGTTCAGCAAGAGGGCCTTCAAGAGAGCGGATGCCCAGCGCGTCGCGCGGCTTGGTCAGGAGCTCACATCCCATCCCACGGGCAGCCGTGGATACTGGCAACTGGCCAAAGCCGTACAGTCAAATTTTTGTCAACCCTCGCTGCCACCACTGCGTTTTCCTGATGGATCACTGGCTCACAAAGCCCAAGAGAAGGCGGACATGCTCGCAGACCTCTTTGCGGCTAATTCCCGGGTCGATGACCGTGGCCTGCAGCCCCCCGCCATCGCCAACTGTGGCCACACTATGCCTGATATTGTTATCAGGCAATGTGATGTACGGGCAGTGCTGCGGTCACTCGACACGCGGAAAGCCAGTGGCCCTGACGGCATTCCGGCGGTGGTGCTACGAAAATGTGCTGCTGAGTTGTCTCCAGTATTAACGCGTCTGTACCGCCTGTCATACTCTACAGGCCTCGTGCCGGAGGCCTGGAAGGAGGCGAACGTACAACCGATCCCCAAGAAAGGGGATCGATCCGATCCAGGCAACTATCGACCCATAGCTGTCACCTCAGTCATTTGCAAGGTGCTCGAGCTTCTTATTAATAAGCAGCTCATGCGATACCTGGAGGATCACTCGCTAATCAATGATCGGCAATATGGCTTCAGGCCAAAACGATCAACGGGTGACCTCCTGGCATTCGTCACGCATGTATGGGGTGAGGCTATGGAAAAGTTTGGCGAGTCCTTGGCTATTAGCCTGGACATCGCCAAAGCTTTCGATAGGGTCTGGCATGCTTCGCTCCTTTCCAGGCTTCCGGCATATGGTCTACCTCCTCAACTGTGCAGCTGGATTGCCAGTTTTTTAAACGAGCGCCGAGTGCGGGTCCTCTGCGATGGCCAGGCTTCTCGCTTTTTGCAAGTGAATGCCGGGGTACCGCAGGGGTCCGTACTGTCACCAACTCTCTTTCTTCTGCATATCAATGATATGCTTTCCCTCGGGAACATTCATTGCTATGCAGATGACAGTACATTGCACGGGAGTTACTCGGTTCGTCCGACGGCGGGGCGATCTGTGATAGAGGAGGAGAGACGACATCTCATGGGTGATCTCGACCGAAGCCTCGACAGTATCTCCCAATGGGGTGCCGAGAACTTGGTCGAGTTCAATGCCCACAAAACACAGGCGTGTGCATTTACAGCGAAAAAATCCCCTTTCCTTCCCCTACCCACTCTTCAGAATGCAATATTACCAATGAAGGACAATCTAGACATCCTTGGCATAGACGTTCGTCGAGAGCTCAATAACACAAAATACATTGAGTGTAGTAAAATACAGATGTATTGGGCTAGCTTCGCGGAAACTAGGAATACTGAACAAGGTAAAGCGATTCTTTACACCGCACCAGAGGTGTCTGCTGTACAAAACGCAGATTAGACCCTGCGTTGAATACTGCTCTCACCTCTGGGACGGCTCCGCGAAGTATTTGCTGGACGCACTCGACGCTATGCAGCGACGCGCTGTTCGCATTATAGACTGTCCGGAGGTAACGGGAAGCCTTGAGCCGCTAGCCCAGCGCCGAACAATTGCTTCCTTGGCCGCGTTCTACCGTATTTACCACGGTGAGTGTTCTGAAGAGCTCTTCAACCTGATCCCACCCTCTCCCTTCCGATCCCGAACAACGCGTGCCGGGCAGAGATGTCACCCTCATACCGTGGAAACCGTCTTCGCGAGAACCGAGCGTTTTAAACGATCGTTTCTCTGCCGAACGATGGTGGCTTGGAACGCCCTGCCTGCGCACGTGTTTCCTCCTACATATAACCCTGGGCTCTTTAAGCGAAGCGTGAAGAGGCACATTACAGGGTCGTCAAGTTGAGGGCCTCTCTCTATAGTATTCCTGTGTACTGTGAGAGTCGCCCTCAATTGCCAGACGTCGCCTCAGCTTCCCATCAGGCGAGTGGCGTCAATTTGTCGACCTAAATATCAAAAAAAAAAAAAAAAAAGGACGGTCCGTCGACATCGGTGGTCTCCAGCGAATGCGAGGAGCCACCGGTCAAAGCGGTCCGAGTCCGGAAGCCCGGCTACGACGCCAATGGGCGGGTACGAAACCCCAGCATAACGGTGCCGTTCTTGCCTAGAGGCAGGGACAGAGAAGTGCCGGCCGCGCGGGGGCTCATGGGGGCTCTTGCCCGGATCGTTGCCACCATGAAAGGTGGCAAAAACCTTCCGGGCAAGAAGAAGGTGGTGTCGGACGCCATCGCTGACGCTCATCTGTCCCTCGATGAGCTCCTCATGCGGAGTGTTTCCGAATGGGAGGCGAAGCTCAGAGACCAGGTAGCGAGTCTGACTGCTGAGCTCGCCTCCTCCCGGAAGCAGACGGAGGCCCTGCGACAAGAGGTCGCTAACCTTACCATTTTGGTCAAGGGGCCTCCGGAGACCCAGACGACCGGACCTTCACCGTCTCCGCCCATGGCTAGACCGGTGTCAAGGGCGGCGCCCAGGAGTGCGCCCGGAGCACCTACTGCATCGCCGCTGCAGACTGCGCCAACAGCCACGCAGATTCTGGCGGCGATCGAGAGGCGTCTCGCGGTACTTGAAGACCGGTCATACCGCCCCCCACTGGCGCGACCCGCGATGTCATACGCGGCTGCCAGTGGGGCTCGCGCTCCTAGGTCTGGCCCAAGTGTGTCTGCTGCCCGCCCAGCCCCGCCCATGTCCGCTTCGCCAGCAAAACGGACACCGGCTGAGCCGGCCACGACGGCAAAGCCGAAGAGAAAAGGGAGGTCTAATGCCACCTCCGCTGCCCCCGCGTCCCGTGCCGCTCCCGCTACTCATCCTTCCAGTCGGGAGGGATGGGAAGTAGTGGGAGCAAAAAAGAGGCGGAAGAAGGCCGCCAAAAAAGCGGCACAAGCCACCGCGGCGAAGGCGCCGAAGAGGCCCCGCCCCCCTCGCTCCACCGCCGTCGTCCTGACGTTGACGACGGTGGGTGCAGAGAGGGGTGTGGGGTACGCCGATGTTTTGAAGAAGGTCAAGGCATCGGTGAACCTCAAGGCCCTCGAGATACCGGGGGGACTCCGGTGCAAAACCACTCGCACCGGGGCTCGTCTACTCGAGGTCCCCGGCGCCTCCAGCGGCCCCAAAGCTGACGCCCTAGCGGCTGACGCCCTAGCGGATAAGCTGAGGGATACGCTGGACGCAGAAGCCGTCCGCGTCTCCAGACCCACCAAATGCGCTGCATTGCGCATCTCGGGCCTGGATGACGCGGCCACGACGGAGGAGGTCATCTCCGCCGTCGTGGAGGCGGGCGGCTGTCCCCATGACCAGGTGAAGGCTAGAGAGATCTCCTTCAGCCCCACCGGTCATGGGACGACAGTCGTCCAGTGCCCCGTCGCGGCGGCACTTAAAATTGCGGACGGACCGAGCCTCCTTATAGGGGGCTTCCTCAAGGCGCAGGTGCACCTCCTGCGTGCCCGGGAAACCAGGTGTTTCCGGTGCATGATGGTGGGGCACGTAGGAGTGCAGTGCGCAGTGGAAGACACCGTGGGTGATCGGTGCTTCCGCTGCAGCCGGCCCGGTCACAAGTCCAACGCCTGTGACGCACCGCCTCGCTGCTACAGATGCGAGGTGGAGGGCAAAACGGCGGACCATCGGGTCGGCAGCCGTTCCTGCGCCGCTTCGAGGCCAAAGCCCCGTCCGTCCGCTGGGGGCAGCGGGGGTGCCGCTACTAAGCGGCCAGATTCGCGGCGGGATGCGGATATGGACGTCCATTAATGGACACCCATATCCGCATCCTACAGGCGAACTTGAACCACTGCCGCGCTGCTCAGGATCTTCTGTACCAGAGCATCGCGCAGTGGTCCATAGACCTGGTCGTGGTCGCCGAGCCGTACTATGCCCACATGGCTTGGCCTGCATCTTTGGGGGGTCCGCCGCAAACACCTCGCGGCTTGCAATTATTGCAAACGGCCGAGGCTGCGTTGCGGCGGAATATGAAGGGTGGCAGTCGTGGCCGCATACATCTCGCCGAACAACATTAACGAAGCTCAGTATGAGCTATGGCTCACTGAGCTCGACGTCGTCTTCACTGCGTGTCGTCCTCGCCCTGTCCTTCTCCTGGGAGACTTTAACGCCTGGTCTACGGCGTGGGGCTCCCGGGAAACCAATGGTAGGGGGAGGCTACTTGAGGACTGGGCCACTACACGTGGACTAGAGCTCCTCAACCGGGGGAATGTCGCCACCTTTTGGCGGTCGGGGGTCAGCTCGGTCGTGGACTTAACGTTCGCGACCCCTGCCCTCGCCCGCCGTACTATGGGCTGGTGCGTGGAGGAGGGTGTGGAGACGCACTCGGACCACCGATACATCCGGTTCGAGGTCGTCCCCCCACCTAACCTCCCACAGCCAGTACCGAATCCCCCGGAACCACGTTGGGCGCTCAAGAGTTTAGACCGGGAGGCTCTCCTGGAGGCATCCATCGTGCAGGCCTGGATTCCGGCGCCGGACAGGCCTGTCGACGTGGATGCAGAAGCAGAGTGGTTCAGGAGAGCCATGTCGCAAATCTGCGATGCGGCGATGCCTAGGGTTACACCCGGGCCGGCCAGGAGGCAGGTGTACTGGTGGTCGTCGGAGATTGCACAGCTGCGTGCAGCATGCGTCTCCACCCGCCGCCAGTACACCAGGTTTCGCCGGAGGCATCGTCGACCAGATGACGCGGCAGCCCGGGAGGCGGAACTATATGCGCCCTACAGAGAGGCTATCACGCATATAAGCATAGAAGCGATCACGCGGGCTAAGACGACAGCCCGCGAGGAGCTCCTGGAAACCCTGGAGCGGAACCCATGGGGGCGCCCGTACCTGCAGGTCAGAGGTAAACTCCGACCGAGGGCGCTCCCACTGACCCAGAGTCTCCAGCCGGATCAGCTGGAGGGGGTCTTGGGCTCTCTGTTTCCGACGAGCGCGGAGGAGCACATCCCTCCGCGCATGGCTCCGTCCCAGACGCCCAATGTGGATAGCAGCAGCGAAGACGACGTACCCGAAGTCAGAGAGGGTGAGTTAGGAGCGGTGGTACTTCGGCTCAGTCGCCGGAAAACCGCCGCCCCTGGACCCGACGGCATTCCGGGCCGTGTATGGGTCCTGGCCCTCGAGGAACTCGGGCCTCGACTGAGGGGGCTCTTCAGCGCATGCCTCGAAAGGGGCCAGTTTCCCAAGGTGTGGAGGACGGGGAAACTGGTCCTGATCCGGAAAGCGGGGCGGCCGGTGGACTCACCGTCCGGTTACCGGCCGATCGTGTTGCTCGACGAGGTGTGTAAGCTCTTTGAGCGAATTATCGCGGAACGCCTCGTCGAGCACCTCACGCATGTGGGCCCAGACCTGGCGGACAACCAGTACGGTTTCCGTCGGGGACGGTCCACCGTGAGCGCGATCATGCGCGTGAAGACCCTGGCGGAGGAGGCAGTCTCGCGGGGCGAGGTGGTGTTGGTGGTGTCTCTTGACATCGCCAACGCCTTTAACACCTTACCCTGGAGTTGCGTTAGGGAGGCACTGGTATACCACAAAGTGCCTCTCTACCTCCGTCGTATTGTCGGGGCATATTTATCCGAGAGGGCTATAACTTACCCTAGCTGGCTCGGGCCAGCTCGGCGAGATGTGTCGTGCGGTGTTCCTCAGGTTCCGCACGATACCCTTGTCACAGCGCGAGGAGCAACGCACCAGGAGGCAACACTCAAGGTCACGACTGGGGTTGCTGAAATCGTGGGTCGGATACGGCGGCTGGGACTGGACGTGGCACTGAATAAGTCCGAGGCTCTGTGTTTTCACGGACCTCGGCGCGGTCCACCTCCAGGATCCAGCGTAAATGTAGGGGGCGTTAGCATCGGCATCGAGCCCACAATGAAGTATCTGGGGCTCGTACTCGATAGCCGGTGGAACTTCGGACCACACTTCCGAAGTTTGGTCCCTAAAGTGACGGGGGCGACAGCCGCGCTTTCGCGACTGATGCCCAACTTAAAGGGACCCAACGCTTCCTGCAGGAGACTGTACGTGGGGATCGTGCGGAGTATGGCCGTGTACGGGGCTCCCGTATGGGCGCCGAGTCTGACGGCCAACAACGCTGCTGTTTTACACAGATCGTTGAGGACCTTGGCCGTCAGAACAATAAGAGGGTACCGCACGATCTCCCTAGAGGCTGCATGTCTCCTAGCCGCGACCCCTCCATGGGACCTGGAAGCGAGAGCCCTTGCGGCATTGTTCCAATGGCACAAGGAGGCGCTGGAGCGGGACCACAGGCCTGCGTCTCGAGAAATCGAGGCCCAGCGGTCCCAACTCCGCCAGGATCTCATGGAGACATGGAAGGTGCGACTTCAGCAACCAAAGTGGGGAACCACCACCATCGCGGCGGTGAGACCGATCATGGAGGACTGGCTGCAGAGGCAGCACGGTGGCCTCACGTATCGTGCGACACAGATCATTACCGGGCACGGAAACTTCGGTGAGTATCTGTTTCGCATGCATCGTGAGGTCACACCCGCGTGTCAACACTGCGAGACTTCCGGCGTAGACACGGCATTCCACACGTTGGTGGAATGCTCAGCATGGACGAGTCAGCGCCGGGACCTCGTTGTGGGCCTGGGCGTAGATACGCTCTCGCTGGAGACCATGCTAAGAGCCATGGTCTCTAGCGGGAGTCAGTAGAAACGCGGCCGTTCTGCGAGCAGGTTATGCTCGTGAAGGAGGCGGCCGGTAGGGTGAGGGAGCGTACCCTCCCCGCTGAGTTCCGAAGTGTGCGGCGAGGACGCCGCAGACGTGACTACGCCCAGGACCATCGACCTCCATGATCGGGGCCTGAGGACGATGGATTAGCAACCCACCGTCCTTACAGAAGCAGGCTAGAAGGGCAGCGTGATGTGGGGCTGCACCCCCCCATACACGCCTTCACTCACCGACGCGGGATAAAACCCGACCCCAGAGATGCGGGGTAACACCCGACCACCACGCAGTTGCCACCCAGGTGGCCAAGGTCCGCCGGGCGCCACCGGGAATTCTCTCAGTCTCTACCGGAGGCGCTCGGCAATGGACGTAGGTGCGGCCGCGACATCGGGCCGCGGATTTAAAAAAAAAAAAAACCTATTTAAGAACCCTCACTAATCAACTACAAATCCATTCCTAAAAAAAGCCGCATCAAAATTGATTTTCATCACAAATAATGTTAGCTGTAGCGCCCCCTGATGAATTGTCACCGTAACATCTATCTAGAGACCTGTACCAATCTAACTCAAACCCATAACTGAAAACTGCATCAAAATCGGAGTATTAGTTTTTGAGAAAATTGGCAACATTGCTTTTCACAAATAATGTTCGCTGCAGCGCCCCCTGGTGAGTTGTCATCGTAACATTTATTTAAGAACATGCACCAATGAAACCTGAACCCATAACTAAAAACTGCATCAAAATCCGACCAGTAGTTTTGCAGAAAAATGGCAACATGTATTTGCACAAACATCCTATCACCCCAAACCCATATTCCATCTCCGTTCCGTCGTAGGTAAAAAGCTATGCGTGTCCAGTCTATAGTGTGTAATCCTTACAAGTGACATGTTCTTGGAATACGTTGAATGATACGCGTAAGCGTCATGATATTCACGGCGTTTTTGACCTTTTGGTCGTGAAAAAACTGTAACTAATAAGCGATCTTGCGCTTGAATACTTATATTACGATTAGACGACTAATTTATGGGTAAATCGCTGCAGCGAACTTCGTTCGTTTTTTGGTCAGGATAGCTTCGTCAAACACATTTTGATTTGTTTCGCAACGTGTGACATCACCCAAGGCGCCATGACAGATTGGAGCGTTCTCGTTACCAATTTAAATACATTTTTTAGATCGCAAAATAAACTATATAAATGATTGTTTTAAATCAAAATAACACATTTTTGTGACTATATAGATACAAAACTACAGATTTAATCAATTTTTGAAATTTGGGACACAAGCCTATTAGAAGCACGCTAAAAGTCTCCACTCTGTATACTTACATTGTTCTTGTCAAATATGTCCGGGTTGTTATTCAGTTTACGAAGACACGCCAAAGCGTCCTCGTGGCGAGTGAACATGACGAAGCCATATCCTTTCGACCTGGAACGCACAACTGTATTACATGGGTACCATAAAGCTACAGGCGTAGTTAGCTAATATAATAGAATTTACTACATTGGTTAATGTATAGTGTATAAGCCCTGCATGATGTGAGTGGGATAGAACCTTGTCACAATACCAACAAAACCGTACTGTAGGTTAATCTACGTCACAATGACGTCACCAATATGGCCGCCAATCCCATTGTCATCTTGCGCGGCTTATAGAGTGAGTACATACGGGTGCTTGTTGTCGCTGCCGGGCGGCGTCCTCAGGTCGCGCATGACGCGACACTCGGTGACGGTGCCTCCCACCGCGCACACGCGCCGCAGCCGCGCGTCGTCCACGCCGCGGGGCAGGTTCGACACCACCAGGCGGTAGCGAGACACAAACCTGAGCATCCGGACACCAACACCAAATATTATATGACAACACGTATAGCGCACAAATACAAAGATCGGTCCACATTAGTGACCAAGTCGGGTGGGATTTGTCATACTTACAAAATATATAAATCAAAAGTAAGCCTGAGCCTGGACATTGTATGTCAGGCTGTTGAAATGGTGTTTTGATTTATTATGGTTAAATAATCAGTCGGATCAATCTAAGTCAGTCTTTTTATAATACATATTATGTCAGTACTAACTCGGTGTGGGAGACGTCCACACTGTATTTCTTGTCGCGCACACAAGCCCGCGTGTCATTGCGCTGGTCGAGGCAGTTTGCTGTTATAATATGCACATTTAACTTGAGAACACCATTTATTCTCTCTAGTAGATTTACGACTGTTTTGGAAAAAAAAATTTGGACTCTAGTTTCAATATATCGATATCAGACAGAAGTATTTATTTGAAAAACCGTCACAACATTTTTAATAAAAATGTATTCAAGTATGTATTTGTGTATCTACGATATGTATATAGGTATACTCTATACCGGTTCAAATTCTTCAACATCTGAGTCTTGCTGCGTTCAAGCGCTAGTCGTTTAGACATGTCTGAGCCTGACACACCAACTGCTGCCTTCGTGCCCGCTACCACAACTGTAACAATATATTATGTAAACTTGAAGCATTCATAGCTTGCTGGCTAAGAGGTTGGACTTGGGTTTTGACGAGACTTGAGTTCTATACCTGGTCATTACAATACCTACTGATGTGAACGCACTCTGTCACAAGCACTTTTAGCTTAGCTGGAGGGAAACAGGAATGCTAGTAGGTCGTATTTGCGATTACTAATATTACAAAAACTTCATTATTAAGTAAATTTTGAAGTAATTTTATTAGTCGGGAATAGAGAATGAAGAGGCAGTGAAAATGTCAACTCATGAAATGTTAAAGATTTAGTGACTTGATCAAGTTTGTCACTTGACAATGCAACCAATTCATAAAGTAAGCAAGTCTACAATATGGCGACAACATAGATATAAACAACCACAGATAATAAAATATAATTATTATAATACCTACAATTATTCAAAATCGGATCAGTAATTATGGAGCCTATTTGCTACAAACAAACAATCAAATATTATTATTAGTATATTAGTATTAGTAAGTATAAGTTTCAATTTAAATTCTATAATACCATATCTGTGAAAATGACATATGTGAGGACCCTTTTAAAAGACATAAGTGACATACCTCCTTCCTTGACCAGGTACAAGTGCCTGTTATCCTTGGCTTCCTTCTTGTTACCCTTCTGTAAGTTCTCTTTCTTCAAAGCCGGTTTGACTAGCAATGCTTGACCGTCCAACTTCAATTGGTCAGCTGGTAGAGATAACAATGTTTGTGCATGTTCTTCATTCTATAAATTGTTTAGAAATCGTATTTAAATAATAATAAATATTTTGGACATTCTTACACAATGTCATCTAGCCCAAACTAAGCAATAAGCTTGTGCTATGGGATCTAGACAACTGATACACATACTTATACATATGTTTCTAAATACATACATAATACACATAGAAAACAGCCAAACTCCGGAACAAACATTAGCGGATCACACAAGTTGGTACAACGCAGAAAATGAACCCGAGACTCCCGAGTCTAAAGCTGATGCAGTACTAACCACGCCACCGAAACAGTTTTCTTGCAATGTGCATTTTCCAAATATAAATGTTAATGAGACTTACAACAAACTTGATAAATCCGGAGCCTTTGGAATGTTCAGTCATCCTGTCCATACAGATGAGTGCGTACTCCACCGGCCCAACCTTCTCAGCAAACTCCTTGAGTTGGTCGTTGTCTATGCTGAAGGGCACGTTCGTTACAAATACGGTCCGGCCGTCCTCTGCGTCATTTAACTTTATACTGGAAAGTAGCATTGACATAGTTTGTTAATTAATTATTATACATAATATTTAAATAACATAGTAACTTTTATCTACCCTCATGTTGAAAAATTCGAATTATGATTTAGAAAATCGACATATAAAGCATATGATTTAAAAAAAAGTTATTTAATGATACAGATTTTGTATGAGATTTTCCGAAAATCTGTATCGTAACGTAACTTTTTAAACAGCTATATACTTCATTAGGATAAAATTCTACTTGCAATAACAGGCTAAAGTCTGTTGACCATACCGCCTTGTTGTTTTGCCGCGATATTGCCGATAACTTCTTCAAGTCTGTTTGTCATAATTCCTAAACTTATGAGATTAGATAAAGTTGTAGAACTTAACTAAACTGTAAAGTATATTGGCAAGGCTCGTTTCTTTCAAACCCTTCTCTTATTCATAAAGAGGGTATGCAAAAGTTTCATAAACTACTATAATATAACATAATTGCCAGGAGTTCGATTTTTGGTGAGCGCGTGGCAGGTGGCTTTTTCGGTTACCTCTGGCGCTCCGCAAAACTCAGGTTTCCAGACACTCTCATACTGAACAACGTTTCTTGTCCTGCACCTGGAGCTAGTTAGGAATAACTAGTTCTTCTGTGTGGGACTATCAACTAATCAAGCATTACCTTGACATTGGTACATTGGACAATCATTGATGAACATCGATGATTTCGCCAATGTGCCACGATTGAGCCACGTTTTTAAAGAAAGAAGAATATAATTACCGTTGTCTCTGGGGCTGTACATTAGGCTTTTCATCTTCATCATCATCCATAGCCTCATCATTTTCATCATCCATAGCCTCATCATCACTCTGTTCTTCACTTTGATCACTATCCGAATCCCCCACAATATCACTACCCTTTTCTTCATCACTGCTGTCAGAGTTGTCATCTGCTTCACCTGTTGTATGAAAGTTTGTCATAGTTATAACTCTGCTTAGATGCATACTAGGTGAGGGAGTTTTGTTTACACAGACCAACATTCATCACGCCTATATCCCCGAAGTTGTAAACAGAGGTGCATTACACACCCACAATGTGCCAGTAATTTCGTAGGTCCCACGAAATAGGGGTCAGCCTATTGCCGTTACCGGGCAATATAGAAAATTCATAACCACATCTAATTCAAACCAAAATTCCAACAGCCAGGACAGATGCTACATAGTAATAGTACATACCACTAAAACCCTGCATTGGGACATTTAAGGTACCCACTGACGAGAAGCCCTTTAGCAAACTTATCACTTACTCTCACTCTTAATCTCAGGTTTAACCTCTTCACTGGACAAGTTCAATGGCTTCTGTTCATCATCATCATCACTGTCCGACTCTTCCTTCTTTATATTCTCTTCTAACTCAATCTGCTGATTGACTTGATGTTGGATATATTTGTTCTTGGCGACCGCCCAATCCACAGAAATTGGACGACCTGAAAACATGTATTTTATACCAGTTTATTTTGACAAATTTCAAGCTATTTAGAGACTCTAAAACTGTCAGTGCGCTGAGCTAAGACTGCTGCTACATGTCATAGAGGTAGGTTCCTTTCCCTAATATATAATAAATCAAGCATTTTATCTTTTTTAGGGTTTGGTACCCATAGGGTAAAACGGGAACCCTATTAATGAAATTTCGCTGTTCGTCCGTCTGCCCGTCTGTCTTGGGCTGGTATCTGATGACCCATGATAGTTAGACAGTTGAAATTTTTACAGATTGCTGTTGCGTCTATGACAACAAATACTAAAAACTTGCACACAGTAAATATTTAAGGGGCCTATACACAATATATTGGTACGAAACTTGTGCGTAAGTCCGTCTCGCAATTGGCCTGATTTTATTAAATCTTTGTTTTAAATAGCCGTTTTAAACCGTGTATTTCATGCTGGGTTATAATTACCATATACAAAACATACCCAAGAAAGGCTGCATGTTGGTGTGCAGAAGCGCTTTTTTAGCCATTGGAACATTCTTAAAATGTACAAAAGCACATCCAACCAGCTTTCCATCAGGTTTTTTCAGCAGCTTCACCTCTAATACATCACCGTACTGTTGAAAATGCTCTTTCAGCAATTCGTCATTTGCTTGGAATGACATATTGCGTATGATGAGACGTGCGTTGCGGTTCACACGTACTTTATTTGCATCCACTTTCTCACCTGCAAATAATCAAAGGGTAGTATTTAACTGCTAATCTTTTTTTTTTTTTTTTTTTTTATATTTGGTTCGCCAAATTGACGCCGCCCGCCTGGTGGTAAGTCGTGACGACGTCTAGCGATTGTGGGCCACTCTCACAGCACACATTACTATTGAGAGTGGCCCTCAACTTGACGACCTACTGATGTGCCTCTTCACGCTCCGCTTAAAGAACCCAGGATTATATGTGGGAGGAAACACGTGCACAGGCAGGGCGTTCCAGGCCACTATCGTTCGGCAGAGAAACGAACGTTTAAAACGTTCGGTTCTCGCGAACATGCTATCCACTGTGTGGGGGTGGCATCTCTGCCCGGCACGAGTCGTTCGGGATCGGAAGGAAGAGGGTGGGATCAGATTGAAGAGCTCTTCAGAACACTCGCCGTGGTAAATACGGTAGAATGCGGCCAAGGAAGCTATTGTTCGGCGCTGAGCTAGCGGCTCAAGGCTTCCCGTTACCTCCGGACAACCTATAATACGGATAGCCCGTCGCTGCATAGCGTCGAGAGCGTCCAGCAGATACTTCGCGGAGCCGTCCCAGAGGTGAGAGCAGTATTCGACGCAGGGTCTAATCTGCGTCTTGTACAGCAGACACCTCTGGTCCGGTGTAAAGAATCTCTTTACCTTATTCAGTATTCCTAGTTTCCGCGAAGCTAGCCCTATACATCTTTCGATGTAGTTTTTATTATTGAGCTCTCGACGAACGTCTATGCCAAGGATATCAAGGTTGTCCTTCATTGGTAAAGTCAATCAAAAAGTCAAGTCAAATCAAAAAACCTTTCTTTTGTACAAAAATATCCCTTTCCTAACTGTGTAAGAAACTAACTTTTCACACTGGATTTGTTGTCTTCCTCAGGTGGTGGGCTGTTAAAATGTGTCTTAGTATTGTTATTCTGCATATTTTGTATGTAACTCTTTTTTGGTACAGCAAAAGCCACATATATGGGACGATCTGAAACAATGACAATATAAAGGTAAGTTTACATTCATGCATAGGTTTGTAGACCACCAAATGTCTCTCTCTAAAATTAGGTGTCTTTTCATTTTCATATGGAGTTAAGACAGCCGAATTTTCAAATGATTAAACTTAAATGTATAAAATACAGTTATGCTGGATAAATAGTATAAGGGTCCTGAGGACGTCCGAAGAAGGGGATGTTAGGAGGGAAGAGATGTTAGTAGGCACTGGGATGTTCAGTTCTGGGAGTAGACTATATAGATCAGGGTCACATTGGTTCCTTGGACAACGAAGCTACACTGGCACAGTGAAGAGTCCTGTACTCTAATTTTATGGAGAAATACTGGAGAGCAACAATGGCCTAAACAGAGACGACACATAACTTATATGACCTATTTGGGTACCTTTTTAAACTTATAGAACCAAGACTTGGGTGTTATGTTGGGTTGGATAGCATTATAGAACTTTCCCTTCTTTTTGCTGGAATCATCCCAGTGTTCCTGCCATGAAGACAGCATATTTACCTGGGGAAGGTTCAGCAGTTGTTTAAGATCGGATGATGGGTGAGAAATCGCGATTTTTGCATGTGAATCTGCATATTCATTGCCACTTATACCACTGTGGCTTGGAATCCAGACTAAGTGAACTGTTTTATTATTGTTATAGCAAGTAAGCAGCGATTTTTTTATGTCAAGGAGTATGGTACTGTGTAGCTTGCTCTTATAAGTATTCTGTTCTAAGGCCTTAAGACAGCTGAGGGAGTCAGTGAATATTACAGCTTTAAATATATTATTATGGTGTTCTATGAATGTGCAGGCTTCCAATATCGCAACACATTCGCCTGTAAAGACTGAAGATTCCTTAGGACAACGGTACATGAGGATTATTTTTGAGTTTGAGACTGCGGCACCGGTATAGCTAACAGAGGACAGTTCCTATGTTCATTTCTATATGAGGTTTATAGCACAAAATAGAGTAGTTGTAATGGAACATGGGAAACCTATCGGATTTGATAATGGGAAATTCAAGATTTTGGTAGGACCTAAAAGCTTTTAATATTAAGGGGAATTCTTTGTATTTCCAATAGCTTGCTGTGTTAATTGTGGAGTTTAGGTCCATAATTTTTTGCAGAAGTGGTTGACAGTTTTTGGGAATTAAACGAGATAAGAATCAAGATGCTAAGTATTGTCTTCTCAATTTTAAAGGCGGTTCTGCACACTCAACCTGTAAAGCATTGATGGGAGACGATTTCATGGAGCCGGTTATTATTCGGAGGCAGTTGGACTGGATCCTGTCCAACCTGGTCAGAGCACTTTTATACCATGGCAATAACAAAAAAGAACCATAGTCCATAATGCTGCAGACTAGTGCATTATAGACCAATTTCATGGTAAAGGGGTGGGACCCCCACCAAACGCCGGCAAGAGATTTTAAAATTGGTATGATTCTTTAACATCTCTTGACTTGGTAATTAAGGTGTTGGATGCCTGATAATCTTGTGTCCAGATAGACACCCAAGAACTTAGCATTTGTAGTCACTGGGATGTCAAAACCGTCTATGTTCACAGATATATGTGGAAGCCTTCTTTTTGCGGGAAAATATAACGACAGAGCTTTTTGGGCCAGACAAACTTAGTCCATGGTCCAGCAACCACTGGCTTAAAGAATTCAGTTAAATTATTTTCAAAAAGACATGCTTTTGTTAAACATTGTCCCTGGTATTCTCAGCTTTTGCATCTTTTGCCTGAGAATGGGGAGAAGGACATTATCATAAGCGGTTTTAATATCTAGGAATGTAGCTACAGTGGACTGCTTCTGCATCAGGGAGAGTCTAATGTCTATTATAAGTAGACCTACACTGTCCATTGTACCAAGGCCTTTCCTAAAACCGAATTGGGACCTAGGTAACAGATCCCTAGACTCAACTATCCACTCTAATCTGTTTTTAATCAAATGTTCAAATATCTTGACCAGAACCAACGGCAGGGCTATTGGTCTATAGCCATTTGTGTCATCTGTGTGTTTGCCCGGTTTTAAAATGGGGATAATAATTTATATCTTCCACTGGCTCCTCAATTTCTGTTATTTAAATAGCTGGATCCCTTCCAGCTATTTAAATAACAGAAATTGAGGATCTTTACGAGATACCTCTTAGCATTAAAACCACAGTGAGAAATGAATGAATCACGGGCAGAGTCTTTTACATGTTCGAGCACCATGTCGAGTTCCTGAACAGTAAAGGGTGCTTCAAATGTGGTATCAGTGGGGCTTATACTCATACTATTTTTACACTCCTCTATTGTTGGGGCATATGGTGGGGCACATTTCCGAAAAAATACTTCTGCGGTCTCTTTAGGCATAACAGAAGAGCTAGAAGTATATATAAATATACTTAATATAATATAATATATAAAGCTGTTAATTTTTTCCATACAATAGTTGATGGGGTTTCTTTTGACGGAGCAGCCTTTTAGATTTAGTACACCGTTACATCCGTTCCTCGATGACTTGGGTACACTCATGGTCCCACCACGAGGGTGATGGGATTTTACCTCTAGCACTGTTTTTAATTGGGAATGATGCCTCAGCGCAGGTGTTAATTGCTCTGACTAGGCTATCCAGACATGATTGCACATGGCAGTTATCAGTTTGGTGAGTGTTTAGGGAATCAGGGTTAGGAAGAGCTGTGATAGTATACTCCAGGAGTTGTGAGTACTGTGACCAATCTGGGTTAGATAAGTTGAAACGTAAAAGGGGAGAGGAGGTCTTTTTAAGATAAGTTCTATTAGTAATAGTGACAATAATTGGGTAGTGGTCACTACCATGCGAAAGGTCCGTGCAGTGCCAGTAAGTAGACGCTGCAATCTCCAGAGAACAGAAGGTGAGGCGCAGCTTTTACGCTGGCCAGGGAGAGATTTCCGAGTCGAACAAACAGTGTTCAGGACACATAAATTGAGGGCATCTAATATTTCTACCAGGCCATCGCCAAGTGGGGTGCAGTGATCAGAACCCCATCTGAAGTGGTGTCCATTGAAGTCATGGTAATACCTTCTACTTTAGCCGCCACAATAGCTATCTCACCCATAGAGGAAGGTAGGGTGATGGGAGACATTGGTACCCTGTCGTTGGTAAGGAGAGCAGAGCCTCCATAGCCTCCATAGAGCTCCATAGTTTTGCGCTCTTCTCGCGAGGTAAATGAGAGCGAACATGTACACACTCGTTTAATTAGTTGCCCGCAGAAAGTTTTAATGAACAGACGTATTACACTATGTGGTCTAACGAACGCGAATTACAGTTTTTGGAGTTCTATCCATGGTTCATGAATTTTCTTTGTATGGTAAATTAAAAGATTATAATAATAGGTCACGGCACAAAGACAAACAGCAGCAGCAATTTCTACGTCCATTTGTCGCGGGAGTCCAACGCGACTCTGGTGCTTACGAGTGTGTACAGGCATGCTCTCGACGAGAGGCTCTGAACGAGTGTAATAGGTAACATTTTGACAATTCATCAAAATTCAACAATGCACACTGGTAACGGCCTGGTAATGGTAATATATTTTTTCATATTGTTAGAACTGCACAATCGCTTAACTTTATTCAATTACGATTACATATTTATTGTAATAATGATAGATACGAGTAATTTTACCTTTTGCTTTCACTAATGAACTATTCTAAATATAATTAACAATTTCTGATCTAAAGAAGTGAACGTCGTTACATTAACCCTTTTACTTTTTAAACACTAGGGATGTTACTCTAAAAATCGAAAGCTGATAAGTAGAATTGAATGCAATTATTACTTGTAAAGTAACATTCTTACGTCAAGTAAATAAAATTACAAATTGGGACAATGACGTGTTTATTGACGAAACATGGTTGAATGCGAACGATACGGTTTTGCGGACATGGACCGATGATAGCGGCCTCCACCTCAAAAGTTCTATCGGAATTAGGAGCCAGACTTATTATATGTCATGTGAAATCAGCTTCTCAAGGTTTTATTCCAGACTGCCTCCTCGCATTTGCCTCCAAAACTACAAGTGATTACCATGACGAAATGAAATGTTACCTATTAAAATGACTCAACTGTAGGTGGAACATTCCTTAAACTGTTCCTAAGATTCTCATTGTTTATTTATCTCTTTTAGAATACAGTCAAGCCTAACTTCAATACACTCAGAACATTTTCCACAGAAAATCTGCATTGTAGTTTCAGAGTTCTTTTGACATAATGACCCTGGACCAAACACCTCTGAGATTTTATCAAATAAGGTTTTAGGGTTCAAGTTTAAAGGGTTAGCACTAGCCCAGTCAACCATTGATTGTAAACCTGACTTTAGTAATTGTCTTTGTTGTAGCACCTGGTTCGAGAGTCCAGCCAATAACATCTCTGTCGAAGCTAAAAAGTCTTTGCTTTTATTAAAATGACAGAGGTCCGGAAAAACGTGGAGTTGCTAAGTAACCCTGCAGGTTCATTTCGAACCTAATTCCCTTCCATGCCTAAGAGTCAATTTGTTTGATGTATCTGCATTACATATTTATATCCGTTATGTTTATAAAGTGTTAAGTATATTAAAAGTTGTTATGTTCAAAACTTCATCTTACTGCAAGAACACAAACAGAAAATTATCCGTTTTAATATGTTTATAAAGTGTTAAGTATATTAAAAGGTGTTATGTTCAGAACTTCATCTTACTGCAAGAATACAAACAGAAAATTCATAATCAGAATACAGCCTTACCTAAGAATGGTTTTTTATTTGTAGCTGCAATTGCCTTCTCAGCCATAGCAACATCTTCGAAATGCACGAAGCCACATCCAACTAGTTTTCCGTCCGGTTTCTTTAATAGTTGAACTTCATTAACATTTCCATATTTTGAAAAATGTTCCTTTAAAGCTTCTTTAGTTGCTTTGAATGATATATTCCTGACAATGATTCTACCATTGCGTTCGATTGGCTCTTTATGAACACCAACCTTTTTAACATCATTTACACCCGAATAAAATTCATCATTTATTTGCGCCATTGCCCAGTTTGTTAAATGTTACAAAATTTTAATTTAATTATTTTTAATTTTTAGTTCTATCTTAATCTTCACAACATCACGTGGTAAATAAAAACATAACCTCACCTCATCGATAGACATCAACTCGACTGTCAGTGTCAAAGTAATAAGTAATGTCACTTGTTTCTTTTTGTCTGAAACTCTGAAGTAGGCAAAAGGGTTTGATCATAACACTTTTTCATCAGGATTGTTATTTTAATATTGGCCCATTAGGACAGGCTAAGATTTCCACCATACTGCCCATTTTTAACTGATGAACTGGATAACTACATACATGCCTACACAAAAATAACCTTTTAATCCTTCCTTGAACTTTTAGGATTATATCAAGTCAAAAATAAGCCTAATCGGTCCAGCCGTTCCCGAGTTTCAGCGAGACAAACGAACAGCTATTCATTTTTATTTAGAAGAGAAGGAGATTGTTTTATTAATTTTGCCTAGGGCCGCCATATCATCCATTGCCAGGCCCCTTGGGTATCTATGCTACGCACACTACGGAATTGCCCTGTAGCATCAACAGACTTGACGCCACCTATGCAGCCTCTGTCGTACTGGGTACTCTCCCGCGTCGGTGACCGAAGGTGTGCGTAAGGGCCGACCCCACAGCACGGACCCCTTTCAGCCAGCTTCTGTATGGACGGTGGGTTGTTAGCCCGCCATCCTCGGGCCTCGCATGATACGCGTATATCCTAAGTCTGCGGCACCCATTTTCCGCCATTCCACTTTTGGGCTCTTTTGGTAAAATAAGCAACCACAAGCAAACATAACTAAATAATTTATTAAGTAGGTACTGCATTAACTACTATCTATAATATAACTTATTATATAATTATCTAACTATGGTGTAGAAAACCCTAAGGGTGGATGTTTATTTAATATGTTTTCCATGGATGATGGATAAAATGCCATGAATTTAAATCTCTCGCCCATTTTCTTTGGATCAACTAGCATTTCGTAGCACATTTTGATTTTTTCTCTTTCTTCATCACTTTTCGCGTTGCTGGTCAAAACCTGAAATATTTGAATCGGGTTTAACCCCACTTATCTAACAGGATGCATAAAGAACGTACCAACATTGAAATCAACCTAACCTGCAAGTGGTGCACCTGCCGATCAACAGACGAGGCTCTACCAAACAAAAATCACTGGTATATATAAGCCGCGCACGATGTGAGTGTCACGGAATGGTTATTGTGACAAGGTGCTACACCTTGTCACAATAACCATTCCGTGACATTATCAAGCGCTGAAAAGTACGGATAACAAGACAGTATTGTAAGTTAATCTACGTCACTATGACGTCACCAACATGGCCGCCAATACCATTGTCATCTTGCGCGGTTAGGCTAATCCCGTTTTACGTAGGCGAAAAGTGCCCGTATGATACTGCCTACACCTCCAGATAAACAGGTGTGATTGTATGCATAAATACTACAAATGTACTCACGTCTAGTCTCACATCAGCCTGACACCTTTTCAAGAATTCAGCCTGCTTTACAGGTCCCATGACCAGCGCGTAGTTTTCAAATGTTGGCATCTTGGCGGCAGCTACTCTCAATTGGGCAAAGTCCACATCAGCTGTGAGGTCACACTGGCCAGGCTGCTCTAGGGGATTTACTACTTGATGCTTATGGAATGCCTAAAGAAAAAATAATCTGGGTGAAAATAAAATGAGGCCTTATTAAAGCAAACATTTCATTGCATTGCATCAGGTTTCGGAATGAAAATTTGTGGAATATTGGTCTTGTTCTCAATTTTCATGGGAGTATAGTCCAGTCATTTAAGCTTAAATTATGTAAGAATCTCGAAATTCGAGATACCCAGCTGTAACTCTGTAAATACTTGTATATTGACACCCTAAAAGTTGTCTCAAAACCTACTAGGGTGTACGCAACTATTAAATTTCAAGGACAAAGGTCACAAAAATCGTTTTTTTGCGCTTTTTTTGTAAATATCTCATTTCCTATGGGTTTTTTGATATTTAAATTTGTGATCAATATTGTAGAATATAAAATTCTCTACAAATTTTGTTTAAAAAAAAATTCTTATGGTGAACCGTTTTCGAGATAGAGGGCGGAGAGTGCGCGGTCACAGCATCACTTCAGGTCAACCGGTGCTGCCTCCGGTCGAAAACGCGCCATATATAGTTGATGAACTATCGATAAATCAATGATTATAAATATTTGTCAATTTTTATTAACTATTATATCCTAACCTATCCAACTAACCTATCCAATTTTTATTCAGTACTAGCTGACCCGGCAAACGTTGTTTTGCTTTAGGGGTGGACTACCCTTAACATTTAGGGGGATGAAAAATAGATGTTGTCCGATTCTCAAACCTACCCAATATGCAAACAAAATTTCATGAGAATCGGTCAAGCCGTTTCGGAGGAGTATGGCAACGAAAACTGTGACACGAGAATTTTATATATTAGATTAATTTATTTAACAACACTTACATGCCCATGTAATTGCAGAATTGTTAATGAAAATATAACATAACATAACATAACATAACATAGCATCACGCCTTTTTCCCCGAAGGGGTAGGCAGAGGTGTGCAAACACACCCACATCTCGCCAGCTATGTTAGGTCCCATGTAATAGGGGGCGAGCCTATTGCCATTTACCGGGCACAAGTTCCAGACTCTGGGATAATTATCTGGGTAAAATTCTAAAGAGAATTATACATTATCCACCAGACCCGGGAATCGAACCCGAGACCTCGAGCGTGGCAGTCCGTACATAGTACGATTGTGCCACCGAGGTAGTCAATAGTAATATAGGAATTATATTTGAATTTTAACCTAATTAATATTAATAACTTCTTACGACTTCTTCTTCTAACGACGATGAAGAGGAAGAAGATGATTAAAATTATAAATTGTAGTTTTTGTACCCTTTATTCCATTTTTTTTACTTTTAATAAAAACAAATGTATTGAATGATATTTTTTATTAAAAAGATTAATTCATAATTTATTTGTATTTTTTTTCATCATGTAAGAAGTTATTAATATTAATTAGGTTAAAATTAAAATATTATTCCTATATTTTCATTAACAATTCTGCAATTACATGGGCAGGTAAGTGTTGTTAAATAAATTAATACTGAATAAAAAGTGGATAGGTTAGGAAAAAAATGATAAAATATAATATAATAGTTAATAAAAATTGACAAATATTTATAATCATTGATTTATCGATAGTTCATCAACTATACACGGTTCGTGAAGGTCGCCATCTTCAACAGTTCCAAATCACAAGCACAAATCAGAGTCCAGTTTACAAGCAGGGTCAACCCTTGGAGGACAATAAAGGCCGTACCTAACGGAATGCTTTTGTTGTTACTGCTAACTGGGTAGCTTTTATCAAAACGTAGATATTTTGAATCGTGTCTGCAGCCTAGGTGTCATAGATTTTTTTTTACTATTGCTGGTTGAAGTTTGATTTGTACTGATTTTTTATTGATGCTATAACTATCAATCTTCTATCTACGATAGGGTTGCCATACGTCCCGGTACGCCGGGACATGTCCCGGTTTGAAGCACGGTGTCCTGGCGTCCCGGCCGATAAGCAAATTGTCCCGATTTAAAAATCATAGTTTTATATTAGAGGGCTGGACTTGGTAAACAGTAATATACCTACAATAAACGCGACTACCTAGCAAGGCTATTAATACGTGAATAGAACGACGTAAGCGCTGACATTTGTCCGTTCACGTTTCACGAATTTACGTTAACAATGTCAACACATTTCGGGATCGCGGACTCTCGGCGTCGACAGAGAAACAGCGCATCAAGACCTCCTCAGTGGACCTCAAGGCTCTCGAGATACAGGGGAGGCTCCGGTGCAAGACCACCCGCACCGGGGCTCATCCACTCGAGGTCTCCG
Organism: Nudaria mundana; assembly: GCA_963556515.1. NCBI lineage: Eukaryota > Metazoa > Arthropoda > Insecta > Lepidoptera > Erebidae > Nudaria > Nudaria mundana. The sequence goes on along the minus strand of OY748302.1, from coordinate 11,259,294 downwards.
GTGCCTCCAGCGGCCCCAAAGCTGACGCCCTCGTGGCTAGGCTGAGAGACACGCTGGACGCAGAAGCCGTCCGCGTCTCCAGACCCACTAAATACGCAGCAATGCGCATTTCGGGCCTGAACGACGCGGCCACGACGGATGAGCAAATCTCCGCCGTCGTGGAGGCGGGTGGCTATCCCCATGACCAGGTGAGGGCTGGGGAGATCTCCTTCAGCCCTATTGGTCATGGAACGACAGTCGCGGCGGCACTTAAAATTGCGGGCGGACGGAGCCTCCTCATAGGGGGATTCTTCAAGGCGCAGGTGCTCCTCCTGTGTGCCCGGGAAACCACGTGTTTCCGGTGCATGATGGTGGGGAACGTAGGAGTGCAGTGTGCAGAATACACCGTGGGTGATCGGTGCTTCCGTTGTAGCCGGCCCGGTCACAAGTCAAAGCCTGTGACGCACCGCCTCGCTGTTATAGATGCGAGGCGGAGGGGAAGACGGCGGACCATTGGGTCGGCAGCCGTTCCGTAGGCCAAAGCCTCGTCCACTGCCTGAAGGCAGCGGGGGTGTCGCTACTGCGCGTCCAGATGTGATAATTTTATGTTTGTTGATTACATAGTGTGCTAATTTAAAAAATGATGACAGATACTTAATACTTTAAGTTAATGTTGATTTCGTAAAAGTATTTGTAATATTATCAGTCTCAAAAGCATGCATTGAGTTTTACAAGCAAGTAAATTCCCCAAAAAAATTGCTATATTTGTTGATTAATTTATTATATTTTGTACTACCTAATTAAGAAAAAAAATGCCATGCTTAGATGACGATATTACCATTACCTAGTCCAGCCATAACAAGTTTTGTTACAAATGAAAATGCAATTAAAAAAAAATGAAGTAATGTAATATTATTAAAATTTATACCTACATATTTATTAAAGTCTTAGCAAAAAATAAAAATACATTTTATTCGAAATGGCCACCTTTGGCTTTTATACAGGCCTTTAATCGGTTTGGCCACGAATCCTTGGATTTATGCACTGTTTCCAAGGGAAATTTTCCCACTGCTGGCTCCAAAGATTTTTTAAGAGACTCAATGTGGCCGTGTCGTTTAGAGCAGGCCATGTCCTCTAAAACTGACCATAATTAGTAGTCTAAAGGGTTGAAGTCTGGGCTAGATAAGGGCCGGTCTTCAGCTCTTATAAAAGTCCGGAACGTTGGTTTCTAGCCAGGCTTGAGTAGTTCGTGGCTTGTGACCAGGAGCAGAGTCCTGTTGGAAATTCCACGGTATATTTTTAAAAAGTGTATTGCTGAGAGGTTTCACAACATGATCCACGACAGTATCTTGACCGACGGCTCCATACCCACTTTGTGCTGGGCGATCATTGCGATTGCGATCCTATTTTCATTAACACCCTATTCCATATTGTAATTCGATAATGAACACGAAAAATTATGTGAAATGGCGCGAAATCGAAAGAAGTTTTTAAAATAATATACGTGTTCCAAATTCAAAATAATTAAAAAGTTGAAAAAAACGAAAAGTTTTAATGTAACAGTATTTATGGCCAGACTAGTTATATTTTGTGTTAATTTCAAAAATGTGCCATGTATAAACGAGAAATGATAAAATCTTTGTTAATTATATTAAATTATAATAAAAGTTCCTATTTTTGTCCCGGTCTGAGTCCCCCCACTTATGGCAACCCTAATCTACGACCCATTTAGTTGAGGTAACTCTAATTTTATTTTTCATAATGATGAAGAAACTAATCTGCTACACAAAAATCGTATAAAAATAAAAATTAGAACAAAATAAACGAAAAACATAGGCCAATAGACAAGAAATCGGCATTTTTTCAAAAAAATCTTCAAAGCCTTATAACTTGAAAAGGGTTAGGTTGGGGGGCAGGGGTCCAAGGTAAAATTTGTCAGAAATGGTGGGAACTACCACCCCTGAACGGGGTTAGCACGACTTACCAGGTAACCCTGTATATGGCGCGTTTTCGACTGGAGGCACCGGTTGACCTGAAGTGATTCTATGACCGCGCGCTCTCCGCCCTCTATCTCGAAAACGGTTCACCGTATAAAAAAAATTGTAGAGATTTTTGTATTCTACAATATTGATAATAAATATGAGACGGTATGAGAGTATGCGTTGTTCGGGATCGGAAGGGAGAGGGTGGGATCAGATTGAAGAGCTCTTCAGAACACTCACCGTGGTAAATACGGTAGAACGCGGCCAAGGAAGCAATTGTTCGGCGCTGGGCTAGCGGCGCAAGGCTTCCCGTTACCTCCGGGCAATCTATAATGCGAACAGCGCGTCGCTGCATAGCGTCGAGTGCGTTCAGCAAATACTTCGCGGAGCCTTCCCAGAGGTGAGAGCAGTATTCGACGCAGAGTTTAATCTGCGTTTTGTACAGCAGACACCTCTGGTGCGGTGTAAAGAATCGCTTTACCTTGTTCAGTATTCCTAGTTTCCGCGAAGCTAGCCCAATACATCTCTCAATGTATTTTGTGTTATTGAGCTCTCGACGTACGTCTATGCCAAGGATGTCTAGATTGTCCTTCATTGGTAATATTACATTCTGAAGTTCTGAAGAGTGGGTAGGGGAAGGAAAGGGGATGTTTTCGCTGTAAATGCACACGCCTGTGTTTTGTGGGCATTGAACTCGACCAAGTTCTCGGCACCCCATTGGGAGATACTGTCCAGGTTACGACCGAGATCAGTCACGAGTCGTCGTCTCTCCCCCTCAATCTCAGATCACCCCGCCGTCGGACGAACCGAGTAACTCCCGCGCAGTGTGCTGCATAGCAATGAATGTTCCCGAGGGATAGCATATCATTGATATGCAGAAGAAAGAGAGATGGTGATAGTACGGACCCCTGCGGTACCCCGGCATTCACTTGCAAGAAGCGAGAAGCCTGGCCATCGCAGAGGACACGCACTCGGCCCTCGTTTAAAAAGCTGGCAATCCAGCTGCACAGTTGAGGAGGTAGACCATATGCCGGAAGCTTGGAAAGGAGCGAAGCATGCCAGACCCTATCGAAAGCTTTGGCGATGTCCAGGGTAATAGCCAAGGACTCGCCGTACTTTTCCATAGCCTCACCCCATACATGCGTATTGTTACGATGTGCATACATCGACAAGGCACATTTTGCGTTTGGTCACATCACTAGATTCGAATATTCGAGAATATCGGTAGACCGGTTTTCTATACAAGAAATTCCTTAGTCCATTGTTTTGTGTGCCGGCTGAGATCGCACCGATAACGTTCGACCGGCCGACCAATGGGAAGACGCCTCGATGAGTAGCGGTCACGTCACTAGACGCCGGGAGGCGGGGCCATTATGGTTAATTGCCAAACCGAGTTGATAAAAGCCGACGCGCAGCCTTCGAAGGACAAAAATTTACATAATACCACTCCGATCTACACCTAACAGTCGTAAACGCCGTTAACGAAGTATTAAAAAATAACAGTAAAAAGAAACCAAGTAATTCCGATAACCTATATCTAAATTGATATTCCTGGTGAAACTGGTGCAGTGAATTCCGTTCCCGACTAAGGGGTAAGTGCTGTGAACAGATTAGCTTACGTGTAACGGCCCCCGCGCGATCTATAATTACGATACCAAATAACTATTTCAGAGATTAACTTCATAGATTATTAGTAACCCAAGGCCACCTATAATTGTCTAGATTAGAGTCATGGTCCGTGTAGTTTCAATCGCGTTTAATACCTACAAATAACTATTTTATAAACTTTCGTTCTGTTGTCTTTATTAAACGTTACTTCAGAATATCCAAATCAGACGATGCTGAATTTCTTACCACAAGATATACGAGAAAACATTTAGGACGGGGAAGTTAAAATTACTCCACGCTTAAATGCGTTACTTATATTATGTATTGTATATGTATATGTGTTGTATACGTAAATACTTATTTTATAAACCGATAGGGGATGCTAGAATATAATAACATTGCCCTGTCTAATGTAATGATAAATTGTTAGAAACATTTATGCATAAAATTCTCTTAAGGGCTATTCACCTACAGCCTTAAGCAGTAATTTATATTATTATAATTATAATTTGTGAATATCACGAAGGAGAATCCGGGTTGAGAAAATACTTCTACCCGACATAATTTATTGTGAAGCCGTACCACTTGGGGCGCGGCCTTAAGCGGGAAACCGTTAATTTTATAACTTTTTATTATTGGATAACGTAAAGTCAAATACCAGGATCATATCCCACCTATCTGGAATATTCCCTATTATTTAATATTGTATTGTCGAGACGGCCATAGTGGGACCGTCATGTTGGGGTTCCCTAAATTGGTGAACCATTAGGAGAAACTATGCAGTAACATTTTATTATCTAGACTGCCATTTACGGACCGTCATTTTAGGGTTCCCCAATCTAGTGAACCATAGTAAAGTTTCAATTGTTAGATGGGAATTACGCATGACGCAGACTCTGTGGGAACGTTGTCTCCGACGCATAATGGGTGGAAAAGTTAGTCTTTTGAAATGTACCCACATTTGTGTTGGGCCTATAGCTAAAATTTATTATTTTATTATTAGTTGAATATTGCATTGAGACTTTCTGCCGCCGGTCGGAGACCGATATATAGGAAGGGGCCAACCACCTGTCTGTGTTTTCCTTGTTCCCATGTTTGTGTTATCCTGTGTTATGTGTAACCTTGCCGTGTACCCACATGTAAATAAGTGTGCAGCGCGTCCGACAACTAGGGAACCTGTACGGCGATTTACGTGTGGGGCCTACGGGAAGCGGTGCCGAGCCGGTATCTAATCCGCTGCTTGTGTCTATTCCAGAACTACCTTGGGGCTTAGAAAAGCCCATTTGTGAAGATTTTGTTGCTGAACAGCCTGAAGCTGCGCCGTCACTCCGTGGCCTACCATCCGGAGCGTCTCGGCCTGTTGAGAACGAAATTAATTGGAGGACACCAGCGGACCCTGCCGGCCGACCGCCGTCGCCCGTAGACCCAAAGTTAAGTGCACCGGGCACTTCCGTAAACAGTATATGTGATCCTATTCGACCGACACACTATTAGCTACTATTATTATATAAACCCTAGGTTCCCTGCTATTAAAGTCACGTTAATTGTTTTAAGTCGTTTTATTTGTACTTCCTAGCAGGGGCCGTATCACTGGCGCCCTAACTAAAAATAAAGTGTGTCGTAGGTAGGATCACAAAAATATATCTGTGAGCGGATGCGCTATTGTATGTGTGTAAGTGTGTTTACTTTTGTGCCTTCCTCCTGAACTGGATCGGGAGCGAATAAAAAACTTAGAAGCCATCCAGTTGCCTCTCATTTTCCATAAGGTTAGGCAGGTGGTAAGAGCCCACCAAAAACCTTGGGCCTTATTTAAGGACCCACATTCTTTTCTTTTTTTTGCTTTTCTTTTCTTTCTATCTATATTTTTTTTTTAAATTTTATAAGGCACAAGGGTAGACGCACAATTTTGTGTGTGTCCTCCATTTTGTTTTCAATTTTATTTTTCATGTTGATTTTGTGAATGTAAATTCCAGCAGACTCAACGGTCGCTGTATCTAATTTTATCTACCCACATGGGTATTACAAATTGTAAATTTTTTTTTCGACATTTATTATAATTTTAAATTTAAAAATTGTTTTGACCTGATATTAGCATACCGAAACGGTTGCTATTTGAATATTCAGGCGATTGTGAGTATATTTGATGGTAAAGACTTTCAGCATTCGCATCTTTATTATTAATCTTGTAGAAAGTAAGTCTGATATATACATATATAGTTTAAATCTCTCGGTTTAGTCCGCGCGGCGCGAAAATCCGATTAGTCATGTCTAATAAAGGCACCAGTTTAGCGTGCCCTAATCTTTATCTGCCGTTCGGGGTGCACACAGATGCGAGCGGCCACGGGTCAAGTGGTATGTTATCCCTATATGGAGTAAGCAGACTTACAAGACTCGTGAGTCGCTCCATATCAGGCCGGAACGGAAACTGTAGGTTACGGAACGGGTAGCCCTCGAACGGGCGTTACAATAGGAGACGGAAGCGTTTCATAGTAATATTATATTAGTAGGTATTATAAGATTAGTTTTACTTTAGCGGACATGGTGGGAATTTAGCACGTGTAGGACTTCGAGATGACTTTCTTTTGGAATTAGCTTATTATAATTTTTTTTTGACTAAGTAATTTAATTTTGAATTATTGATATTTATTATTGACTTTCTTTTTTTTATTGACAACTCTTAGCTTGTTGGAGGAGCAGCGTCCATAGGGATTCGTTGTTCCATATGTTGTGTTTTTTTTAGCTTCATCCCATTTATTGTGGCCAGGACCCCGTAGTTTTAATCCGATGCCTTATGTTTTTGCTAGGAGCTACGTTTGGTTAGGTTTTCCTGTGTACCCACAAATGGGTGGATTGAGGCACACTTCATATATTTGGATGCATTTAGAGTTCATCATTTAATATACACATGTGGAAGAGTTTTTGTGCAGAACTCGAGCTGGGTTGTAGACCACCATCTTCATCTATCGCCGTTATGCGGTCGTTAGGGTTGATGAACCAGACCAACACGCACACAGGGTTCCACCCTGAGGCACGGACCACCTTGTGCCTATATCGTATTTATGTAGTTTAAGTATTAGAAATAGATATATATATGAGTTTATTGTGGTTAGGAAATTCAGTCTGATCATTTTGAATACAACACTCTAGGGCAACCGCAGATAACAGGAAGAACGTCGAGTCTGTGCTGTATTAACGGCCGGGGGTAAAAATAAGCCTTCACTGTGTTTTGGGAAGCTTCCTTATGAGAAGTTTCTCCTTTATCTAGAGGAGCCTCATGTGCTCCCTGGGTCCCGTAGCACGTCAGAGCGGTTAGTGACTCTGTTGCCCAGTCGTTTAATTTCAGTTGGACAGGACGTGCCGTCGAAGTAGGCTGGGGCCTAATTTAACATCTCAACGCGCAGGTTGTACGTCCCATCGTGATAGATAGGGCCGGACAGGGTATGTAAGATTCGTCTTCCTGCCTCCGCGGGAGGAAGACGTTGAGTGTTAGGTAGTATGTAAGGTTGCGTGCATGGAGTATAGAAGGTTGTATGAATGGGGACTTGTGTCAGTTGTTTCAGGAAGTTTCGCAGTTTATAGGCGGATTTTACTGGTTTCCCCAGTTAAAATCCTTCTCCCAGTTCGTCGGGTACTGTTAAGATGTGCATACATCGACAAGGCACATTTTGCGTTTGGTCACATCACTAGATTCGAATATTCGAGAATATCGGTAGACCGGTTTTCTATACAAGAAATTCCTTAGTCCATCGTTTTGTGTGCCGGCTGAGATCGCACCGATAACGTTCGACCGGCCGACCAATGGGAAGACGCCTCGATGAGTAGCGGTCACGTCACTAGACGCCGGGAGGCGGGGCCATTATGGTTAATTGCGAAACCGAGTTGATAAAAGCCGTCGCGCAGCCTTCGAAGGACAAAAATTTACATAATACCACTCCAATCTACACCTAACAGTCGTAAACGCCGTTAACGAAGTATTAAAAATAACAGTAAAAAGAAACCAAGTAATTCCGATATGTAACCTATATCTAAATTGATATTCCTGGTGAAACTGGTGCAGTGAATTCCGTTCCCGACTAAGGGGTAAGTGCTGTGAACAGATTAGCTTACGTGTAACGGCCCCCGCGCGATCTATAATTACGATATTACCAAATAACTATTTCAGAGATTAACTTCATAGATTATTAGTAACCCAAGGCCACCTATAATTGTCTAGATTAGAGTCATGGTCCGTGTAGTTTTAATCGCGTTTAATACCTACAAATAACTATTTTATAAACTTTCACCGTTACTTCAGAATATCCAAGTCAGACGATGCTGAATTTCTTACCACAAGATATACGAGAAAACATTTAGGACGGGGAAGTTAAAATTACTCCACGCTTAAATGCGTTACTTATATTATGTATTGTATATGTATATGTGTTGTATACGTAAATACTTATTTTATAAACCGATAGGGGATGCTAGAATATAATAACATTGCCCTGTCTAATGTAATGATAAATTGTTAGAAACATTTATGCATAAAATTCTCTTAAGGGCTATTCACCTACAGCCTTAAGCAGTAATTTATATTATTATAATTATAATTTGTGAATATCACGAAGGAGAATCCGGGTTGAGAAAATACTTCTACCCGACATAATTTATTGTGAAGCCGTACCACTTGGGGCGCGGCCTTAAGCGGGAAACCGTTAATTTTATAATTTTTTATTATTGGATAACGTAAAGTCAAATACCAGGATCATATCCCACCTATCTGGAATATTCCCTATTATTTAATATTGTATTGTCGAGACGGCCATAGTGGGACCGTCATGTTGGGGTTCCCTAAATTGGTGAACCATTAGGAGAAACTATGCAGTAACATTTTATTATCTAGACTGCCATTTACGGACCGTCATTTTAGGGTTCCCTAATCTAGTGAACCATAGTAAAGTTTCAATTGTTAGATGGGAATTACGCATGACGCAGACTCTGTGGGAACGTCGTCTCTGACGCGTAATGGGTGGAAAAGTTAGTCTTTTGAAATGTACCCACATTTGTGTTGGGCCTATAGCTAAAATTTATTATTTTATTATTAGTTGAATATTGCATTGAGACTTTCTGCCGCCGGTCGGAGACCGATATATAGGAAGGGGCCAACCACCTGTCTGTGTTTTCCTTGTTTCCATGTGTGTTATCCTGTGTTATGTGTAACCTTGCCGTGTACCCACATGTAAATAAGTGTGCAGCGCGTCCGACAACTAGGGAACCTGTACGGCGATTTACGTGTGGGGCCTACGGCAAGCCGCGCCGAGCCAGTATCTAATCCGCTGCTTGTGTCTATTCCAGAACTACCTTGAGGCTTAGAAAAGCCCATTTGTGAAGATTTTGTTGCTGAGCAGCCTGAAGCTGCGCCGTCGCTCCGTGGCCTACCATCCGGAGCGTCTCGGCCTGTTGAGAACGAAATTAATTGGAGGACACCAGCGGACCCTGCCGGCCGACCGCCGTCGCCCGTAGACCCAAAGTTAAGTGCACCGGGCACTTCCGTAAACAGTATATGTGATCCTATTCGACCGACACACTATTAGCTACTATTATTATATAAACCCTAGGTTCCCTGCTATTAAAGTCACGTTAATTGTTTTAAGTCGTTTTATTTGTAAATGCCGTCAGGGCCACTGGCTTTCCGCGTGTCGAGCGACCGCAGCACTGCCCGTACATCTCATTGCCTGTTAACAATATCAGGCATTGTGTGGCCACAGTTGGCGATCGCGGGGGGCTGCAGGCCACGGTCATCGACGTGGGAATTAGCCGCAAAGAGGTCTGCGAGCATGTCCGCCTTCTCTTGGGCTTTGTGAGCCCGCATCAGGAAAACGCAGTGGTGGCAGCGAGGGTTGGCAAAAATTAGACTGTACGGCTTTGGCCAGTTGCCAGTATCCACGGCTGCCCGTGGGGTAGGATGTGAGCTCCTGACCAAGCCGCGCGATGCGCTGGGCATCCGCTCTCTTGAAGGCCCTCTTGCTGAACCTAGTGGCCCTATTGTACGCTGCTTTGAGGCGGTTCACATTCGTTTCGCGTGCCGCCCGAGCCATACGCCGACTGTTGCGTACACCCTACCATATGTAGGTTTTGACACAACTTTTAGGGTGTCAATATTAGTATTAACAGACTTACAGCTGGGTATCACGAATTCCGAGGTGAACTTACTATAATGACTGGACTAGTATTCCCACAGACTTTGAGAGTGTTCGCTCGGACTGCAAAGATTCCATTTAGTGGTATGTAACATCTGTCCTGGCTGTTGGAATTTTATAGATTTTAGAAACTGCTTCGGTGGCGTGGTCGGTAGTGCACCAGCTTTCGACTCCGGAGTCTCGGGTTCGATTCCCGGGTCGAATCAGACCAACAAAATTACTGACATGGGTGTGTAATGTACCTCTGCCTACCCCTCGGGGATATAGGCGTGATGTACGTCTGTTTCCATGAGTATTACAGAGGTGAAAAGTATCCTTTGCCACTGGTAGTTAATACCACCACATTTTTACTAACGTCAGTTCAGAGGTTGTTTGTTTTCTCGTAGGTACGAGTATCTTTCGACTGGGTGAAACGAGTGGTCCCACTCGGTTCCCACACGATTTTTATATCAATAGTTGACGTGTTCTTTTTACTACTTAGAATATAATTACTTCAGAAACTCACCCTAAAGGTATCCCCTTTTTCTCCCTCATGTCCGTAGTCAGCAATCAAGGCGAGACCTCCAAATTGATCAACTCTATGAGCCAATTGTTTTGCAATACCTAAAGCCCTTGCACTGATCTCCAATTCTGTTTTATCACCAGAATCTAAAGGAGGTATTACAAGAGTTTTGACAGCTGTATTAGCTTCGGCTGCTATCCTATAGTATAGTTTGTCTTGAGCGTCAATATCAATAAGAAGTTCCCGCCATCCCTTATCAGTTTTCTAAAAGCCAAGATACTTCTATTATATTATTTACCAATTGGCCAAATCTTTAGTTCAGAATAGAGTGTGGAATAAAGAAGAGATTCTGTACCTACTAACTACCTATACTATGATAACTCCCCTCAAAGCCTCAACTAAACTATAAGTACTACTAGCCAGTGTCTCCGAATGAGACTGTCCTTGGTGCAAGCACCTTTGAGTTTCTACACAGTCAGCAAAGCCTGCCTCTCTTCGTGAATGACTAGTATATAGGAGGGGTTATTAAGCAATATACTGCTCGGAAAAGACTGGCAGTCGTACATACAGATTATTTATAAAACGCTTAGATAGTTCACTGACTATTGTATTCTGTTGTGGTAAGATCATATCAATTGAACATATTTAAGTGTCCACTTCAGATAAATCAATTGGTTTACTTTGATTGTACACTTTCAGATAAGTAAATTAAACACTTGTGTATAGCTAGGCACTGGATGTATCAATTGTACAAACAATCCTTCCTATACTTTCGTCTGCCCAAACATAAATACTAATAACAAAATATTTCAAAATACCAGCAGCAAGTCCCTTACAGAGGGAATGCTCTGTCCAACTGTTTACTGAGCTACTATAACTCAAAACAAAGACATTGAAATCTACGCACATAAAATTTTCCGGAGATTTGATAGCTGGGAAATTGTAGAAATTGTCCTTCTTTAACTTAGTGTCAAAGTTCAGCTTAGGTTATAGAATAAATTAATTGAATAGTAGGTTGCAAGTAATTGTAGTGATTCATAATGTGTTATTATGTGTTAAAACAAGAAAGTGAGACACTTACTTCAAATTTGTGTATCGGCAGAACATCAAAAAACTCATGAGCTATATACCAGGAAAAATTATTTGGTACTTTTTTCAAATCATTATACCAATATACCTTAACTCCGTTAACTGTCTCTCCCTGTAATTAACAATATACAGTACTAAAATGTATGAAGAACAATTTGAACGCTATGGTTTGCTGTGTCGTGGTGTCCTCTATGTTAATATTATAACGAGGAAAGATTTCAGTGTTTGTTTAAAGCGAATAACTCCCGTAACTAATGATCCGATTTTGAAAATCTTTCACTGATATGTGGCTACATTATCCCTAATAAAGTATAACACAGGCAAATTTTTATCCTAGTAATGTGTTCCCACCGTGAACCGTGAATGAGAAAACTGTATCACATAGGAGGAGCCGATTTGTATTCATATAGTGAAAAGCTGTTATAAACAGATAATTTGAGTTTATTTTATTGTGTAAAGAAGATTAGTTACCTCATAATTATGTGGCAGATCTATATCCACTTCTCTATGTGAAATGCATAATCTATTAGCTTGCACAGATTGCATAGTTGATGATATTTCTACAAGATGGAGGGTAAAGTCTTGTGAAGTATAGCCTCTACTATTTAGAACCTGTTAAAGTCAAAAGAGGTACCCATTAGTTCAGTTTAGTTTAGCACATATTAATTTAGCACTGAATTTTCAGTAGCTTAGAGATGTACCTTTAGTATGTCTACCAGCAAAGTGGCTTTCCCAGGACCTAGCTCGACAATTTGAAGTGGTTTACCAGTTCCCATTTTTAGTGTCTCAGCATAGAACCATATACCCAATATTTCACCGAAGAGTTGGCTAATTTCGGGTGAAGTTATAAAGTCACCAGCGTGTCCAATTACTTCCTTTTTCATATAATAGCCTTCAGTTGGATTAGTCGCAACTATGTGCATATAATCAGCTACACTTATTGGACCATTTAATCTAATTTTTTCTTTTAAAATATCCATTATACCTGGAGTAGAGCCGGATGCAGGCATTTTTAGATTTTTTGGGTCAGGTCGTTTTACTACTTTATAGGTATATCCACGGGATATTAATTGTGGCATCAGTAAATTATTACACTTTCGAAACGTTTGAAAAGGATTCATTTTCATTTTCGATAGAAATAGAAAATAAATTCCAAAATCTCAAAATTAAATAATATTGACAACATTTGACACAACGAATTGCCAATTTTGACGATGTGTCACGACTGTCATGTCACTGTCAATTTCATATTCAAATGTTATTTTTATATTTGGCATGACATGATGCGGATTTTGAACTATTCCAAGCCCGTTTGACCTATTTATTCTAGTTATTTTCATTATTTTGTTTTCATTTGGTTATGTACTTATTTGCCAAAAAAATAAAATTAAATGGCAACACTACACCCACGTCGGTCGGTGGACGCACATACATAGGTGGACGGGCGTTTAATTAATTTGGATATTCTCTGGAATTATTTTTAACTAATACGACGCTCTTGCAATTGATAATAATTAATTAAATTTCTAGACATTTCTAGAAATTATATACTTATAACATTTTACGCATCTTTGTAAAATAATTTGCAAGGTGTTCCTTCTGCCTACCTACAACAATAGACTGATGAAATGTCAAAATTTTTCGTGGATCCGTGCCAAGTGCCAATGGTCATGAAATTTTTGGTGTGAAAATTTTGTGATGAAAGTGTATCGTTTTGTGAGCTGTAAATGTTATTTGTGATGTTCGAATGACTTCCTATACTGCGTATTTTAGCAAGGGCTCTGACAAGTGCATGACTAACTTTTTTGATTAAGAGAAGGTAATGACTATTTTCTTTTGTTAGGATATTACTTCTGGGTGTCAGAATACATGAGATGGCTACATTTTATTTTTAACATTCAAAGTAATTTAGCTCATGCTTCTGGCATACCTCATGAGACAATGAACATTTGCCATTGTTCTGTTAATGTAAATAATTATTATTTTATATGTACATACTGCAAAGTTTATTTTATAATCAGTTCTACATTATTTGTCTTTACTTAATTTTTACATTGTGAGTTTTTTTATGTTATTCATAATAGAAGTTTGGGTAAGTTAAACATACATTAAATATTGTCCAAATCTCCCACCCTTTATTCTGTGCAGTATGAGTTTACATAATGATATCATAATAATGTGTTCATCCTAAAACCATTTACTCACAAAATTACTTTGTAAATTAAAATTAGTAACAGCCTAATAGGATCTAAGGGTGTATGTTTCCTGATCACACAACAAAATTGTGGCAAATATAGAACCCAAATAAGTTTCACTTGACAAACATATGATCCTATCAAAAAATTCAAATAACAACTCTAAATATTGATGTAACATGTCTAAGTGTAACTTACCTACCTAACTACACTTTAGGAACTAAAGTATAGTTTAAGTTTCTTAATGGTACTGATTAGATAAATTGCTATTAGCACAATTCTGCAGATAGTCACTAGTACTACAGCTTGTTTCTTAGTAGTGATTTACACTTATTGCCTGCCTCTACCACTTTATCCAGTCCTGGGGAATTCCTATATGGGAAAACCCATGCTTCAAATAAACAGGAATATAAGAGACACAGCACTAACAATCTAACCCTCCCACTTCATCAATATTATGCTGGTAGATCATGAGGTATGCACCTGTTAAAAAAGCTGCCCAAGTTGTATCACAGATTTTTTTAAGCCACTCCTAAGTCCATTGCCGAGCGCCTCTGGTGAGCACACAGAGAATTTCCGGTGTCGCCCGGAAGTGTTGTGTCACAGATAAAATAATTCTATACTAGATGCCCCATCCTATCACCAGCAACTGTTATTTACATAAAATCTATCTGTATCTTCTAAATAAAAATGAATGGCCATTCATTTGTCATACTAAAATTCGAGAACGGCTGACTTAAAATGGACTGATCTTAAAATACTCGTAAAAACTTTGCCAGTCCTTAAAAGGATAATTTGAGGCGGTAAAAAGTTCGTCGGGACTGCTACTTTCTAATGAATTTAGTGTCTTTCAACACAGCCCAGCCTCTGTGATAGATCGGTAATCCTAGAGATCTACTACTAAGCACTCCATAGATTCACCTGGCGGGTGTAATTACTGGGCAGACTTAATAATTTACTGCTCTACTATGAATGTTTCCGAAGAACTCGTAGTGCTCTATTCTGTCAGCATGAGGTGAATAAATCATGGTTAAAAATGCCTGTATCAGTGTGTGATAATTGTTGAATGTGTTTGTTCCAGGGTATTGTTGTGGGTGACAGGACATGAGCTCGCCACCTGCAGTCCAGTTGGAGGTTGAAGTTGGTGAAGATTCTATGGAGGATGACAGTGCCGACATGATTCCAGCTGACAGGTAGTTGCAATTTATAACTTCAACCAACTGAAAAAATAATTATTTGACATCATCATGATGAAATGAAACATATTCCTATTCAAGACAGGAACTTGACATGTTATATGCCCACATTTCGTCATTTACTTTGTTTGTCCCAAGTACTAGAGAGGATCGAGCTTATTGCCACTTTCTGTAAGCTTATTGCTGCTTTCTGCGAGCTTTTATGTCAGAAAGTATAAAACAAAGTGGAGTTATAATATTCCAAGTGCTCTGCCAAACAGAATGCCATCTCAGCTTGACACTGCACCTGCAATTGACAATATAGTTTTGATCAAACATAATGATACTCTTTGGTTGTATTAGTCTAGCATTTATGGCATATTGTTGACGCCTTCTTCTAAGAAACCTCTCAAGCAATGAATTTCAGACTTTAAACTACCGTGTTCCTGAGATACTCTGGTCAAGGAGCAGAGAGAATTTCGGTTGTTGACCCATCACTAACTCCCTACCTATATCTGTTACTCGCGCACAATTATGTTTTACTTTCGCTTTGGCGTGGCCCCTGTGTAAGCGAGACGGAAATATATTTGTGCGCGAGTGACAGAGATAAGGATAGACGGGTCAATGACCGAATTTCTTTCTGCTCTGCTACCGACGTATATCTTGCCTTAAGGCCAGAGATGTGTTATGTAGCTATGCTGCGAGGAAATAAAATCTAAGCTACGAAACTGCGATCGTGTCCACTGATACTAAGTTATGTAGCGGAGCGAGTAAAATGTGCTATGAAATGCGCCACCCGCCGCCGTAAAATAACTGCACGAGGAAGATGCGCAGCTCGAGCTATGCAATGTTTAGTTAGACATGGTTAGACAGTAAGGACCATTCATAGCACGCATCCTGCCATATAAAACATAGCTAAGTTGAATCCGTCATATCGGGTCCATCTATAGCACACATCCTTCCAAATATACATAAAACATAGCTTAGTTGAATCCGTTTCCACCAGTGCCAAGCTACACCAATGGATAGCTGCATCCATAGCAACGTAGAACGTAGCGTAGCACATCTCTGGTGCAAAAGCACCCCTAATACCGTAAAAATCAAATTTTAGGGCCTTGAAAATTTTAGCGATTAATATTGATACTGATTTTTAAGGATACTGTCACAGAAACGTAGATAAAAGTATTACATTACATATCGATAAGATAATAACATTTCCTAGTTTTTGAAGTGCGGCAAACAACCTTCGCGGAGTTCTTAGACTTATTTGTCCGATTAACTTCGGTGATTTGATTTAGTTGGAGGAAGACGTGAACAGAGTTATACTGACGTTTAAAATGAAAGAAAACTGTAGTGCAAGTGATAATAACCGGTCCATGTCAATTTCTGTGTTTGATTGTGTTTGGGTGTCCAAAATAAAGCGGCTGCGGTTCATGCCGGTTTGTTGTCATACTAACATAGATGCGACTACTTACCAGAAGTACGATATTGATTATGGGTAGGTACCCTTGGCATTATTATTTCTTAACCCTCGACGGAGAACGCTGGGGTTTCTTATTTCCGCCGCTGTTACGTCTATTTCCGGAAAGCCCCGGTATGCCCTCGGATGGATGCCCTTGGGGCGCAAAAAATAAAGAGGGGTGTTATTAAAGTTTAACCTTGGTATCTCTGTGTGTATATCGGCTGTCTGTCCGTAGCATCATAGCTCCTAATCGAATGGACCAATTTTGATGCGGATTTTTTATTTGAACGCCGATATGATCAAGATGGTTCTTAGCTACAAATTATGTTAAACAAATACTATTCGATACCCCCTATGGGTTGTAAAGGTCAGATGGTAGTCACTTCACGGAAAATATCGAAGTTCAACCGTATCAGTAAGCCGACCTCATCTCAGGCTCAATGGATGATGATTAATGATGAACAAGGTTTACTGTTCGGTTTCATATTTACGACCGGAAAGGCCGTGGATTCGAGTCCTGCCGATTAATATTTTACGAATAAAAGAAGTCGGATATAAAAGAAACACGCATTTTTTCATTCTCCTTAGTAATCTGCATGCTTATCTTCGATTTACTGAATGGATTTTGCTTGCTAATTTCACAGATAAATTAAGTTCAGCTCGGGGCAATATTATATAAAGGTAATATTATCAAAATCGGGTGGCACGAAAAAAAATCGTCATAGCATTCCACGCAGGGACGAAAAGCTACGGGCATTCATTAGTTTACCTACAATTGCAGAGGGTTCATTGTTGATCTGTTACTCGACTATACGCTTACTTTCTAATTCACAAACCCGATAAAGACAAGTAGCTGGGTGTACAACGCAATAATGTTTTACGATTAGGTTTGATTTACAACTTCACGACGAATACTTATTGATATGACCGAGCTACGGAAAACTGATGTTAGTTTAATTGCGTTCTTGGGTACAGATAAGCCGTTTACTTACCAGTTTGTGCTCAGACGAAATACGAAATAATTCGTACAAATAAAATTCGAATAATATTATGGCATTTCGCGTCTGGTAGGTACAATAATAATAATACTGCTGACTCTACAACTAACCTCATTTTACATATTTAAAATTAGTTGCATTACTATCGTAACCCCGAATACACACACATCGCGTAACAGAGTAAAATCGCTGACTTACTCTAAGATATTATTGTGTTATAGTGACAATAAATCTGGCATTGACTTTATCTAAAAAAATACTTATTTCCATCAAACTTCTACCCAAAACCAGCTTTACAGTTTACTGCTCTACCAACTGAGCAATCTACTGTGCACACTTGTCCTTCGAGCCGGATATAAACCAGCTACCTGTGGAGTGACTAGATCCCGCCCGCCCGACGCCCTTCCTTATTGCTAAAAATCTCAATTATAAGTAATGATGATGATTGTGACGTCAAGCAATTTACGGCAATTCAAGGCGACAAGCATCAATCAATGTTTTATCATATTAAATTGCCCGTTGGAACTGCTCCATATTACTCTAGCTAGACTGATCAATTTGTGTTCCCTGCCAGCTTAGTAGCGTGGCGTGGGGCAGCTTTACGAGGTCATGAGACGCTTGGCAATTGATGTTAGAGCGGCATTTAAAACCAAAAGAGAGAGATTACCCTAGAGTGTTTGCCGGGCTATAATATCCAAATCTGGATCGCAGCTTTGCAAAATCGAAGACAAATTGTATCGGTCAAAATGTGGATTTTCCAAGCGTCCACATTATAACTCGTATCAAACAGATTACTTCTCTTATCTAAGTTAAATCAAGTGGTATGTTTATGTTCTCCCATTGTTTTGATGATACGACACTATTTATTGACAAAAGGATTTATTGACAAATACGAGTGTTGTTATAGCGAGTATTCAATTGCACTTCAAAAGTTATATAACTCGCACACATTTCAAGTAAATACGTAACTAACACAAAGACACTCTTTACCAATTTTTTGTTCAAAATTATTTAGTCCATCATCTGATTCATTAGCGGCCGAATACTAAAACGTCACTCAAATATTTAGGAGCTGTTTAAATGCTTGAGCAGCCCTTAAACCTAAATTTTTCAAACACAAACGTCAGATTTGAGTATCTAATTAGTTGAGTGACGTTTCAGTATTCTGCGGTAAGTCTTATAATGATGATGCAACTTTTATTTACGCAGTTTCTAATACTCGCGACTACGGCAGAACTACGGGTCGTGGAATCGTTTTTAAGGGTTCCTTACCCAAAGGGGTAAAACGGAAACCCTATAACTTAGACTTCGCTGTCCGTCCGTCCGTCTATCTCCACGCTATTCTCATAAACTGTGACAGTTAGAAAGTCGCAGATGATGTATTTCTGTTGCCGCTATAACAACAGATACCTACTTACTAAAAATAATAAAATCAATATTTAGGGGGGAATATAAGTTTTGCCATTTTTATAGATAATGGTACGGAACCCTTACACCCCTAGAGTCCCCACACAGAAGAACTAGTTACTAGCTCCAGGACAAGATAAGAAATGTTGTTTGCTCAATACCAAGTGAGCGTATGCACCCGGTTTTTGCGAAGCGCCAAAGGTAACCTAAAAAGCCACCAACTACGCGCAAAAACCAAACTCGTAGGTTTAGTTAGTATTAAACGAACAAAGTGGCTATAAATCAATAATAATAATTGTCCCTTTGTGCCTTATTGGGTATTAAAAGAAACAAGTATTTAAATTTAGACTTGAAGGAAGTACTGCATTCAAGGTTTTTAGCGTAAAAGAGTATACCAAATATAGTATTCAATTAATTCATCGGCTGAGAGAATTGAGTCTCATATGTACGACCACATAATCAATTAATATTTGTGCTTAAATAAGAATGACTCACAAGGTCTAACATTATAATGTAAAACTTAACTTCATTTTTTTTTGGTTCAATTGAATAATTCTTTTAGTGATACATAATTACCTCGCCTAAAACTAAAGCAAATAATATTTAATTAAGCAGAGCGTCATAGGAGGCATGTACCTACGTCCAGCGTGGACTTATGTGGATGATAATGATGTATATGCACTAGACTAGATCGCTGTAAGTTGAATGACGTGAGTGAGATAAGTACTCCCACTGAAATTTGGCAAACAATAATACAGGGTGAATTTTTGAAAAGGGCTTGGATGGCCAAATCCGAAACTATAAGGAATATCGAAAAATATTCAAAGGAGTCACGAGCCCGATTTTGATGAAACTTAAAACCTCATCATTAGATTTTTTTTAAACTATAGGTTTTAAAAAAATCTAATGATGAGGTTTTATGAAAAGGTATTTAATATGAATTTTATGAAAATTCTAAGTTTTGCTTAAATTTGCCGTATATAATTACCTCTCAGAATTTGATCCTTAACAGCAACATTATCGTATGGTGTAATAATAAAGGGTGTGATTCTTTTTCTCTAAATCAATGGGTTCGATTCCCAGCTAGGATTATAGGTTTTTAAAAAATCTAATGATGAGGTTTTAAAGTTCATCAAAATCGGGCTCGTGACTCCTTTGAGCATTTTTCGCTATTACTTTTAGTTTCGGATTTGGCCATCCAAGCCCTTTTCAAAAAAATATCCTGTATATCAATGTGATCTAGAATGGGATTCATAAACTAACAATGGGATTAATAAACGTGACGTTATCGACAACTTGAAGTTGTAAGTCAGTAAGGGTTGTCTCTTGTTTGTGATACGGCATTGACCATAGAGTTCATATTGAGGCATTAACGTCATAATTATTGGTCAAATTATGCTGGTACTTTCCTGACAACCCTAACGTTCGAATTATGTTCTCTGTAAACAAAAGAATGTGCTTTAATTAACATCGGAGTGCAAGTTCTGTATGTAAGTACTATTCCCTATTGTTTTCATTCTGCCAAGAATGCAGGTGATCTAGGTAGTTTACTTTCACTTTCCTGTCTTTCTAAACTTCGTTAAACCACTTCAAAATCGTGACCGAGATTTAGTCCGGGAACAGGTAGTGCTTCTAACATCTAATTGGCTGGCAAACTTCCAGTGTCCGTGTTAAACTGAACTCCCTACTATTGTACATGCGATATGATACATTTTTATGTGAACTTAGATACGTGATATCGTGTTTGTTATTAGTAGGTACATGCCAAGCAGCTACTGTCAATGCCTAGAGATCTGTGTTGTCTCAGAGGGTGTAGAACTGTTATGTAGAATGCTGCTCTTGATGTCAACTTGTACGCTCTGTGCAGTCTGCACTAGTATTTAGATAGCGTCGACTTTAGGCGACTGTAAATCAATGATATCGTTCAATGTGATTGTCACGTGATCTAATTGTAAGACTGAAATTCTGAATGTACAATTTATTGTACACATACGCTATGTCGAAATACCGTTTAATCTAGGTACACTACACCTACAAAACATTTATTTTGCGGATTGAATTGCGAGTGTTTAATTATTCTTAAACCTGACGTCTAGTCTTCGAAGTTAAGTCTCGTCTTTCGACGCCTTTACGGGGTTCGTGGTCGCAGGGGGAGGAGGCACGTGAGGTGTAAAATATAAAAAGTTGCGATACAATTATTAATTTATTGTTTTATTGCATAATGAACAGACGCGTAAATAAGAGAAAATATTACTCTACACCTATTGGAAGCCACTGGAAATACGTTCTGCTTGTAACCAGAGACGCCTGGCAACGGACGTTAGAGCGGCCGCGGCCTTGGGCTGCGGAATGAAAAAAAAAAACACCTACATATTGGAAAATCTAAATAACAGTCGCTTGGGAAATAGCCGTAATATAGCACGGCCCCAATAGTCTGGGAATTTGTTCTAAGGGCATCTGTTCTAAATATTAATTTATCTGTGACACAAGTAATAAGGCTTCTAATTAAATAACAAAAAAAGTAAGGTATTGAAAATAAATCTGATTATTATAAGTTGTTTTATTTTTAATGACGCTCGCTGATGACAATATTATGTAAATATTTGGCAACTTGACTCTCCACGTCTGTGAACCTTGTCATTGACATAAATAACAAGTGTTCATTCAACTATAAACATTATTTTTATTTTATTTAACTTTTAAATTACTTGCAGCCTATGTATTTATTTTAATGTGTTTTAATTCTGGTCTTGATCTTTATTCATATTTAGGTTTTTTATAGCATTAAACACTCGTAGTTGAGTGGCGTTGTGCCAGAATTTATACGAATTTACTTACTACTGTGGAAAAATAGGGCAAATGGTTGTAAAAGTGTGTCAACGCATGTCATTAAAACATGTAAACAAACTTTACGTACCTACTTAGGCGTATTTCCCTGTAGGGGTAGACCAAAGCACATACCATCATGGCTAGTAACTTTGTTGACACCACATGATAGGAGGTGAGCTTATTGTCTCTAACCGACAACTTTATTATTTAGCAGTTCCTCGTTTGTTGGTCGACAGGTGCACCACTTGCAGGTGACGTTGGCTTTGACTTCTAAAGTCTCGATAAGACTCCCACGAACCCCTTTAAAAGTTAGGTAGCACAATTCGATGTGTTTGGCTGGAGTCTGCGGTAGTTCAAGTTTGGCAGAGCATTCCCCCAGTAAGGGAACTATCGCTGGTTCAAGTTCGACCTTCGGTTTTGTGTTTACATTTTGAAGACTAATGTCAGTGATTATGAGAATTTCTTGCGTTTTTTTGACTATGTGTAATAAGAAAGTGGTTCCGCAGGTTCGCGTTACCAACACAAGCCGACGCCATAGTGGAACTATGGAGAATGAAGATGGAAGGGTCATTGTTGACCCCAACACACTTTCTAGACCACTGGAGAGTGACAGTGCCCAGAATATACTCGCCGCAGCCGAACAGAACGTGTTTAGGTGAGAATATTACATGATTAATATTTCAATATGTTTAGCAGTTTTAGTTTACACAGTTTCCACATTTCGACAGTCACCTAGTTGGTCCCAAGTGATAGGGAGCGAGTTTCGATGCCTCGTCAGTCGTCAGCAGCTGAGGATTGCATGAACCCTGGAAATTAGTACTTACTTGCATGTTCACTGTAATATCAAAACACTGTAATGACGAAACTCTTAAAGAGCCCACTTCACCTCTGACGTGACGTGAATCTACTTATTTAAAAATATAGATAGAAGGAACGCGATGGACAAAAGCATTTTTTCTTATCAGACTGGTCATTCGACGAAGAGCTGGCAGCGAAACTCCTCATTCAGCCACTAGAACAGTTCGTTTGGGGCAACAGCGATGGGTCGCAAGCGCCACAGCCGAGGCGCTCGACGCTCTGTGGCAGAGTGTTCAAGCAAGGTGACCCCGCGTATAGCTGCAGGGAGTGCGGTAAGATTCTATTAGTTTACTAGCTGTCCCGGCGAACTTCTTACCACCTGAAATTTTACTTTTAAACCTTCCGTGAATTTTCACAAATATTTCAAGACCTCAATCAGCCAAATGGGTCCAGCCGTAGCGTAACGGCATAAGACTATAAAAGAACATAAAGTCACACACACATGGATTTCCACGTCTTTCAATCTGGCATACTTCTTTCGCTTCCTCAACTGCGATTTGCTCGCAATATGTTCGCCTTGGTCGGGCCTTACTACCTTATCCATTCACACTCACTTCATATAGGTATCTGGTATGTCAATTTTCTCATCTCTATCTCATCCTACTCTCTACATGTCCGAACCATCTAAGCGTGCCTTTTACCACCTTGGTTACTATATCTTCTGTCAGTTAAAGTATGAATGAGTACCAGCATCTTACTATTTTTTATTTATTTCATTTATTTACGACATACCGACGACACGATACGACACCTTAGCACCTTGACACCTTCCAAGCACATCCGGATGTGCCGGCGCAGCTGCTGCATCGGCCGAAGACCTCAAACGGCGTAAATATGCTAACCTAGCAGGTGATTACATATTTGAGCCGTTTGGGATTGAGACACTGGGGTCATGGGGTCCGAGTGCTCGTCGCCTTTATAGAGACATTGCTAAACGCCTAATCGATGTTTCTCAGGACCAGAAGGCTGGCTATTTTCTGGCCCAAAGAATAAGTATCGCCATCCAACGTGGCAACACAGCCAGCATTCTGGGAATCTTCCCAGTCGGCAATGACGCGGAGGATTTTTTAAACGATATTTTGTAATGTAAATATTTTTAGTATATAATTATGTATATTTTGTACATTGTAATTCTTATTGTAAATAAATTCCATCATTTCATACATATTTTAATTATGTACTCGAGTGTTGAGTATGGACCCGAAAATAGAGACATGCGTGTCGTGTACAATGAGATGGAATTGTTTACCATCTTGAATAGGGTGCATTGACTTGACATGCACCCTATTTAAGATGGTACTTAAACAATTTCAAAATTTTATAGCATGTACATTACCTCTAAAACATTTTGAAACCGTCGGACATTTTGGGAATTGGACATTCTGAACCTGAACGTAATGTCAGTGCGTTCAACCACAGGTACAACTGCAACGTCAAGGTCAATATAAAAATATCACATCTGAATTAGTAAAATTATTTTAATAAAAATTAGTTAGATACAAGACTTGTTTAAAAAAATCCCTTAATTTCAATATGAACTTGGAAAACTAGACTTGTTATTTTTAGAACGAAGAATAACCTTAATTCGACCTAATGATTGTTTAGTATCTACCTAGACCAGACAGCTCTTATTGTATGAGACAAACTTATTAGAACAGATATTAATTCGAAAAATATTTTACAACTTGATTTCACCCGAAGCTTTTTGACGAAAGGTTGTCCCATTAAGAAGAGCGAGGGTTATGTTTTGAACCGCGCACTCTTCGTCATCTGTTTCGAAAACAATGCAACGTACTTGTACGACAACTTGTACTACACCTGACAGAGACAGGAGATTCTCTTGAGCTCTTTTGTATCTAAACATAGCATTTTTAACTAATAAGGTTTTTAACTTGGAATTTTTAATAATAGTGTTTCGTTATGATTAAGGGGGTTAGTCGACAGTTACCATAATGTTTTCCATGGTTATTTGCAGGCATGGACAATACTTGCGTGTTATGTGTGGAGTGCTTCAAGGTATCAGCTCACCGACACCACAAGTACAAGATGGGCCAGTCGAGCGGTGGGGGGTGCTGTGACTGCGGCGACACGGAGGCGTGGAAGAGAGATCCCTTCTGTGAACTGCACGCTGTAAGTGACGAGAAAAGAAAGTTCTCAATTATGTTGAGAATATACCGGGGTAGAAAGTGTCCTATGTCGGGGTAATAAGAGTCTAAATTCTAAACTAATTGCGTTCCAATTGAGTGATTATTGAGAATTCGAGAATTCTAATAATTTCATTTCTCTTTCAAATGTAGTTCATGTAAATTGCGGGTAGATGGCATCTCCAACGGTTACCGTGAAAACGCGATCTAGCATATGAAGCAAAAATTTTATGCAGTCTGTATGGCCCTCGTAGCTTAGTGGTTGTAGCGTACCCGTTATTAGGAAAAAGCCAAAAGTTCGAGTCTGCCGATGACATTCGTTATCGAATTATTTTTGAGAAATAGGCAAAGATAACTCGCTGCCTTCTAATACAAAAATATTATTTATACATTTCTTTTTTAAATTTTCAGGCTTCTGAAGACGATGACAAAGCCGAGGCTACAATAAAGCCTGAAGTGATAGAACGGATGAAAATAGTTGCGTCAGTGTGTTTGTCGTACTGTTTACGACTGTTGACACGTGACCACGCGCCGGGACTACCTAACAATCTCAGGTATATTTCGCGTCACATAAAAAGAACGCTGACCTTCAAGCCGCGCAGTAGATAATTTATCGATTTATAATATGGCTGTAACAGCGAGTAAGAGCGAGAGTACCGATGCGCCAACACACCCCTCCCACTCTCGCCCAGCGTTATTTTTACGTGAACACCAGTATAAGCTGGTTAAGTTAGATGGTCAGATGAGGTCGTTGGAAAATGACTCACTGCCTACCGGATAGTTCGTAAAACTACCGATAGATGTCTCCACGTGACCAAGCCGCGATTTAAAAAATCCAACATATTGATGCAAAAATCTGGGCATCGGGTGCCTGAATTGTTAAAGTGTTCTCATCTTATCCTCGATAAAGATTCCGGTTTATTCCCGGCAGTTTAATAGCAGTTTTTAATCCACGTGAGGGTAGGCAGAGAATCATTATATACCCACATTTCGCTAATAGGTTTGTCGGTCCCGTATCCCAGGGAGAACAAAAATATAGAGTAAAGTACCCAAGTATACAATGTACACTGTTGTCACATTGCAGACTAAAAGATTCAGAACGAGATCTCCTACAGATATTGGACCAGCCAGATTGTTACTGCACAGTGCTATATAATGACGAAACCCACACTTTTGATCAGGTAAATCTACGGAATTTTTTTCTATGTTTAGATAAGGTAAAAGTATGTACTAAAATTAGGAATTAGGTGTGTAGTGTGGTACCGCGATTAGTGACGTCATTTCACTGCTGTACGGCCGCTATATTACGGTTCTAGAAAACTAAAGCTTTAATAATGTCAGAGCACTTTATTCGGCTACATTTTGTCGAAATTTTGGTCCCACGTAATAGAGGACCATGCTGTTGTCGCCTCTGGGAAATTCGCTCAGCTTGTGTAAATTTCGTTTCATACATGCCATACGTACGTAGGTATTTGTTTGTCTGGAATAGACTCAGAAACAACTGAACCGATTTTGAACATTCTTTCATTAATGTGTAGCTACATTATCCCTGAGTGGTATATGCTACATTTTATCCCGGTAATGTGTTCCCGTGTTAATAGGGAACGAGAAAACTAAACCAGGAGTCGCTGTATGAACTGTAGTTTATTTTGTAATGTATTTCTAAATATTGTCCCAATTTTTTCCTAAGGCTGCTTTTCCACCAGAGTTGTGCTATGCTACGTTGCTATGGATGTGTTGGATATCCACCAATCATATTCATTGTTCCACAGCGCACATCTCTGGAGAAAATGCACCCTTACTACATAAAGGGCGTACTATAATATGTTTGTTTTGTAACTTCTAGGTAATCACAACTCTAGTGCGTGTCACAAAATGCAACCAGCGGGACTCATTGGAGTTGGTGAGTCTAATCGATCGCGAGGGTCGAGCTTTAGTCAAGTGTAACTCGTTCCAAGTTTGTGATAAACTCAAGAATGATATTGAAATGTAAGTATTCTTTACCTGGGAAATACAGTAGCCGGCGATAAATATTGCACATCGACCTTTGGAAAGAGACTATCGGCTAATTTCTGCTTCGTAGAGCATTATCTCTGTCGCACGAAATACAAACAGTCTGGTATCTATTAGGAGCTGTTAAAACAATTATGATTTGCTTCTTTTAATAATTCTTTTTATTCTTTTTATAAAATACACCAATTTTTCTAAAAGTGTTGGCTTTAGGTTCGGGTAAAATAAAAAAACATGTTCACAATTATGACTGACAAAACGTCACATAGGTAGTGTGCGACAAAGATAATGCTCTACGAAGCCGAAATTAGCCGATTGTCTCTTTCCAAAGGTCGATGTGCAATATTTATCGCCGGGTACTATTACAGTATTGCTTTAGCAATAATTTTGCTCGTTGTCCATTTGTAAATATAGGGTACTAAGTCCCGATTAGTGCGTATTATAATTTTCCCGCACGTGCACGGGCACGAGCGACGTTACGTACGTGCCCGTGTAGGTAGCAAACCTCCGTAGGGTACCGACAAAATTAAAATAACAAAACCAAACAATTTTGGTCATATATGAAACGTAAAGTAAAATTGCCCAAATCGAGGCCACCACATCATAATCCTAACCCCATACTCACAAACCTTTCTTACCTTATTATTATTATTATTTCCAACGGGGACACCGGTGACCGGACGGACGATCCACCCGCTATGTTTGCGGGCCATTTCGTCCATTTCCCCAGTTCTCCCCTTGGGGAGAGTATGGTTGATCCAGCTTACGGCGCCCCGTCGAACCTTCCTGTGCCCTTTATGAATCTTATCATCTGTTCCACCTTCAGATTGCTTATATCTTCTTCGTTCAGTCTATCCGACCCCAGGATTTCCCATCTGATCAGTGAGTACATGGGGCATTCAGCCAGCAGGTGGAAGCTTGTTTCGTCACTGTCCATGCACTCTGGGCATTTGGGGTCGGTTCTTACTCCTATCACTGTCAGGTGTCTGTTCAGTCGGCAGTGTCCTGTTATTATTTCTATGGCGAGCCTCATGTTTCCTCTTGGGAGTTTCATGAAATGACTCGTCCTTTTCTTGTCCATTCCCTTGATGAAAATTTTCGACTGTCTCATTCCAGTCGAGGTTCTCCATCTTTGGTGGGTTTCTACTTTAGTTCTGTGGCTGATTACTCCTTTGGTGATTTTGTGCGCTATGGGCAGCCGGGGCTCTGATCCCACCAAGTTTTCGTCAGCACCTTCTCTGGCTAGTTCGTCGGCCCGCTCGTTGCCCGAGTTACCCTCGTGTCCGGGGACCCAGGCAATCGTTAGGTCGATGTCCTTGGCCAGCTTGTCCAATGATTTCTTACATTCCTTAACTATTGCTGATGTTGTTTCCACTTTGTCAAGTGCTTTCAGTGCAGCCTGGCTATCGCTGTAAATGGTCACCTTACCCGTTGTGGTAAGGTGTTCCACTATTTCCACGCATTCCTTTATGGCATATATCTCGGCTTGAAAGACGCTTGCAAATCTTCCTTGCAAAGAGGTATCGACTTATCTATTTCTGTTCCGTCATCGCATTTTATATGCACTCCCGATCCAGATAGTTTAGTCAATTCCTTTCTTGAACCATCTGTATAGCAGATAGTATCAGTGGGATCTATCTGCCATTCATCTCGTGTCCCTATGTGTATTCTGTATTTCTTGTCAAAAGTTCTCTCCTTCTTTATAAGGTCATTATTGGAAAGGATTATTGACAATTTTTCTTCGTAGTTCTTGCTTATGCTTGCATGACCTTTGTCCATGAAGTTTCCGGTCCATAGGCCAATGCTTCTGAGTTTGAACCATTGTTCAGTCGCCTTTCGTTTAGTCCAAGGGGTTCAGCCCTAACATGATCTCTAGCGCGGCTGTTTGTGTGGACCTCATCGCGCCCGTGGTCATGAGGGCCGCTAACCTTTGGACTTTGTCTAGTTCTTGCTTGTTTTCTCCTGTGGCAGCCTTGTGCCACCATACCAGGGCTCCATGCAGGATTCTTGGCAGAATTATTGCCTTGTATATCCATAACACTACCGCTGGTTTTATTCCCCAGGTTCTTCCTATTGTCCTTTTACACTGCATCAATGCCATTTTAGCCTTTGTACATGTGTTGCTGATATGAGTCTTGAAAGTTAGCTTGCTGTCCAGAGTTACTCCTAGATATTTCACCTCCCTAACTTTTTCTAGGTCGTGATCTCAGACTAAAAGAATAACATAGACGGAACATGTAGAATAAACACGTGAAGCCAAATGACACTTTCAATGTGTGCGTGTGACTCCGATTTCCGTGTACCGATACTACTAACGGCGTGTGCGTAATGTTGCCAGCAAATGAAAAAATCTCCTAAAAATCTCTATATAGTAGACATATGGAAAATTAATATTTGTTAAAGTAAATGTTATCTGCAATTATTTTGTCATTTACACAAATGATTATTATGATAAGTGCGTAAAATGGAGAAGTGTTAAAATAAATAAAAACGTGATAAACACTGAGTAAACACACTTTAATTACTAGCTTTCAAAAAATTTCTCATAATTAAAATAATCCTTTAAGATGAATGAACAAAGTTTCATTCCAGTGTAAGTACAAAGTACAGTCAACAACAAAAGTTGATTAGCACAAAAAAAAATATTATTCTTTTTTACATCCCAATGCATGTGCCACAGCAATGTACAAGTAATTTTAGAATCCCCAAGGACAAAGTTAATATATTTCGTGTTTTTTGGTTATGATTTTGTGATCGGTTTAACAGCTATTAGTGATCAACAGATAAGAATTATTGGTTAAGCTACTTTTGTCGTTGACTATACATGAAGTAGATATCAATAGTCGTTAGGTTAAGACTGAGGCCTTTGTAATGTTAGACTGAAATTAAACTACTGACACAGTAACATAAATATATTGGATCAGAACACAGGCTGGGAGGTCAGACAGCGGTCAATTCCAAGATTGCCGAAATAACCAAGCCACGTATTAAGTAGATCCCGGACACAGATGTGATCGGGAGTTCGGGACTAACGCACGAATGATGATGATGATGATTAGAAACATCGAGGTTGTCAACATTGATGACACTGATTTTTTTTGCTCAGTACTTTATAAATTCCCATAAATACTGCTAAATATTTTGTGGAAATGATGAAAAAATTATGGCAACTCTGTATGATATGGCGGAGGTTTTGTGTTCCTAGTTTGTGCAACTAAAATATTTAGAAAAATGTTATGAAATCTAATAAGAAATTGTTAATTACTCATGAAACGATAATCCAGCATTCTTTCTATGAATAATTGAAGTGTTTTTACACCTTTTCACCACACAATACGGCATATTTATAATATTTTGTTCAACCGTGATCGCACGTGCGTACACACTCGCTGCTCACAAAGGAGTGGCGAGCGAAATGGTATCCCATTGCTATATAGTATACCTTTTGGCGGCTTCACTCGCTAGTTCTATTCGTTCCGTCTATGTTATTCTTTTAGTCTGAGGTCGTGATTATCTAGTCTCACTGGTATAGCACCTTCTATTTTTCTCTTGTTGGTGAACAAAACTAACTTATTTTTGTCGGTGTTCAGGTCGAGGCCTTTACTCCTGCACCATACTAACGCTTCTTTTAGCCCTCTATTCATGATTTCACACATGACGCTGAGGACTTTTCCTGTGATTAGGAGCACGCCGTCGTCAGAGTAGACGTTCTTACCTTTGTTGGGGACATGTTCAGAAAAATATGCAGCTTTTATAAAATAATGAATGTCACCGTGAGCTCTTGATAACAAAACTAGTGTGCTTTATAGACCACACGACTAAAGCATAACTTGTTATGAGAGGAAGACAGACAGACATACATCACGCCTATATCCCCGAAGAAGTAGGCAGAGGTGCACTACACACCAACGCTTTTGTCGATTCCACAGAATAGGGGGCAAGCCTACTGCCATTTGCGGGCACTATACAATATTCAAAACCGCTCTGTAATTTAAACTAAAACCCCCACAGAACAGATGTTGCATACAACTGAATATAATCTGTGTATTCTGAGCCGATTACCTCTAATCGGGCACAAACACATTTTCTTTCGCGTTCCTCAACAGCGAAAGAAAATGTGTGCTCCCACCTCTCTTACCCCTACAGTCATATATGAAACGTAACTTTATCTTTCTATCTTCACTAACGTATATTTCCCTCTTAACTTTCGTTATTCAAGACACTTTTTGTAACGCTCTTATCACGCATTGACTAGCTTACTCCCGGAGACAAGCGTGCGTACGAAGTTTTACTTCCAAAAGCAATAGGGTCAGGGTTGTGGTAGTACTGTTATTTGGGTGGTGGTGTTTGTTGGGGTGACGTGACACTGTTCACTCAGCTGCACGGCGATGTTCGAAAGGTTCACCTCGCGGCACGGGCCGAGCCTCAAGGTCCTCGTGATGCACGCGCACGTCATCGCGCACCAGATGTTCGCCATGAAGCTGCTTCAATGGTAAGTTTAATACACATTCAAATGTTACCTTATCAGATAATTCCATCTTATTAAATAAATAAATAAATATAAATATGTTAGGACAATGCACACAACGCCATCTAGTCTCAAACTAAGCAGAGCTTGTGATATGAGTACTAGATAAACTGATATAAATACTAATATACATTTTTTTTTGTAAATACATACATATTATACATAGGAAACATCCAGACTTCGGTACAAACGCATATGTCATCACACAAAGTTTGTCCCGACCTGGAATCGAACCCGAGACTCCGGCGTCGAAAGCCGATGCACTACCGACCACGCCACCGAAGCAGTCGAAAGAAATAGCCCAGTCGTCGGATTTGCTTAAATTATATAGTTATGAGACTCATTGGTTCTATTGTCACTGTACGTCTCTGATTGGCTAAACAACGCATATCAACTATCGCATGATTTGCGCACACCTTCGCGGCTTGATTAGCCTAGCGACAACACAATCCGTTCACGTGGTCTCTTCTAAATCTGAAGTATGTCTCTACATTTACTGCCCATAAAAGGCAGTAGCCGACGCAGAGGGACGGCATGGCACGGCAAAGGATTTTTTTCACGTGACATAGTGCAACAAGATTTGACATTTTGATCACGTAATTTTTATCCTTAAACATCATCAGTTTAGAATTTATATTAACCTAGAACATAACGAGCGACGACGAAATGTCGTGACGCTGTATATTTGTCAAAACAAAGGAACAAATAATTCTAAGGTAGATGAACTAAGAATTACCTTGCCGTGACATCAGTCTTCATCGGCTTTTATTAGCATTACTGACTAAGGTTTTTTATAAATTAGGCTTCAAAACTTCGTAAGCCAAGAGCCTAGTCTCCGCCTAGCGGTGAGCGAGGTGGCTCTAGGCGAGGAGGCGTGGGGAGCTACCAGTACAGCCGTGTCGGGGGGAGGGGGGGTCGCGTATGGCGTAATGCAGAACGACTTCCGTATGTGGAAGGCTGCTAGAACCGCCTGGCATAGACTCCTGATAGCCACCACCCTCATGGACTACACTACTAAGAAGAGCATGGCTATACTCTTCACTAAAAACTATGGTAAGTTTTTTTTTTTCAGCTGGCTACAAAATTTTTATCCTGACCATAACCGTATGGTTATACCGATAAGGTGTTGTTTTAGAAACAG
Organism: Nudaria mundana; assembly: GCA_963556515.1. Lineage (NCBI taxonomy): Eukaryota > Metazoa > Arthropoda > Insecta > Lepidoptera > Erebidae > Nudaria > Nudaria mundana. The sequence goes on along the minus strand of OY748302.1, from coordinate 11,227,208 downwards.
ATTGGGAAGTAATGTTTGAATGTTTGTTATTCATCATTCAAAAATCGTTAGGTTCTCGGTAATGTGAGTGTTAAGGGGCTCTCCGTCAACGGCATTAGGTTCGCATTTATAACATGGGACCAGAATAACTACCGAAATGCAAAAAGTTATTTGTACAAAAAAAAAAATTATAAGTTACAGAAAGAATCATGTACTTTATAAATGCCATGCTTGCTTGAAACGTGGTATCGGATTTAACCAAATATTCGTTGTTTTACATACTCAGGTTCAATCCTCAAAGACTTCATACGCGACGACCACGACCATTCGTTCTCGATATCATCACTATCGGTCCAACTGTACACCACGCCGACGTTGGCCCACCATCTGATAGCGCAGCGTGACGCACTCTTCGTTGTTGTGAACACATTTGTGAGCGAGTGTAACAGGAGATGTAACAATGTGAGTATTACTCTGATATTTTAACTAATTCTATACAAATTTTTTGATACTGTTGAAGATAGAGAGACTCTTTTATTGGTATTAGTATCTATGGTTGTGGGTCAATAAATGGTTGCCGTAACAAACAGTCGATCCAGTGTTTAATATTAATAATTTATTAGGTTTAGTTCCCATCCACGCTTAAAATGTCTCGAAAAGCTTTAATGACGATAAATAAATTATGCGGGGCAGATGATTTTCAAGATTGGAAGTTTTCCATGATAATGCTTCTCAAGAAAGAAAAACTGTTCTTTTTGACAAATAAAAATCCAGATCCTTCCATTGCTGTTGACGTGGAAAAAGATGAGGAAGCTTTAGCTACCATATGTCTTCACGTTGAACCTCAGGTATTTCCGTTCGTTCGTGAAGCTTCAACCGCTAAAGAAGCTTGGGAAAACCTCATAAAAACTTTTGAAAGTAAGAGCATCAATCGTCACATCAAACTCTTGGATGCATTCCTAGATGAACGCCTAGAGAAACATGATAGTATGCAGGAGTATATAGCAGCCGTCATGAATCATGCGCACAAACTAGGAGACATCGGCAAGCCAGTGGACGACGATTTGATTGCGGTAGTTCTACGGGGATTACCAGAAAAGTACAGTTCGATGAGGATGGCGTTACAACACTCAGGTACGAAGCTTACTTCTGAAGTCGTTAAGACGGAGCTACTCCATGAGGAAAGCGGGATTTCAAAAGTGTCGGACCCTGATGCAGCGCTTATAACGAAGAAAAATGGAGGTGCAGGAACAAGTAGCAAGCAACAAGCGGGAACAAGTAAGCGCCAGCACACTGGAGGCGCATCACTCAACTCCAATATTAGATGTTTTAGGTGCAACATGAAAGGTCATAGGAAAAGTGAGTGTGCGTCGTCTAAAGGTCAAGTGAACCGTAAGTGCTACAATACCCTACTAGGTGTAGGAGCGTTCGGTCAACAAGACTGGTATTTAGACAGTGGTGCTTCGTGTCATCTATCTTTTAATAAGGAGTGGTTTAGAGACATTAATTCTATTAAGAATAATGGTAGTGTGCTTACTTGCGCTAATAATGAGAAGGTCAATGTATCTGGTGTGGGGGATATTCTAACGAAGTTGAATGGGGAAGTCGTTTCATTCACTGATGTTAAATTAGTCCCAGATCTGCATGCTAATTTGCTATCGGTTTCAAAAGTAGTCGAGAAGGGTAATGTTGTTGTGTTTGGATCGACTGGGTGCAAAATTTATGATGACCAGGATTGTCGTGTCTCAGGTACACCTGTGGCGACTGCTAGCAAGGTTGCTGGGATCTACAAACTAGATAGTTGTGAGCCTGTTGTAGATAGCGCTTTGGCAGTTCAGGTAGAGAATTCGGCAGTGATGCTGTGGCATCGGCGTTTAGGACATGTGAACTTCCAGGACATGAAACGTGTACCGGGGATGGAGTTCGTCGGAGACATGAACAAGTTGGATCCATGCGAATCGTGTATCAAGGGAAAGATGCACAGGATTTCTTTCGACAAGGATCACGAGGCGGTACGAGCTACCGAGAAGTTGGAACTTGTGCACATGGATCTCTGAGGTCCTATGGAAAATAAGTCATACGGTGGTCATGCTTATTTCTTGATAATCGTTGATGATTTCACGAGAAAAATGTTTATTTACTTTTTGAAGTCAAAGACAGAGGCGCTTGACAGGTTCAAAAGTTTCGTGAATGAGACAGAGACGTACTCAGGCAAGAAAGTTAAGATGATCAGATCTGACAATGGCAAAGAATTTGTCAACGCGGAGTTCAATGCGTATCTGAAAAGCAAGGGGATAAAGCATCAGTTGAGCGTGCCGTATACACCTCAACAGAATGGAGTGGCGGTAAGGGCCAATCGTACGGTAGTGGAGATGGCAAGGAGCATGTTAGCGGATTCAGGACTGAATGCTAAATATTGGGCGGAAACTTGTCATACTGCTGTGTATACGAAGAATCGTCTGCCACACAGTGCCAATGGTGGCGCTATCCCGGAGAAACTCTGGACCGGTAATGACGTAGACGTGAACAGATTCAAAGTGTTCGGATCACGTGCGTTTGTACATATTCCAAAGGAACAAAGAAAGAAATGGGACTACAAAGGGAAAGAATACATCTTCGTGGGATACTGTGACGAGACGAAAGGATATCGTTTCTCTGATCCAAACATTCCAGGTCGTGTCGTTAGAGCGAGAGATGTTGTATTCATCGAAGGAACTGATAAGCCTGAAACAGAGAAGAAGACAGTAACGAAGAGAAGTGAAGTATCAGTAAACCCTACAGTCAATGTTTTACAGCCTCGGAGTCAACAAGAAGACAACACAGTTGTGTGGGAAGTTTGTGAACCCAAAGTGACAAGGAGAGAGGAAGTAGAAGAAAAAGAAACTTTCGAAGATTCCGTGGAAGTACAGGAAAATTATACTAAAACTGAAATGGTGCAACCGGAACCAGGTACTTCAGGTCAAAAACAAAATTGTATAGTATCGAACGCGAAAGAAGTAGAAACTGAAGCAATTGAAATCAGAAGATATTCGCTAAGAAGTAGTAGAAAAGAATTCAACTCTGATTTTGCATATAAAGTAGCTGAAGAGAAGGAACCATCGACTATCCGTGAAGCGCGTAGTCGAGGGGATGCTGATCTCTGGGAAGAAGCTATCAATAAGGAACTTGAGTCTATGCGGGAAAATCAAGTATGGGAGCTGGTAGATAAACCACCTGGAGCGAAAGTCGTCGGAAACAAATGGATGTTCAAGTACAAACAGGATGCAGAAGGAGTGACAACATACAAAGCAAGACTTGTTGCAAAAGGATTTACTCAATCTGAAGGAATCGATTATTTCGAAACATTTTCACCCGTGGTGAGAAGATCGAGCTTGCGGATTTTGTTAACCCTTGCTGCGGCCCTGGATTTGCACATACATCATTTTGACGTAAACACGGCATTTCTAAATGGTGATTTGCACGAAAGAGTTTACATGCTTCAACCCGATGGATGCTTAGAACAAGGAGAAGAACAAAAAGTTTGCTTACTAAAAAAGGCGATTTATGGACTTAAGCAATCGTCAAGGAGTTGGAACATCAAGATTAATGACGTTTTGTTGATGTTGAACTTCAAACGTCAAGATGTTGACAATTGTGTTTACACGAAAAGAGTTCTTCTACTAAACTTCTCTAAACCACTCGCATTTTAAGATAAAGGACCTCGGACCAGCAAAACAGTGTCTAGGCATGCGTCTTGGACGTGAAGGGTCTACGATCACATTGGATCAGGCCAAGTACATTCACGCAATACTGAATGAATTCGGCATGCAGGACTGTAAGCCGGTAAGTACACCACTTGAGCTGGATGTACATTCAACTCTGGCTTCGGCGGAGGTGGGGAATGCAGAAGATGTACCTTACCAAGCCATAGTCGGCGCATTGAATTATATGGCGACTAACACTCGGCCTGATATAGCAATAGCGGTGAGTACTCTTGGACAGTACAATGCTAAGTATGGTGAAACTCATTGGAAAGCAGCTAAACGTGTGCTACGATATCTCAAGGGTACACGAGATAGGAAACTGCGTTTCACAAAACATCCTGATGAGATTTGTGATATTTCAGGATATTCGGATTCTGATTGGGCTGGTGATGCTCGAGACAGGAAGTCCTTTACGGGCTACATATTTAAAATTGGAGGAAACACTGTTGCATGGGAGTGTCGCAAGCAAAGGTGCGTGGCACTGTCATCTACGGAATCTGATTATATTGCCTTGAGTGAAGCCGCGAAAGATGCTTTATACCTGCGTAAAGTCGTGAGTAATCTCCTCCCAGATAGTAGCAATTTGCGAGTAAAAATTCATGTGGATAACCAAAGTGCGATTAGATTGGCTTCGAACCCGATCTACCATAAGCGCACTAAGCATATAGAGCTGAGGATTCATTTTGTTAGAGACTGCGTAGCTAATGGTGTTCTATCGTTGGAATATATCCCCACAGCAGATAACATAGCTGATGCTTTAACTAAAGCGCTGCCTAAAGCTAAGTTAAATGATTTTATTCAAGGAATACTTGGCTAGGTAGCTTGTGTAGCTTGTAGGTTTTCTATGATATGTTATCTTATATATTTTTATTGTATTACTTTTATCTTGGTTATATAAAGTGTACATGGATCTTAGTTTGAGGGGGTGTGTTGAAGATAGAGAGACACTTTTATTGGTATTAGTATCTATGGTTGTGGGTCAATAAATGGTTGCCGTAACAAACAGTCGATCCAGTGTTTAATATTAATAATTTATTAGATACCCTATTCTAATCGCTCGCTGTCGTGTGTATTAGGGCCGGCGCTCACTATTGGCGCTCACTGCCGGCACGGTACGGCATGGCATGGCAAAGGATTTTATTACTAATCAAGTTATTTTGAATTTTATTTCAATAAGTATAGAGTTCATGTTACTTTATTTCGATACCACGATGCCGCGGGATGCTGTGGCATGACGAGTCATGCCGTTTCATTCCACGGGTTACCGCGGCATGCCATTGCATCTCGCGAGACGTATGGGTCACTTTGTGTCGAGGAATTATGATTGCTAACTTGGTTGAAATAAGGTTGAAACTTGTGCAGCGGTCATTTCAGTTAATGGGGCGCAGTCCGGTCGGTGCGTAGATCTTGTTCTCCACAAAACATGCACCCAGAAATGTCTTTTCTTCAAATTAGCGTTCTCATTTGTCTCTCTTCATCTTCAGCTAGAAGTGCTATTAATACTAAATCCCAGTTAACCATAACGACACAACCAACTTCGAATCCGCGCGGAGCAAAACTGATTGATGCCAGAGTGGCTGGGCTCTCAGCAGAATGCCACGGCATACCACGGCATGCCGAAGCACAACCTGCCAAGGCCGCGGGATGCCGCAGTACAATCTGTCGTGCCATGCCGGCAGTGAGCGCCGGCCCTTAGACAAAGTTGATTCATTGGAAGAATCCGACATATTTATGTAAGAACTATTTATTATATCAAATGTTGACTGCTGTACTGAATGTTTTCCTATACCACTAAATGCAACGACAGCTCTCGTCGACCAACTGTTTACTTGTACTATGAAGGTACAAAAAAACATTTAGAACCGTAGTTGTCAACCATTTATCAACATTGATAGATTAGATAGTTCTGTCATAAATACATCTGATTTGGACTCTTCCAACGAATCATCCATATCTAATACAGACGACAGCAATTAGAATAAACAAATAAAAATGTTTTAAACTCCTGAAGCTTTATTTACCTTATTTTATACTTTGTTTGACCTTATTTTAGATGATGGGGTGTGTAACTAATAATTGTCCTAACAGTAAAAAAAAATCTTGAATAGTTTTTAAATTGAATATTAATATGGACAGGGTCGGCTGGAGTTCGATCGCAATCACGTGCCGATGGCATTCAAGCGCGCTCAGTTCATATTGTACGATGTGAAGTATCTCCTGGGCTCGGTGCCGCCGACCTTCGACGATGACCTGAGGAAAGGCTTCATGCACGGAATGTCTTTGTTACTCAAACTGTTGGTCATGATGCAGGGAATGGACTCGGTTGTAAGACAGGTAATTTATATTTCAATACTAGAATGTAAATTCAAGTTATAAATTACACCTTTGAAAGTCAAAATTGATTCTAAAGTTTACTGCCAGATTCGCAAAACAATAGGCAGAACAAGAGCCTGAAAGAAAGAACCTGACAATAAAACTCACGGCCATTCTTTTCTAATAGTAAGAGATAACAATACATTAAGACGCCACCTGACCCTAACTTGACTACCTTTACTGACCTAAATCTCAAAATCTATAAGGTCTAGGAAACTGATTTTTTAATACAAGTAACTTCAGTTCATGAAGATTAAATGCTCAAGATGAAAACACGATTACTGAAAAAATGCTCGATAGTTTTTTTATTACAAAAAACCTTGTTTTAATCACATTTTAACTTAGATCTTTTAAGTTTGCTGTATTTTCTTTAATATTTTTTAATATCTAAAAAGCCATTGATAAAACCTACATTTGTTCAACATACTTTTTTCATAATCATTATAGTTCGTCTTTAATTCATAGTTTTTATTTTGTCACTTACGTACTTTTCGAGAACGCGCTCGATCTTGTCTGTCCTTTGGAAAGTGAATATCGCTATCCTTCACTCGAGCGATAGCGGGAGCGGGGTTAGCGGTAGCGGATTGGAAGAATTGATTAGGGTCAGGTGCCTTCTTAAGTAACGAGCTAACATTCATTTATACATAGTTGTCAAAGCAAAAAATAAATAAAAACAAGTACAATAAACCAGTGACGTTGCAAAGTCGCACCTTAAGGCCTAAATATCACTAGGCGACTGGTTGCGCCGCCATGGTCGTCTAGTGAAATATAGGCCTAAGTGAGGAGCAAGCAACTAATTTCCATTTTTCTTTATCATCCAAATAATCATTAATGGCGCTTTTCAAGAAATGTAACAGATTGAATTTCAATATATTGAATTACATGGGATTGTTTAGGAAACTTTTATTCAAATAATAGAAACATCGTTTTGCTTACTATCAATTTGTAAAAACAATGATTGACCAACAATAACTAAGACTTTTATCGACGATAAACTGTAAAAAGGTTTAAAATAAGTATTTTACCTCAGACACTAAGTTAGTTAGTTAGAGTTACGGTTAAGTTAGTCTGTTGGTGTAGCGGAAGTCTAAGGCACAGGAAGGCGGCTTGCTTAGCGCCTGGAGCCTAGCTTTTACTTCGATACACTCTTAGCGACTAGCGACGCATAGCCCGCCGTGCGGCCGCGGGCGACAGTCTTAAAACGTCCCTCAAGCTATCTATAGATGTTAGACGCTAAGCAAGCCTCCTACCTGTGCGGTCTTAGCTTAAAGGCGGGTATGCGTAGGTGGGTCAGCACATGGAGTACGAGCCGGAATGGGAGTCTGCGTTCAACTTGCACGTAAAGTTAGCACACAGCATCACGCTCTCGCTGGAGTGGTGCGCGGCCGAGCGGGCGTTAGCCGCCGCGCTGTACCGCATGGCGCTCAGGAAACATGCCGAGACGTACGAGCCGCCACCCAAGCTTGTCCGAGGTAGGGTATACATACTACTCGTGCGCGATAAGTTGAGACTTGAACTCGTCATATACGTCATATACAGTTGCGCTGTTCCCGAGAACAATATGGTTGGTAAAGTCTCGAACGGAAACTTGTTAAGATATTTTTTGGGACCGGTACAAATACGCAGCTGACATCACAGCGCTCAGGTCTCAACTTATCACGCACGAGTTAAAATTAAAATAAACAGTTTCTTGGGAATAGGTGTTCATCCTTTCTGTCCGATATTAATCTTTCTATTTGTATAACACTCGAAGTGTGATGGATCTCTCATAATGTACCTTGGAGTAGGCACATAATAGACCCAATTTTCGGCAGTAACACTATGGATTTCAATTGAGGGGCGGTCTCAAGATATGCGAGTATGTGACCCCTCCATACAATACGAACATCTATGGCAGTCGTTGGAGCCCTAAAACATTCAGTTGGTTTAACTACAGAACTTCGATATCGCCAAATTTTCCAATGGTTTGTGCAGGTCATATGGCAGATGCTTTACGAAAAATATCGAAGTTCAGTGGCATCGTAATTAGACTGGAAAGCCAGTCCCAACTGCGATAAGAAAAGATTTAGTGAATGATGATGATTGTTAATCTCACATTAATGTCGTAAACCGGGAATCAAAATTAATTTTAAGCACGTCCATTCCAGAGTTAGGCAATAAAAGCGCGTCAGTACTACCGTACGATGTGTCGTCTGAGCCCGTGTCCATACATCGGCCCTTGTCCCGATACATCGCGGGGCTACACCTGCTGCTCCACCAGCACGGACTGTCGTACCACTCGCCCGAGTTCGACCGACAGGACAAACCTAAACCGACGCCTGAAGAACTTATCGGTGAGTCGGTGTAATATTTCTGTGTATTAAAATCATAATTTTGATATTAGAAGGTTCTTTGGTTCTCCAACAAATGCCTCAAAATCGTCATAATACGAGTACATAAGCTATTCCACGCGGGTCGAGCTGTGGGCGTCAGCTAGTTCTATATAAAAGTACGTGTACGAGTATTTTCATGGCAATATTGTATATTCTGCATATTCAAGCGTAGATAACAAAATACACGTCAAAAATTGACACAGCAATCGGCTTCAAATTAGCGAAATGGGACCATATAATTGTCGGAATGGGACCAAATTGAAATGGGAAGTAGAAGCTATCAATTTAAAAAAAATTCAAAATCAGTTTAAAGAAAAAGATACGACTATGAGGTAACAAAAAAAAACAAGTTGAAAATATGGCAAAAATTTGCCATAATATATTTTAGAGTTTTCGAAAGTTTTTTTCATAAAAGCTAAAAAATGTCACATGACATGAAGTTCAACATCATTTTAAAGGTCTTTGACCATACTGAGTTGATTGCAGCTGGTCTTGAGTCTCTAACTATTACCGTTCTCGATTTGACCTTGAGATCAGAGGTCAAAGGTCAAGTTATTTTTAGAGGTCTTAGACCATGCCGAGTTGATTGCACCTGGTCTTGAGTCTCTATTACCGTTCTCGATTTAACTTCTTTTTGACCTTGAGGTCAAAGGTCAAGTTAATTTTGGGGGTTTTCGACTATGCTAAGTTGATTGGCGTTTACACCGAGTCTCTGGCTCTTACCCTTCTCGAGTTGAAAGTTGTTCACGGACGGACGGATGTTACTGTTGTATAAGAGATTTTCGAAAACTCAAGTCGAATTGAAAATACTTTAACAGATGCCCCACCCCTTACTAAGAAATTGGGCCGTGCTACATTATTTCTGTAGCGGACTGTAATTTACATAAAATTCCTAATTATATGTAGTGTAAGTGAACAGTCTTTGGATACAGTGTCTATGTGTATTCAAGGTTCAAAGGTCCATTCCCATTTCCAATGCAATAACTTTACTGTATCTTGATGACTGAACAGATGCTACGTACCACTAAATATAAAATCTCTACAGTCTGAACATCAGTAAATAAGTAAGCAAAAATTCGATGTTGTCGGTAGTGGTCATCGTAGCTCAGTTGGTCAGAGCAGTCCCCCTGTTAGGGAAAGGCCGTGGGTTCGAGTCCCGCCGATGACATCAGTTTTTGTGATCTATTTATAATTTCTTTCTTAATATTTTAAGAATAGTTTAAGCAAACTCATTGCTTTAAAATACACCAGTAAACATACATACATAAATACATTGTAATAATGGGTATGCACTTTTGAACCTTGACTATACATTGAGGTACCTGGTGTTTTTATTTATATGGTAGGCAGACAACGATTTACTGTGTAAATGTTTGTTTCGGAGTATGGGTGTTTTCTATGTATAATATGTATGTATTTAGAAATGTATAAGTATGTTTATCAGTCGTCTAGATCCCATAACACAAGCTTATATTAGTTTAATTTGGGCTAGATGACGGTTGTGTGAGAATGACCAATAAATATTTATTTATATTTATTATTTACTGTTCCATTTTATGTTCCTGATGAACTCCTAGTGACTCAAGTTTGTAGTTGAAGTGTTATAAAAAGTCATGCTTTTAAATAGCATCGTGTTGTATAAGCCCAAGACTGTCATTTTTGCGATTTATATTGTAAATTTTAAAAGTTAGCAAACTTTATCTACTAATATATAAAATTCTCGTGTCCCGGTGTTTGTAGCTAAACTCCTCCGAAACGGCTTGACCGATTCTCATGAAATTTTGTGTGCATATTGGGTAGGTCTGAGAATCGGACAACATTTATTTTTCATCCCCCTAACTAAATGATAAGGGTTCACCCCTAAATATATTTTTTTAATTTTTAGAGATTTTTTTATAATACAGCATTAGCAACATGCAACCCTGAATTTTCAACCCCTATTTTTCCATCGCGATTTCATTGTCTACAACGCTTTCGATAGTAGATAGTTATTTTTATTGAACTAAAAAAATGTTTCCTAGAAATAATATACATGGCAAAACAACGTTTGCCGGGTCAGCTAGTATAGTTATAAAAGTTTATATTGTGTATGTGTAGAGCCGGTCCTGCAGACGATGGCCATGATAGGTCAGGTGCACGCGGGCATGTGGCGACGCAACGGGTTCGCGCTCATCAACCAATTGTACTTCTATCAGAACGTCAAGTGTCGCGCGGAGATGTTGGACAGGGATGTCGTTATGCTACAGGTACCTACTATATGATAACTTTATTTCAAGTTTTTAGTGTTTGTTATGTTCAAGAGAAGGTTCTATGAAAGAAGGTTTTATGAGAGGAGAAAATAAGAAAGTGGCGCGGATAATTAGAAAATTTTGTAAATTAATTTTTATTGTCTTACCTGGTAATGTGTTCCTCTGGGTATTGGGAATAGACTTAGCTCGGGCTTTGAGAGCAACATTTAGTCTAATTTGGTTTTTCAAGAAAAAGTTAAATTATTGTATAGAAATAAATGCGAACGGACCCATTCGCTTAAATATTGACGAAGTTTGAAATGACGCTAATAAAAAAAGAGAAAAAATTTAAGTGTATTTGAAGGCGCCATTTTATATCGTGATATCTGTCCCTGCAATAGTTGGAGCCCTAAATCAAAAATCCACGTGGTCTAACTACAGAACTCGATATCGCCCAAGGGTTGTGGAGGTCTGGTGGCAGTCGCTTCACGGAAAATATTGAAGTTCAGCCGCGAGCAGTTAGACTGGAAACCCCAACTGAGTTGATAAAAGGCTCTGTGCATGATGATCTGTCTCTGCAAACTTTGTATCGCCTCAAATAAATAAAAACTTTAAAGACCTTCCCTGAACTTCAAATTAATCAAATCGGTCCAGCTGTTCTCCAGCGAGACAAACGAACAGCAGATTATGTTTTTCTTATTGGGTTAATTTATAAACATTTGTTATCTCTTTTCAGATCGGAGCATCCCTTATAGAAAGCAACGAATTCATAATACATGTATTGAACAAGTTCAACTTGTTGGACTGGGCGGCGACCGACTTCGAACAGAGAAGTATTGAGGACGACACTCTTAGGCATACCATCAGTATGGTCGAGGAGTTCCTAGGATTACTTATTACTAGTGAGTTTGACTCTTATTGCGACTCCCACTAAGGTCTTAAGGACTCAATCCAACATCACCTTGAAGTATTGAACGTGACGGTCTTCGGACGAGGTTCTGGCAAATATAGAGTTTCCCACGTAAAAAGAACGCTGGGCCGGAGTGGGAGGGGTGTATTAGCGCATCGGTACTCTTGCTGTTACTCGCTGTTACCAACATATAGATCGATAAATCGTCAACTGCAGCTTGAAGGTTACCGTTCTTTTTATATGACACGAGGTATACATACAACTTACCATCCCAGCACACAATGTTACTGGTGAAAATTGGTCGCCTTTAGGGAAACAAACGTGATTATAATATAATAGATCTTGCCCGCGACTTCGCCTGCGCAAGATTAGAGTAGCCTTTAATTCATCAATAGGTGTAATAGTCAGGCGGCACGAGTTGTTATTGTGGTAACTTTAATATAGTAGATGACAAAGTCTATATATTATACTTTAAAAAGGGTAGTATTTAACTGCAAATTAACAAAACTTCGTTTTGGATAATAAAAAAATCCCTTTCTTAAGCAAAATTACTGATTGCATAGTAAATAATTACCTCAAAATATATTAATATTAGCAGCAATGTTGCTGTGCAATCACTATATTTTGATATGCAAATCATATTTTTTTGTACGTTAAATATATTTTTTAACGCATTTGAAGATATTGTTAATCAATTGGTTTATTTGCAAGGAAAAAAATATTTGCTGTAAAAAAATTATTGTCTGATGCCTATAAATTGAGGGGCGTTTTTGCTGTGCATTTAAATTTATTCTCTTTAAAAATATCAAAAACGATACAATTATTTGTTTTGAAAAGAATCAATTTACTCAAAACCCGGGACGGTAAAACTCGATATCTCTGTACCTCGTGTGTAACATCACGTACAAAATAAATTCATAATGTTAATTTCCAGTTGTCGGATCCCGCTACGTGCCAGGAGTTGGGGAAGTGACGAACGAAGATCGTACCAAGAAGGAAATTATACAAATGCTGTGTTGCAAACCTATGCCACATTCTGAGTTGAACAGGTATGTGTGTTGTCTGTTATATGAAGTACTAGAGGTCGCCCGCGACTTCGTCCGCGTGGTAATTTGGAACATACATTATACGGACTTGGACCTTAGTTTGGTTGCCGTCGCCCGTAATTATTTTTCCCGTTCCCATCGCCCGAAATAACATGTCGCTTCGCAAATAATGATTTTAGTATTCATTTGATTCTCTATTTTATGTTATATTGAGTTTCTCTACTTTCTCTATTTTTTTTAACTTTTAAAAAGGAACAATTCTTAGGTATATTAGTTCAAAATAACATTAGCCGTTTGGCCAGCGCACGCAACGGAGGTTCTCAAAAGAAATAAATTTTCCCCGTTTTTTAAACATCTGCTGCTCTGCTCCTATTCATCGTACCGTGATGTTATATTGTCTATATCCTTACTTCCTGAGATTACTCTTCTGCTTTATAATATTAGTGTAGAGTTGTTTCTTATTTTCAACCAACGAAAAACTTAGGCGGTTATACAATTCGACCTGAAGACCACGCATAACTTTTTACTGCGTATTTCAATTTTAATAATTATTGGAAAAGGTAGTTTTGAGCTTATTGAAAAATTATCCAAAATCTAGAATATAATTGTAAAGTGTAAGTAAAATAGATAATCAGATAACAAAGTCTTTATTTACCATGCAAATGGATGTCTACATGAATCTCCGAATTAATTGTATGTAAAAATTTTTTCGTTGGGTCTAGTTCTTTTTTTTATTTCTTGTAAGTATAATATTTAGTGATAATTTCAATATTTTCAGATCACTTCCCGAAGACCAACTGCACGAGACAGGATTAGAAGCGGTTATTCACGAGGTGGCGGACTTCATAAAACCCACGAGGGGCAACAACCGTGGGGTTTACAAGTTGAAGCCGCACCTCTACGATGAGTACGACACGTTCTTCTACCACTACACCAGAGAGGAGCTCTCCAGGAGCGAGGAGGAACAGAGGACTAGGAGGAAGAATGCTGGTAAGAGGAGAGGGAATAGAGATAATTATTCTTACATTTTCCTTTTAGTGAAATTTATACGTCGTTATATTTCTACAAATTTGACCGATACCTTTTTATTTTATTGAAGTTTAAAATTGAAATTGTGGGAAATATTGTTTATTTTTTGTCGGAACGGTGCCGTTGCCGTGGTTAAATGCTTCGAACGAAATCCTGAAATACAACGAGTGCTTTATTAGACCATACAACTAAAGTAAAACTCTTTCAGAGAAAGAGACAGAAAATGTGTGCTTGCACCTCTCTCTTACCCCTACATATATTTTCTAAATAAACACCATTTAATACTCTCTCTTTCTTCATTAACTTATACCTCCCTGTCACCTTATCTCGTTCGCTATCGTCACACAATCCCCAGCTTACTCCCTACGTTATGGCGCCCGCAGGCTTGCCGGAGTGCTGCCCGCCGCCCGCGCTGCCGCAGCTGGCGGCTCCGTTCCGCCTGCTGGCCTCGCTGCTGCAGAGCGACGCGGCGCTGCACGTGCTGCGAGTCGTGCTGTCGCGCGCGCTCGACCTGCGTGCGCGCGCCTTCTCCGAGACGCAAGTGCACAAGGTAACACAACACAACTAGCTTCATCATCATTTCGGTCGATAGGCCTCCCCCAACGAACACCACAACATCCGGTCCTGCGCTTTCCGTATCCAGTAGCTTCCCGCGACCTTTAAGATCAGTCCACCTTGTGGCACCTACCCACGCTGCGTCTCCCAATACGCGGTCGCCACTCGAGGACTCGCAGGCTCCATCGGCCATCGGTCCTACGAGTGATGTGTCCTGCCCACTGCCACTTGAGCATGGGGACTCTTTGGGCTATGTCGTTGTCCTTCGGATCTCGTCTTGCTTTATTATCATCACTACTAGTTTATTATTATTATTTAAGTCATTCTCACACAACGTCATCTAGCCCAAACTAAACTATAAGCTTGTGCTATGGGATCTAGGCAACTGATAAACATAGGCATGTTTATCAGTTATCTATATGGATAGATACATTTCTAAATACATACATTTTATGCATAGAAAACACCCAAACTCCGAAACTAAATGTACGTCGAGTTACGTTGACGCCAAGACCTTAGTAAACCTTCAAAATTATGTTGTATTTAATATTATTTATAACTGCTAATAGCCCGGTCAAGTTACATAAACTGCTGAATTTTGGTTACTTGAGTTTATTGTTATAAAGAGAATAAAAAAGTTTCCATCGACCCTACATCTGCTATAAAAGTTATTCAAGGTCAAGGGTCAAATTTTGTGGATTTTTCTCATGGACAGTGAATTTTTCAAAAACTAGCTCCTACAGAAGATCTTCAATTATTTACAAAAATTTTACTTTACCTTTTTTCAATAGTTTCTGGTGGTCCCCATTAATACCCTTATTAAACTACAATTACAGGCGTTACACCTAATAGGGTACGCGCTACGTGACGAAGAAAGTGGCCACTACGAGTTCCTGGCGTTCGCGGAGAGTGCCTCCCGAGCTGGTCTGGTGCCGCTGCTGCAGAAGCTGGCTGCCAGTCCCAGGGTCGACTCTCATAAGCATCTGGCCAGATGGGTGCTTGGGAAAATCAAGTGAGTGTTAGCCTAGTTCGCATTAGGCTAGTAATTTAGAAGAGTAGCGAGTAATTTAGTAGCTAAATATGTGCGAACTACAAAAAATTTGTCGAGTAATTTAGTAAATGATTTAGTCGAGTCAATCCATTTAACTCTATCTTTTCGGGCGACTAGCGCCTCCCACCACGCATCCGTGCTCACTGGTTCACCGGCTAAACAAGTCCGAACCTGTTGATTAGTCGAGTTCATTAGTGGCCGCAACAACTCACTTGTGTACTGTACTAAACCGTAATGCGAACGATTTCTGTGTAGTAGCGAGTAGTTTAGCCACTAAATTACACGCTACTCTACTAAATTACTAAAGCAGTGCGAACTAGGCTTTACTAACTGACGGGGTAAGGGAAAGACGAAACTTGAAGAAAACTAAAGTAGTTTTGTGAACAAACGGGCCGTTACTGAGATACACTGAGATAGCGAGCGATTATTATCTCTGTCCTTATCACTCGTACCCAGTAGTGACGTAAGTTGGTCGACGAGAGCTGTCGTTGCGTGTTTCATGGTACAGGTAAACATTTAGTGCCGTAGTGTCAACCATTTGTCAGTATGTTAGAATTGATAGTTCTGTTATAAATACGTCTGATTCGGACTCTTACAACGAATCATACAGTGTAATACAGACGATACCGATGAGAATAGTTAATTCAACAAATAAAAAAGTTTTAAATCTCCGAAACATTATTTCAAATTTTTCTTTCGTCTTGCTTTAAATACATATAATACATTGTAAGATAATAATTAATTATCTCTAGAACGCTTCTGGGACAAATGGAGGAACACGTGGGCGATGGTGACAATATGGAGACGGACACTGAGGAAAAACCAGCCTCTGATGAAGTCGCTCGTGAGTATATATTATTGCAACCAGGACGAATATTATAAAAAAATCTGATCTAGACGCGCAACATTAATTTCGATTATAGCAACACTAAGTACACAAGGAAATTGGCTAATGTATTTGTAGTACACTAGCTAAGAAAATTAACAATCAGTTCACCCAGTCGAAAGATATAATGGTAACAAACATAAAAAAAAATTACGGTAGAATTGAGAACCTCCTCCTTTTTTGGAAGGCGGTTAAATAGCTGATCCATGGGCGCAACCTTAGATAAAAAAATTACTATACTATATACTATAGATATTGGATTCAGTACAAATACAACGCGGAATCTTGGCACTCGAATACTATATAGGTAATTATTACAAATATCATCTATAAAATAAACAAGATTGTACATTGATGGTTGACATAGAAATAATTCGTAATAATGAATACAAAAGCGTCAATGTACAGCGCCGTTGTCGCATCCCTCGAGAGTCAGCAAGCGCAATAGGAACTTAGTACGGCGCGCGGTTGAAGCGCGCAGGTGTGCAATGTACAGCGCCGTTGTCGCATCCCTCGAGAGTCAGCAAGCGCAATAGGAACTTAGTACGACGCGCGGTTGAAGCGCGCAGGTGTGCAATGTACAGCGCCGTTGTCGCATCCCTCGAGAGTCAGCAAGCGCAATAGGAACTTAGTACGGCGCGCGGTTGAAGCGCGCAGGTGTGCAATGTACAGCGCCGTTGTCGCATCCCTCGAGAGTCAGCAAGCGCAATAGGAACTTAGTACGACGCGCGGTTGAAGCGCGCAGGTGTGCAATGTACAGCGCCGTTGTCGCATCCCTCGAGAGTCAGCAAGCGCAATAGGAACTTAGTACGACGCGCGGTTGAAGCGCGCAGGTGTGCAATGTACAGCGCCGTTGTCGCATCCCTCGAGAGTCAGCAAGCGCAATAGGAACTTAGTACGACGCGCGGTTGAAGCGCGCAGGTGTGCAATGTACAGCGCCGTTGTCGCATCCCTCGAGAGTCAGCAAGCGCAATAGGAACTTAGTACGGCGCGCGGTTGAAGCGCGCAGGTGTGCAATGTACAGCGCCGTTGTCGCATCCCTCGAGAGTCAGCAAGCGCAATAGGAACTTAGTACGACGCGCGGTTGAAGCGCGCAGGTGTGCAATGTACAGCGCCGTTGTCGCATCCCTCGAGAGTCAGCAAGCGCAATAGGAACTTAGTACGGCGCGCGGTTGAAGCGCGCAGGTGTGCAATGTACAGCGCCGTTGTCGCATCCCTCGAGAGTCAGCAAGCGCAATAGGAACTTAGTACGGCGCGCGGTTGAAGCGCGCAGGTGTGCAATGTACAGCGCCGTTGTCGCATCCCTCGAGAGTCAGCAAGCGCAATAGGAACTTAGTACGGCGCGCGGTTGAAGCGCGCAGGTGTGCAATGTACAGCGCCGTTGTCGCATCCCTCGAGAGTCAGCAAGCGCAATAGGAACTTAGTACGACGCGCGGTTGAAGCGCGCAGGTGTGCAATGTACAGCGCCGTTGTCGCATCCCTCGAGAGTCAGCAAGCGCAATAGGAACTTAGTACGACGCGCGGTTGAAGCGCGCAGGTGTGCAATGTACAGCGCCGTTGTCGCATCCCTCGAGAGTCAGCAAGCGCAATAGGAACTTAGTACGGCGCGCGGTTGAAGCGCGCAGGTGTGCAATGTACAGCGCCGTTGTCGCATCCCTCGAGAGTCAGCAAGCGCAATAGGAACTTAGTACGACGCGCGGTTGAAGCGCGCAGGTGTGCAATGTACAGCGCCGTTGTCGCATCCCTCGAGAGTCAGCAAGCGCAATAGGAACTTAGTACGACGCGCGGTTGAAGCGCGCAGGTGTGCAATGTACAGCGCCGTTGTCGCATCCCTCGAGAGTCAGCAAGCGCAATAGGAACTAAGTACGGCGCGCGGTTGAAGCGCGCAGGTGTGCAATGTACAGCGCCGTTGTCGCATCCCTCGAGAGTCAGCAAGCGCAATAGGAACTTAGTACGACGCGCGGTTGAAGCGCGCAGGTGTGCAATGTACAGCGCCGTTGTCGCATCCCTCGAGAGTCAGCAAGCGCAATAGGAACTTAGTACGACGCGCGGTTGAAGCGCGCAGGTGTGCAATGTACAGCGCCGTTGTCGCATCCCTCGAGAGTCAGCAAGCGCAATAGGAACTTAGTACGACGCGCGGTTGAAGCGCGTAGGTGTGCAATGTACAGCGCCGTTGTCGCATCCCTCGAGAGTCAGCAAGCGCAATAGGAACTTAGTACGACGCGCGGTTGAAGCGCGCAGGTGTGCTATGTACAGCGCCGTTGTCGCATCCCTCGAGAGTCAGCAAGCGCAATAGGAACTTAGTACGACGCGCGGTTGAAGCGCGCAGGTGTGCAATGTACAGCGCCGTTGTCGCATCCCTCGAGAGTCAGCAAGCGCAATAGGAACTTAGTACGACGCGCGGTTGAAGCGCGCAGGTGTGCAATGTACAGCGCCGTTGTCGCATCCCTCGAGAGTCAGCAAGCGCAATAGGAACTTAGTACGACGCGCGGTTGAAGCGCGCAGGTGTGCAATGTACAGCGCCGTTGTCGCATCCCTCGAGAGTCAGCAAGCGCAATAGGAACTTAGTACGACGCGCGGTTGAAGCGCGCAGGTGTGCAATGTACAGCGCCGTTGTCGCATCCCTCGAGAGTCAGCAAGCGCAATAGGAACTTAGTACGACGCGCGGTTGAAGCGCGCAGGTGTGCAATGTACAGCGCCGTTGTCGCATCCCTCGAGAGTCAGCAAGCGCAATAGGAACTTAGTACGACGCGCGGTTGAAGCGCGCAGGTGTGCAATGTACAGCGCCGTTGTCGCATCCCTCGAGAGTCAGCAAGCGCAATAGGAACTTAGTACGACGCGCGGTTGAAGCGCGCAGGTGTGCAATGTACAGCGCCGTTGTCGCATCCCTCGAAGGTCAGCAAGCGCAATAGGAACTTAGTACGACGCGCGGTTGAAGCGCGCAGGTGTGCAATGTACAGCGCCGTTGTCGCATCCCTCGAGAGTCAGCAAGCGCAATAGGAACTTAGTACGACGCGCGGTTGAAGCGCGCAGGTGTGCTATGTACAGCGCCGTTGTCGCATCCCTCGAGAGTCAGCAAGCGCAATAGGAACTTAGTACGACGCGCGGTTGAAGCGCGCAGGTGTGCTATGTACAGCGCCGTTGTCGCATCCCTCGAGAGTCAGCAAGCGGAATAGGAACTTAGTACGACGCGCGGTTGAAGCGCGCAGGTGTGCAATGTACAGCGCCGTTGTCGCATCCCTCGAGAGTCAGCAAGCGGAATAGGAACTTAGTACGACGCGCGGTTGAAGCGCGCAGGTGTGTAATGTACAGCGCCGTTGTCGCATCCCTCGAGAGTCAGCAAGCGCAATAGGAACTTAGTACGACGCGCGGTTGAAGCGCGCAGGTGTGCAATGTACAGCGCCGTTGTCGCATCCCTCGAGAGTCAGCAAGCGCAATAGGAACTTAGTACGACGCGCGGTTGAAGCGCGCAGGTGTGCAATGTACAGCGCCGTTGTCGCATCCCTCGAGAGTCAGCAAGCGGAATAGGAACTTAGTACGACGCGCGGTTGAAGCGCGCAGGTGTGCAATGTACAGCGCCGTTGTGGCATCCCTCGAGAGTCAGCAAGCGCAATAGGAACTTAGTACGACGCGCGGTTGAAGCGCGCAGGTGTGCAATGTACAGCGCCGTTGTCGCATCCCTCGAGAGTCAGCAAGCGCAATAGGAACTTAGTACGACGCGCGGTTGAAGCGCGCAGGTGTGCAATGTACAGCGCCGTTGTCGCATCCCTCGAGAGTCAGCAAGCGCAATAGGAACTTAGTACGACGCGCGGTTGAAGCGCGCAGGTGTGCAATGTACAGCGCCGTTGTCGCATCCCTCGAGAGTCAGCAAGCGCAATAGGAACTTAGTACGACGCGCGGTTGAAGCGCGCAGGTGTGCAATGTACAGCGCCGTTGTCGCATCCCTCGAGAGTCAGCAAGCGCAATAGGAACTTAGTACGACGCGCGGTTGAAGCGCGCAGGTGTGCAATGTACAGCGCCGTTGTCGCATCCCTCGAGAGTCAGCAAGCGCAATAGGAACTTAGTACGACGCGCGGTTGAAGCGCGCAGGTGTGCAATGTACAGCGCCGTTGTCGCATCCCTCGAGAGTCAGCAAGCGCAATAGGAACTTAGTACGACGCGCGGTTGAAGCGCGCAGGTGTGCAATGTACAGCGCCGTTGTCGCATCCCTCGAGAGTCAGCAAGCGCAATAGGAACTTAGTACGACGCGCGGTTGAAGCGCGCAGGTGTGCAATGTACAGCGCCGTTGTCGCATCCCTCGAGAGTCAGCAAGCGCAATAGGAACTTAGTACGACGCGCGGTTGAAGCGCGCAGGTGTGCAATGTACAGCGCCGTTGTCGCATCCCTCGAGAGTCAGCAAGCGCAATAGGAACTTAGTACGACGCGCGGTTGAAGCGCGCAGGTGTGCAATGTACAGCGCCGTTGTCGCATCCCTCGAGAGTCAGCAAGCGTAATAGGAACTTAGTACGACGCGCGGTTGAAGCGCGCAGGTGTGCAATGTACAGCGCCGTTGTCGCATCCCTCGAGAGTCAGCAAGCGCAATAGGAACTTAGTACGACGCGCGGTTGAAGCGCGCAGGTGTGCAATGTACAGCGCCGTTGTCGCATCCCTCGAGAGTTAGCAAGCGCAATAGGAACTTAGTACGACGCGCGGTTGAAGCGCGCAGGTGTGCAATGTACAGCGCCGTTGTCGCATCCCTCGAGAGTCAGCAAGCGCAATAGGAACTTAGTACGACGCGCGGTTGAAGCGCGCAGGTGTGCAATGTACAGCGCCGTTGTCGCATCCCTCGAGAGTTAGCAAGCGCAATAGGAACTTAGTACGACGCGCGGTTGAAGCGCGCAGGTGTGCAATGTACAGCGCCGTTGTCGCATCCCTCGAGAGTCAGCAAGCGCAATAGGAACTTAGTACGACGCGCGGTTGAAGCGCGCAGGTGTGCAATGTACAGCGCCGTTGTCGCATCCCTCGAGAGTCAGCAAGCGCAATAGGAACTTAGTACGGCGCGCGGTTGAAGCGCGTAGGTGTGCAATGTACAGCGCCGTTGTCGCATCCCTCGAGAGTCAGCAAGCGCAATAGGACCTTAGTACGGCGCGCGGTTGAAGCGCGCAGGTGTGCAATGTACAGCGCCGTTGTCGCATCCCTCGAGAGTCAGCAAGCGCAATAGGAACTTAGTACGACGCGCGGTTGAAGCGCGCAGGTGTGCAATGTACAGCGCCGTTGTCGCATCCCTCGAGAGTCAGCAAGCGCAATAGGAACTTAGTACGACGCGCGGTTGAAGCGCGCAGGTGTGCAATGTACAGCGCCGTTGTCGCATCCCTCGAGAGTCAGCAAGCGCAATAGGAACTTAGTACGACGCGCGGTTGAAGCGCGCAGGTGTGCAATGTACAGCGCCGTTGTCGCATCCCTCGAGAGTTAGCAAGCGCAATAGGAACTTAGTACGACGCGCGGTTGAAGCGCGCAGGTGTGCTATGTACAGCGCCGTTGTCGCATCCCTCGAGAGTCAGCAAGCGCAATAGGAACTTAGTACGACGCGCGGTTGAAGCGCGCAGGTGTGCTATGTACAGCGCCGTTGTCGCATCCCTCGAGAGTCAGCAAGCGCAATAGGAACTTAGTACGACGCGCGGTTGAAGCGCGCAGGTGTGCAATGTACAGCGCCGTTGTCGCATCCCTCGAGAGTCAGCAAGCGCAATAGGAACTTAGTACGACGCGCGGTTGAAGCGCGCAGGTGTGCAATGTACAGCGCCGTTGTCGCATCCCTCGAGAGTCAGCAAGCGCAATAGGAACTTAGTACGACGCGCGGTTGAAGCGCGCAGGTGTGCAATGTACAGCGCCGTTGTCGCATCCCTCGAGAGTCAGCAAGCGCAATAGGAACTTAGTACGACGCGCGGTTGAAGCGCGCAGGTGTGCAATGTACAGCGCCGTTGTCGCATCCCTCGAGAGTCAGCAAGCGCAATAGGAACTTAGTACGACGCGCGGTTGAAGCGCGCAGGTGTGCAATGTACAGCGCCGTTGTCGCATCCCTCGAGAGTCAGCAAGCGCAATAGGAACTTAGTACGACGCGCGGTTGAAGCGCGCAGGTGTGCAATGTACAGCGCCGTTGTCGCATCCCTCGAGAGTTAGCAAGCGCAATAGGAACTTAGTACGACGCGCGGTTGAAGCGCGCAGGTGTGCAATGTACAGCGCCGTTGTCGCATCCCTCGAGAGTCAGCAAGCGCAATAGGAACTTAGTACGACGCGCGGTTGAAGCGCGCAGGTGTGCAATGTACAGCGCCGTTGTCGCATCCCTCGAGAGTCAGCAAGCGCAATAGGAACTTAGTACGGCGCGCGGTTGAAGCGCGTAGGTGTGCAATGTACAGCGCCGTTGTCGCATCCCTCGAGAGTCAGCAAGCGCAATAGGACCTTAGTACGGCGCGCGGTTGAAGCGCGCAGGTGTGCAATGTACAGCGCCGTTGTCGCATCCCTCGAGAGTCAGCAAGCGCAATAGGAACTTAGTACGGCGCGCGGTTGAAGCGCGCAGGTGTGCAATGTACAGCGCCGTTGTCGCATCCCTCGAGAGTCAGCAAGCGCAATAGGAACTTAGTACGACGCGCGGTTGAAGCGCGCAGGTGTGCAATGTACAGCGCCGTTGTCGCATCCCTCGAGAGTTAGCAAGCGCAATAGGAACTTAGTACGACGCGCGGTTGAAGCGCGCAGGTGTGCTATGTACAGCGCCGTTGTCGCATCCCTCGAGAGTCAGCAAGCGCAATAGGAACTTAGTACGACGCGCGGTTGAAGCGCGCAGGTGTGCAATGTACAGCGCCGTTGTCGCATCCCTCGAGAGTCAGCAAGCGCAATAGGAACTTAGTACAACGCGCGGTTGAAGCGCGCAGGTGTGCAATGTACAGCGCCGTTGTCGCATCCCTCGAGAGTCAGCAAGCGCAATAGGAACTTAGTACGACGCGCGGTTGAAGCGCGCAGGTGTGCAATGTACAGCGCCGTTGTCGCATCCCTCGAGAGTCAGCAAGCGCAATAGGAACTTAGTACGACGCGCGGTTGAAGCGCGCAGGTGTGCAATGTACAGCGCCGTTGTCGCATCCCTCGAGAGTCAGCAAGCGCAATAGGAACTTAGTACAACGCGCGGTTGAAGCGCGCAGGTGTGCAATGTACAGCGCCGTTGTCGCATCCCTCGAGAGTCAGCAAGCGCAATAGGAACTTAGTACGACGCGCGGTTGAAGCGCGCAGGTGTGCAATGTACAGCGCCGTTGTCGCATCCCTCGAGAGTCAGCAAGCGCAATAGGAACTTAGTACGACGCGCGGTTGAAGCGCGCAGGTGTGCAATGTACAGCGCCGTTGTCGCATCCCTCGAGAGTCAGCAAGCGCAATAGGAACTTAGTACGACGCGCGGTTGAAGCGCGCAGGTGTGCTATGTACAGCGCCGTTGTCGCATCCCTCGAGAGTCAGCAAGCGCAATAGGAACTTAGTACGACGCGCGGTTGAAGCGCGCAGGTGTGCAATGTACAGCGCCGTTGTCGCATCCCTCGAGAGTCAGCAAGCGCAATAGGAACTTAGTACGACGCGCGGTTGAAGCGCGCAGGTGTGCAGTGTACAGCGCCGTTGTCGCATCCCTCGAGAGTCAGCAAGCGCAATAGGAACTTAGTACGACGCGCGGTTGAAGCGCGCAGGTGTGCAATGTACAGCGCCGTTGTCGCATCCCTCGAGAGTTAGCAAGCGCAATAGGAACTTAGTACGACGCGCGGTTGAAGCGCGCAGGTGTGCTATGTACAGCGCCGTTGTCGCATCCCTCGAGAGTCAGCAAGCGCAATAGGAACTTAGTACGACGCGCGGTTGAAGCGCGCAGGTGTGCAATGTACAGCGCCGTTGTCGCATCCCTCGAGAGTCAGCAAGCGCAATAGGAACTTAGTACGACGTGCGGTTGAAACGCGCAGGTGTGCAATGACCGAGGTGAAGTGGTGCCGTTTTTAAAGTACTGATCGGTAATCTAGGTATTTTTGATCTAAGGGCGCAACATTAATTACTATTACAGTAAAATTAAGTGTACACTAGCTAATTTCGGTCTATTTAGCCACAAAAAGTTAGTTTTAATAGACTTGTCAATTCCCATTATTTAGTGAACGGAAAAACCAAAAGCATAATTTCAATCTCAAAAGTAAACGGCCCGCGATATATTTTGTTTTCTATGAACAACGATTACTATTTTGCAATAATGATTGGTTCCACTGTCAATGTACGTCTCTGATTGGCTAGCAACGCATGGCAACTGTCGCATGATTAGCGCGGGAAATTACAAATGGTACACACCTTCGCGACACAATTGCCCTAGCGATGCATGGCACAATCTGCGTTGGGTTATTTTCGAGCGCTAGAAATGGGAGTCATGGTCCCACCACGTCGGGGGTAGACTGGAAAGTCCCTACTGGGTGATTATAATGTATAATCAATATTATAATATAATTTATAATCAATAATAACATAATTATTGTATCACAGAAGCGGAGAAACAGCGGCGTGCCAAGTTGGCGGCGGAACGTCGAGCCAAACTAATGGCGCAGATGCAAACACAAATGAATAACTTCATATCTAAGAATGCGACACTGTTTGAAGAAACTACTACTGAGGTGAGTGGGTTGACATTTAAAAATGTAGATCTAATACATTGAGGTATCCACTAATGTACACGATATTCTGTAGTATAAGTTTAGATAATAATAAATGTCTCATGTCTGATATAAACCGGTTTAACGACTGACGTGATTTAATTGGTTGTTATCAATCGTTAGTCATCGATCGATGAATTTTATTGGTCGCTAGCCCACATTCGAGGAGTTCCGTATAACGGATTATCGGCCAATTAGATTGAGCCTTAAGGAAGGTGATTTGATTTGACAGTCGGCTATCATATTGGTCATCACCAGCGGCTGTGGGAAGGCTTAGGCTAAATACTTACTGGAAGCGAGAACTGGTTGCTCACGTGGTGATGACTTGTAGCTGAAACCGTCTACATGGCACTGACTCCTGTGTTCACCTTTCGGGAATTTTAAACTGTATTAAGCTGGCCTGCCCAAGATATTATATTGCGCAAATTATAATAGAAGTTATTGTGAATAGAATTGAGGAGAACTTTTGTATGACACTTTTTTATTTATTTATTTATCATAACTTTTACAATATACTCACAGTTTTCACTAATACGATGTTGTAAGTCCAATTACATAATATTTTTAAAGAATTTTAGCATAAAGTACAAATAAATAACATCAATTAACATCATATTAAATCGAATTCAAAGAAACAAAATAATATAAAAATGAAATAAAATCAAATTAAGGCAAATTAAATTAAATTAGGTCTTCTTCTTCTTTTAAAAACGTGTCTCCATCGATATTGATCGATGATTCGCCAATGTCAAGGTAATGCTTGATTGGTTGATAGTCCCGCACAGAAGAACTAGCTCCAGGTGCAAGACAAGAAACGTTGTTCGGTATGTGAGTATCTGGGAACCCGATTTTTGCGGAGCGCCAGAGGTAACCTAAAAAGCCACCAGCCATGCGCTCAGCAAAAATCGAACTCCTAAATTAGGTCAAATGAAATGAAATTAGGTTTTGAACTTGAACTGACAGCAGTGACATTATTGACAACTGTCAGTCGTTGCGGCCATAGACAATACTCTGGCGCTTTCACATATTTTGGGCAACATTTAGGTGTTGTATATGTCATATTGTTTGGTGCAGGTGACGATGGAGGAGCAGGAGCTGCGGCCGCTGTACTGCGGCGCGGCGCTGGGCGTGTGGGGGGGCGGCGTGCCCGAGCCCAGCCGCGTGTGCATACTGTGTCAGGAGGAGGTCAGTAGCCCTTCAGACTTCACTCGGTAACCAATCATATCGCAGATCATTTGGTCACATGACGAACAGCGACGATTTTTTTGGTTGAATTACTAGCTTGACTCAAGTCATGCATTCTCATAGAACAGGTAAAGAATTACCATAATCATGACATAGTATAAAACAAAGTCGCCTTCGAAGTCGTTCTGTATGTATGCTTAGAACTTTCAACGCAACGGATTTTGATGCGGTTTTCACTAATGGATAGAGTGGTTCTCGAGGAAGGTTTTAGTGTGTATACAAGTCGCGGGAGTCCGCTAGTTAATAATATTAAAGTCTCTTTAATGTGACCCAATTAACACATTTTTAAAATTTCCTACAATAGATATCATTAACTATCGACAACTTTTCGGATCGCTATGGTAAGCGAGCTGGAGTACCTAAATTATTTCAGCGATTTATTTATCTTAATATTTTTTTATATTAACACATAAAACCATATTTATCTGACATATTGTCACATTACAGGGTCGTGTGGACGTTAAAAGTGAACCTCTAGTACTAGTGGCGTTCATACAACAGTCCTCTGTTCTCAATCGTCTAAGGCAAGGAGGCTGTGGCCGTGTCCCTGAGACTTGGAAGGCCTCCTGGTTACCTGCAGGCCTGGGCCTTCAGCCCCACGTGTCTAGTTGTGGTCATGCCTTGCATGCAGCCTGCTGGAGAAACTACGTGGATAATGTTCAGGACAAGGAAAACAGAAGGTATGTTTGAACGTCTTTGGAACTGATGAAATTTGAAAAGTAGTAAAAGAAGGGGATTTCCATTAATTACGTGAGGGAATTACGTGGAGAGAGTAACGTGCGGGAGAAAGTACGTTTCGGCAAATAATACGTAGGTTTTCAGGTAAAAATAGTGTATTTATTCTGGATCTGATCTTCGAAGATATGCTTAAATCTGACAATTCTTCTATAAGTACATTAAAACACATCCATAGAATAATAGTAATATGATTTAGTATTGATATTTCGATGTGGGCCTCAAGTGGAACGACTTATTATAGTACAAAGGTCATGAACTTAAAAAAATGAATTTGCAGGCCATACCGCGGTCGACAGCCGGCTTCCTTTGACGTTGAGAAGAAAGAGTACCTGTGCCCACTTTGCGAACGCCTCTGTAACACGGCCCTACCCCTATTACCGGCGCCTTCCATTCCCGTGGGAACTCCACCCCCACTCACAGAAGATATCTACAACGAATCTGTCAATATGATTTTGAAGTTAAAACACCAAGTGAGCTCAGAGGCTATACATATATGTACGGAGTTCTGTGAGGAGATGCACTGTCAGGCTAGGGCTCGTAGTGTGGGCAGTGGGGCTATGTCCTCGGATATGGAAGAGGGAGAGCCTGCTGACGAGTCGGAGGTATACGTGTCGACTCACGCGGAAAACTTGCTATCTAGCGAGTTTCTTTCACACTTTGAAGGGGAAGTCCCGCCTTATCACGAAATGACGAAAGCTCTGATTGAAGATTTTGCGAATGTACGTATGTTAAAACTTATTTTAAACACACACACACACACACACATATCACTCCTATATCCCGAAGGGGTAGGCAGAGGTACATTACACACCCGGGGCAAGCCTATTGCCGTCACCGGGCACACATATAATGGGTTACGTCCAAAATGGCCGAATGAATTTAATAAAAAGTAGCAGCTATATAGTAATTTTGATGAAATGTTGATGAAAGGCAACAAAATGTAACGTGCCACCCGCTATGGCATAGCCAATTGAAGTCCTGGGCGTCTCGGACTACTAAACTTATTTTAAAGAGACTCGTATTTATTATGCAGCAGTGTCAAAAGTATTATCCGCTTGAATAATTAATTAAAGGATTAAATAATTTAATTATCTAACCAAAATGTTAGTAAATACCCACATTTTTGTAAAACGTTTAGTTACACATTACATCTTTTTAAAGAAAAGAGATACTAAATTCTAGTATAACAATGTCACAATAAAAAAAAATTGTCAAAAACCGCTCCGTGATGTCATCAATGGCCTGAAAGTACGGATAACAAAACAGTATTGTAGGTTATTCTACGTCACTATGACGTCACCAATATGGCTGCCAATCTCATTGTCATCTTGCGCGTCTTATACAGCTATTAAAATGATTGCCCATCCCTCAGGGTCTCCCAATCTCTGAGTACGGCGGGCTGGTATCCTCGGCGGCTCTGTACCGCGCCACGTCCTACACCGTGTGCAGCACCAGCGCCGTGCTGCAGGCCGAGCGTCGCCCGCTGCTGGGCGAGCTGCCGGCGCGCCACGCTGACACGCTGCAGGCCCTCCTGAGACTTGCTGCTGCGGTCCCCGCCGTGTGGACCTCCCCCAGACACCTCGCCCACCACGCGCTCAGCACCCTCCACACGCTCGAGTCCACCTCCCCCCTCACACACGACACCTTCAGCACAACCGTCTCCTTAGTCCTAACCGCCCCCTCACTCTTCTGCAAGGCGACAGGACCCGCTCGACCCACACACCTCGCCAGACAAATAGCCTTACAATGCTTCCGAGCAGATATAACCCGAGCACTCCTCGTCACCGATGTCTCCAGCTGCAAGAGCGAACCCATGGACGAGGAGGAAGGTTCTAGAAGTGTTTCAAATACAGACTTAGAAACTCTACTTCCTCTTATGAAAGAGCTTCGAAAAGGTGTGCTGGAAGATAACTTGAACCCTGCGGACGTGTGGGCCAGGGTGAAAAGCCAGTGCCGGTCGTTTTTGCGATGTTGCTGCCTGTTCTTCCACTTTTTGAGTGACATAAATCCTCCTACGGAGCTGACCGTTGTCGATGGTGACACCTGGGAGACTATGTGTGGGTACCTGGGTCTTCCGTCCACGTATAAGGAACTAATGGACACGTACACGACGAGGAAGAAGGCGACCGAGTGGGCGACGTTATCGACCGAATGGTTCAGCGGGGAAGTACCGCCTTATGTAGTCCGGGAACCGGAGGAACCGCCACGACTTATTGCCTTGCCGGATGACTTTTCGGAGTTAATGAATATAGTTTCGGAATTCTCTTGCCCGAATTCGGAGAGGGAGGATAGCAAGAAGCCCACAATGTGTTTGGTGTGTGGACAAATTCTCTGCTCGCAGAGCTACTGTTGTCAAGCTGATATCCCAAAGGTAAGTCGTACAGTTTTACTAACGATGAACGGAGTTTAGATGTGTATTTGTATGTTGCTACTTTTCGCTTATACCAGTGGATGGATTTCCTTGACACCAGGCAGGACAACCCTCGATAACAAAGGCATGCTGAGCTATAATAATGGACCATCCTGAAGTGAAGATCGATGGCTCCTACGGGCGAAACTGACACTTTGTCCTTTTTCCAATGATTGGCGCAATGTCTTTATACCCTATATTCCATGACATTAAACACGTCCATACCGACAATTGTTAGTCCCTTTCCGGTAATTGGAAGTCGGTTTTTGTTTTCATGCTAAATCTATATATTGAAATGGGGAATGTAATTTTGGTCCCCCCTTAGCTCTCGAGAACTGCTTATGCTCCAATGATGGTTGACTCCTCTATGGATAGCCCTCGATCTGGAGGCAAGTCAAAAAAATTTGACCTAGCCCTAAGAGGTCAAAAGTTATAGACCAAAACCTATGGCGTGGTGCGGCGCGAAGCACCGCGCAAGACACCGTGCTAGTAGATAATACTAGTTATCACGACGAACTTTGTATCGCCTCAGAAAAAAAAAAGAAAATAATATTTTAATATTTCATGTAAATGTATGTAAATTGAAAAACGCGACGGACAGACAGACAGACAAACAAATTGTCGTATTAAATATGACGGTTTTACATAAAAATAAAACCGATATTATGTGCCGAGAAGGAAAACATACAGCATTGTTAATGAAGAAGCAGGTGTATACTTATCTCTATGTGCGATCTTGCTACCGGAAGCGGAACTACGTTTCCGTGACATTTGACAGATGTCATCACAGTTGCACCAGCAAGGTGGGGAGCGCCGCCATTTGAGTTTGTCATAGTCTTCACCAGGAAGAACTTCCTGCAATGCTGTATGTTTTCCTTCTCGGCACATAATATCGGTTTTATTTTTATGTAAAACCGTCATATTGATGTGCCTCTGGAAAACATACAGCATTGTTAATGAAGACGTGTTTGTTATCTGCTGATGAGAAACATGGAAAAGACACAACGCTATGATGATTAAGGATAAAGATATTTAAGTTTTTAGTTATAATTCTTTTGGCTTCAAATTTTGACTATGAAAATAAGAATAGGTACACAATGAGTGCGCATTTATTAGTTAATCTATAATTATAATAGCCTATAGATAATTATTAAAATTGGTTTTTTATGTTATGCATACAGAAGTGAGGATGGCATAAGGGGATTGAAAGATAAATTTCGATTTTCTTTTCAGTTTTTATTTTTTGTTTTTATTTTATATGATAAAAACGTACAGGAAGATTTCCAGCTACCCCATGTTAAAGTTTCCTCTAGGGATTCATATCTGACCATTGGAAACAGGCCACTGTTGTAAGTACCTGAAGAAGCGGAAATCACGTTATCATGTAGTACAGTTTGTACCTAATCTCCATTTACAGTACGTGAAGTAGGTTTTATTATGTACAATATGACTGATTTTAAGTTTTATTATGTATAATATGACTGATTTATATTTATATTTATAGTAAAATAGATTACTTAAGTCGTTTGCTGCCGTTCTCCTATTTTAACTAGATGCACATTTATCTATTAGAAGTATTTATCTATTTTCAGGTATCAGTTTATTGACCACAATTGTGGATAATTAAAAAATAAGGCTGTAGATATTTAAAGCAATAAAAAAAAATCATACAGTCAAATCTACAACCTACTTCCCCTTTGGAAGTCGGTTGATAAGATTATGAAATCTTCGTAAACTACTTATCGATATAAGTAGTTTGATTTGTGGGGATCCACAAATACTTTTAGATTGAATATCGATATATTCAATCTAAAAGTATTTGTGGATCCCATGTAAATTATGGTTTGACACCTTTCGGTTTAGCTACTCCTATGGTCTTAAATATGTTTTATTATGAAATTAGAAAAAGTTTCTTGCTCTTGGGGTCCACAAAAAGCCTAACCTTTCTAGATACATAAAATCTGTTGCAATTTCCGCTGGTTAGGGCAATTGGGGGTTTTTCAGAGAGTTCGACAAGATATCGAGTAAATAGGTTGTAAGTCACTTCGACAGGTATTTACGAGTAGTAAGTATTGCTTTGGAGTGACTTATTTATGCTTCCCCCCCCCCCCCTCAAAACTTATAGGTTTAATGTTTTACCTGTGGAGGAGAGGATGATGTCACTACAATTATTAGGGTTTTCCGTAAAGAGTTTTAAATGGTTATTCGATTGTTTTAAGATTTATTTAAGTTCTGAAACTAGAAAGCTCGAAGTAACTCCTACTAGGTACGTTCCCCAGGCACTGTTCAGATTTGCCAGGACTTAGGTCCTCGTTTAGTGGAGGAACACCCATTTTCTGCTGAGAGCATTTGTGTATGCTGTTAATCTAATTCGAGGACAGTTCGATCAGTACGTACTAAGACGGTTTTTGGAGACGCCCTCGAACCTTACCTCCAAAAGACTTTTTGCAGTAGCTTGAGGTAGAAGTTGCTACTAATTACCAACTTTATTGGTTGTAAATCTCGTCCTCCTCAAAAAGACTTCTGCAGGCGCTTGTGGTAGAAGTTGCCACTAACAAACCTCACATACACTATGGGTTGTTTATCTCGGTCACCTCCAAAAAACTTCTGCAGTCACTTGAGGTAGAAGTTGCCACCAACAACCGACTAACACTATTGGTTATTTCCGTCGTTCACCTTGAAAAGACTTCCGCAGTCGCTCGAGGTAGAAGATTCACTAGTAAGCCAGCAACTCACAAATGTTGGTGATTGCCTCCGTGTAAGCTTGTCCGCTATTTTGTTGTTGTATTAGTCTGGCACATGATGTACTGATAAGTGTATGTAC
Source organism: Nudaria mundana (assembly GCA_963556515.1). Taxonomy (NCBI): domain Eukaryota; kingdom Metazoa; phylum Arthropoda; class Insecta; order Lepidoptera; family Erebidae; genus Nudaria; species Nudaria mundana. The sequence continues at coordinate 11,195,129 of OY748302.1, read as the reverse complement.
TCGCGATAGCTGCGATTTACCAATGCAACTCATACTTGCTGCAGTGCCCATTACGTTGGTAGTTCGCAAATGGTCTTGGACATTAACTTGCCCTTTAAATGAGCACCCTCAGCCCCTATTCGAAGCGTACGTCGCCAGGAAATGGGTTGCAGGCTCTCTAAAATTAGCACTATGTGACACGTAGCTCCGCGCCACTATATCGTATTTTGGTACAGTTTCTTCAACAGTGAAGTCTGTACCACGCCACCAGGAAGTTCGCAACGTTTAACTGGCCCAATATACTTTGCAGTACTCTGATGAAATTTCTTGGGGCAACGGTCTAAGGCAATGTTCAGGCAGGGTATTCTTCTTGTTCGTGATACTGCCATTGTATTCTTGTACTCTTGTCTGCCAACGACTCTCTACACACTCCAGATCTTGCGTTGGCGATATAATAAGACTTCTCGTAATGGATTTGCCATCATAGATTTACCAAGTGCTACTCGGCTTCCGCAGCCTGAGAGCATAACTTGATTTGGTCTTGTTGACCATTTGAAGCCAAAATGCATTTTCCCAAGTGCTTCAAGGCTTCCGCAGCCTGAAAGCATAACTTGGATTGGACTTCATTGACCATTAGAAGCCAAAATGCATTTTCCCAAGTGCTTCACGGCTTCCGCAGCCTGAAAGCATAACTTGGACTGGTCTTCATTGACCAGTAGAGAGTCGTCTAGATACACTAGAACCCGACACCCATTGCACGCAGGGTCTCCGCGACCCAGCATGTTATGATGTTAAGAATGAAAATGGTATGGCTGGTCCGATTTTACCTGGTCTTCGTAAATCACCCTTAAGAAATGGTAGTGTTTTTTTTTGCACCCGACAAATAGTAGTGTGCTTGAAAGATATCTATTTTAATTATCCAGTCTCCCTGATGGAGAAAATCTAGAATGGACGCATGATATATCAGACGAAAATATTTTTCCTTTATAAATTTGTTCAACTCGAGGCTTGAACGCATTGTTTCATAGTTTTTCTTTCGAAGAAACACTTCGATAATGAAACTGGGCATTTACTCAGAGGCTACGTGTAATACCCCTAGATCAAAGAGGTATTTTGTTGTCCGTGACGACAAGAAAGCGGATTTCTGCATGATACGTCTTGTTTGCATCATTAAAGTATTTTTTTTTTTTTTATATTAGAGGGTACCTAGTTGAGATCCGTTGATTGCAAATATCCTAAATGTGTTTGCCTTCTGCGCCTGTCAACAATGTCTAAAGATCTTTGTATGACATTATAACTATGAATATATAACAGATATTATATTGTATCATTTATGATAATATATAACATATTATCATAAATGATTTAAAAGGCGCGAGTCCTGTATGTGTTTCTATTCGCTATTTTTGTTTTACCCGAGACGGTGCTAACCAAAAATAATGCGCAGAATTTCGTTTCGTCAATATAAAATCCTCACAAGAAGGATGTGCATTTATGCAAATGCGGTTATACAAGTGTATATTTTTGTATGAAATTGCGTTATTAATTTAATCTTTAACAAATACAGCTAACACTTATGTACTCGTATGTGTTTACATTCGGCCCTTTGCATCAACTCATTTGCAATGTCTGTCCGGATAATTTAGGAGACAAAGGAGTTTTACTGAAGTTACAGAAATTTAATCAAAAAGGCCAAAAAGGTGATTTTATGAGAATGATTATGAACCTATTCGATTAGATTGCAAGCCCGAGTGTAAATGCACTATTTGCTCTAACAAACTACTCGTGTCATCGTTAATTCCCTGAACTGTAAATGCGAGTATAACTGCAACATCCTTTTTATAGTGAATATGCTGCCACGTGGGAGCTGATAGTTCGTGTCAGAGCTTCAAAATCAGTTTCACATAATGGTATTGTTATTAAACACGATGAGTCCTAGTTACTTTAATAAATAAATGAATTCTAACCCTAAATCGACGGGTTTGTCAAAAATTCGCTGTTGACAGATTCACTGACTGCTCAAATACGTGTTCCCTGATTATACTCAGGTTAGGTACATAGTTAAAAACACACTGTTAATGCATTATAAAATATGTAAGAAACTGACCTGGTTGTATAACACGTCGATTCAAGGATCGACTGTTACCTGGGGATCGTTTTCCGTCGCTTACTGGCTCGAAGACACCTCTCTATCTTGCAAAAGAAGTTGTTGAGTCGTTGTAGGGTTTAATGAAGACGATTGAGAGGTACCGGGTACCCCCAACGTCAACATTCTGAGACATGTTCACGTTCGTTACGAAATATCACTATTATTTCTCATTCATGAATTTGAATATATAATTATGGCGTGAGCGACGTGATTTCGTAATAATTATATTATTATCACTTCACTAATTCGTAAATATTTCTGATTCGCTATGGTGAAAATATATGGCATATATTTCTAATTCGCGATAGTAAAAATAAATGGCGTCACTGACGCGATTTCATATCATATTATCACTTTGTGAACGAATTTTAATTATTTTTTACGGATTGACGTAATAATTTAAGATTACGACCGCACTCGTTGAAAGTACACAACGCTATGACAAACTCAAATGGCGGCGCTCCCCACCTTGCTGGTGCAACTGTGATGACATCTGTCAAATGTCACGGAAACGTAGTTCCGCTTCCGGTAGCCAGATCGCACATAGAGATAAGTATACACCTGCTTCTTCAATAACAATGCTGTATGTTTTCCAGAGGCACATCAATATATAGATTTGAACAGTAGTAAATGGTTTACCCACAACTTAAGTTCGATAGATATGCTACGAGGGTGGATTGAAAAGTTGGATTGAAAACCAACAAAATAAATACATAATAAATGAAATATATTTTTATTTTTCAACGTAATCACCGTCAAGTTCAATGCACTTTTGCCATCTTCCCTTCCAAGCATTTAGCCCGTTAAAAAAAATGATTCTTCCTTAGAGTCAAAATATGCGTCTACTGCTGCTTTGACCTCCCAAGTGCTTTTTTAGGTTAGGGAACAGAAAAATGTCTGACGGTGCCAGATCAGGTGAATAAGGTGGATGCGGTAACAGTTCAAAGCCACAGTTGTGAATTTCTGCCATTGATTGGACAGACGTGTGAACACGAGCGTTATCTTGTTGAAACAGGACTTTTCTTCTGATCATTCCTGGACGTTTTTCTTTTATTTCCTCTCGTAAACGACGTAGTAAGGTGCAGTAATAATCAGAGTTTATAGTCTGACCCCTTTCAAGATAATCAACCATAATCACACCCTTCGAGTCCCAGAATACTGAAGCCATCACCTTACTAGCCGACAAAATCGACTTAGCCTTTTTGGGGGGTGGTGAACCAGGTCTTTTCCACTGTTTTGATTGTTGTTTTGTTTCCGGTGTACAGTAAAGAACCCATGTTTCGTCCATAGTAACAAAATGATTCAAAAAATCATATTCATCAGCTTCAAATAACTCTAAGCAGTCGCGTGCAATAGTCAATCGCATCCTTTTTTGCTCAACTGAAAACAGTCGCGGAACCCACCTCGCAGAAACCCAACACGTTGACTATTATGTTTTGAGTACGTTCATAAGAGATGCCTATAATCTCGGCTATCTCTCTAATTTTCAATCTGCGGTCTCCCATAATTAAGTCGATTATTTTTTGCGGGGTTCGTCTTTCACACTCTCTCTACCACGCTTAAATTCTGCTATCCATTTTTTGACGGATGAATATGAAAGAGCGCAATCCCCTAATGTACTGACCATATCATCATGGATGGCTTTTGATGACAGCCCCTTCTGATGGAGGTACTTAATGACGGCACGCTGCTCGATTTGCTCCATTTACGGAAATGATGTCAGATTGCTTTATTAATAAATTTATAAAATTAAAACTAATTATCGCACACGTTTCAAACTTTACACAATTAACAGGACTGAACTGAACTAAATAATGTGGGTAGATTTGATTTTTAGAACTAAATGGATCAGTGTTAGGCCGACTACTTTTCAATCCACCCTCGTATTAGATGTCATCCATATCATCATCTATTTTGGACGAGTAATAGTAGAGGTGTATCGTGTCTGGTCCGCAGCTGGGTCGCAGCGGCGAAGTGCAGCGCGTGGGTGCGGTGGTAGCGCACTGTGCAGCTTGCGGCGGCGCCGGCGCCTTCCTGCGCGTGCGCGAGTGCGAGCTGCTGCTGCTGGCGGCGCCTGCCCGCGGCGCCAAGCTGCCCGCGCCCTACCTCGACTCGTACGGCGAGACCGACCAGGTCAGTAGCTAGGCCCACCTCCCCCCCCCCCCCCCCCCGCCTTGCTGGTGCGAGCCGCAGTAACAGTTGTGTCTGTGTCGCAGGGTCTGCGTCGCGGCAACCCCCTGCACCTGTGCCCGGAGCGCTACGAGACGCTCCGCATGCTGTGGCTGAGCCACGGTCTGCACGAGCGGATCGCACGCTCGCTCGACACCAACGTGCTCATCACCACCACGTGGCAGAACTTGTGACGCGCGAGACGCCCGCGCCCGTGCTACGCACACATACACTATCTCAGGGCGTTGCTAATGATCCTTCAAGTCTCTTCGATTCTGACTTTAATTTAGCATATACTTATATATGTTACGTCGACATCACGAGATTAAACGATAAACGGTGAGTTACGTTTGATTATTGCAGTTAGGTGCGTACAGGTTGGCTGGTCGTACTTTTATATCATTGTACTGTGTTCAATATTTAAAAGAATATTTAGTGAATACGAAAAAGAATCTTACATTGTCAAGTTTTGTTATGTGTATGTCAGCTGAGACACGAAATGGTAAATACCGCCTATCTTGGGACAATACTAATAGAGTGCCAAGCAACAGGCACTATACACAAAATAATGCTGTTTATTTAATACTGACACGTAACTTTAATTCTATCTCTCAGAATATACGACACTAAAAAATGTCTCACTTCTAGTTATTTTCTGACTAAACTAATTCATGAATTAAATGAAATCATTCGAAAATAACATTTATATTAGTATTTTTTCTCACCTAGAGTTTAAAAATAGATGTATGATAATGTTTAAGGCTGAGAATACAATCAAGTTTCACTTGCGTTATAAATCTGTTATGATTAACTATGTTCGCACAAGAAGGCCAAGGCTCGACGAACACGTATACGTGCACGAACACGTACGTGTATACCGAGTTTAAATAAATTTCGAACTTTTTCATTCAACTACATACATGTCATATGAGTTCCTCTTATTTCCGCTAGAGGCACTGTTGTGCAAAGTATGTAATGTTTCGTAAACTACGAAAGTGACACTCAGCAACTGGATATTGAACTGCTTCTGTAGAATGTAAATAATTATGTTTTAAAATCATCTTCACTCACTATTAATGATTGTGTATACAGATACTGACATTAGTTTTAGTTTCACGTTTAGTGACTGCACTGAGCGGCAGCGATGCTTTGGTAAATATAATGGATAAGTTATTTGTTAAATATTATATTCGGATTTGTATAATTTTGTCAATTTTAGTTTTGGTTCTTTCTTTATATCTTGTTGAGTCGCTCTGTAGTCTATCTATCTGTAGTATATTCTCTAGATTGTAGATCTAGATCTGTAGTCTACCTTTATCTAAATTGTCTATTAACTTGATGTAATAAACATTTAGTTATTTTGTTTTAATGAAATCTTAGTGCGATCTATAGTATGGTTTTTGAAGCCTGCGTATTCATATTCTTATCATTAACTAACTTAAATATAATTTAGAAATTAGTCTTTAGATCTATGTTTGATTAGAAATAAATTCTTCACATTTAAATATGTATTTTTTTATTAAATTTACTAAAAAATAGCATGCTGTATAAAAACTAATGCATATGCATTTCTATCTTTTTCTTTCACATGCTATAATGTAAAATCTATCTCATTCGAGTTTGCCAATATATACCTATTTTATAGCCTTATTATAAACGAAAAATATATATGATAATAAAGAATGGAAATTTGTCAAAGGTCCCACGAAACCGGGCATATGGGTACCTATATGAAAATTGTTAAGTGAAATAATTATGAATTTTTATATGAATATAAGCAATATTTTAGGGGAGGTACAGTAATATTATCAATTGATCGCTAGAAATACTATATAGCTATGAATTAGGTTTTTTTTTCAGAAATTACTATTGTGATATCCAAAGCAGACTATCTTAGGCTAGTCAACAGGAAAACATAATTAACACAAGACAAACATTTTATAACGTGTTTGTCTCTGAAGGGGTGGACAGAGGCGCTAATTACGCCCACATTTCGACAGTTTGTTGGTACCACGTAATAGTGAGCCATTGTTGTTACCAGGTTAACAAAATAGTGATTATATTTCACTAAAAATGAAGGTCAACACCGAATTGAATTGAAATTATTAATGCCTCTGCTGTTTCGATTCTCTAAATTACTAGTGATAATTATGGTTGAAATATATAATGAAATATGTCGGTTTTGCTTACAGTATTGCCCGTGCCCACTCGAGTGCAATATTTAATAATGTTGTCAGACTATTATAAATGTGATACGTTCGGTGTGACTGTGGTCACGCACCTCATTTGATAATTCATTTATAATATAGTATTACAGTGTAGTGTGATAGTGTATGTCGTTATGGTTGTAATGGCGGACGACGCCGTCTATGTTCTATTATTAATTGAATAAATATAACTAAATTAAGTGTGTTGCATTTTATTTTTATCATACGCAGTTTTAAAGGACCGATGTTACATACCCCTAATTTAGGATCTCTGCAGTCCGAGCGAATAGCACACAAACCATATGATACCCAAAAACATCATTGGCTAAATTGTGGGGGTTCACCACCGATAGGGATAAGTGTGATATGAATTACATAACATGTATGTCTTTATCCCCGTAGGAGTAGATAGGTTTTTATTACGCTCATATTTCGTCAGTGAACTGTGTAATTTACATAATAGTAGGCCTTACAGTTTCTGGGCACTTCGGATATATTTGCCAGTCCATCTATCAGCAGGTGCACCGCGTGTGGGGGGAGGATGACTTGGGGTCCGGGAGACCATACCCAGTTATAACTGCCTTCTATCTAAGTAGTCTAAGGTAAAGGAGCGTCTAACATAAGGCTCAACTCACAACACACAACAAGGCAAAACACTCAACTGCTGATGGGGCACGGTGGGTTCGCAGAATACATGCACCGTTTCAGGTGTAAGGCGAGCCCATCCTGCGCCTTTGACCCGGACGTGCACGAGACTATCAGGGCGAACGTTAAAACACGCGCGGGCGCACGCTCAATGAAAAATAGTTTGAGCAGCGCAGGCGCGTGCGACGGAGCGCGGTCGCGGGCGACGGATTGTAACACGCACGGCGGGCACACGGCGCGGGCGCACGCGACAGACGTCCGCCCGCGGGTTTGTTTCTACAAATCAGTCGAGCGCCGGTAGATGCTACGGTCACACGCGTCGGAAGCTAGCTACAACCATGAACATCGATACAGAGCGTGTAATAATTGAGGTGCAATTTCGGCCAAATTTGGTTACGAATTCTCCGTTGAGTAGCCTGCTTGTCACGAACAGGTTAGGCAGTCGACGTAGTTTTCGTAGACGTCTTTTTGCCAAATAATAAATAAGCAAATAATGCATGCTAATCTTCTCGTCAGTACACGCTCGAGATCAAAATTATACAAGCAGCGCTAAATGAGACGGGCGCACGCGACGGGTGCCCGCTCGCGGATTCGTGGCCCGCGGCGGACTTGTGACGCGTGAGCGTTCGGCCTCACACATCTGTTGTTGGAATGCCCGGTACACATTTTGTACAGACAAAATTTTGAAATCAAAAACAATAAAGATTTGAACCTGCAGAACCTGCCCACATTAATCAAAGAATATAAAGATGATTTCTTAGTATACCCAAATAAGATTATAAAGATCGCGCATAAAAGAAATGGCGGTAAATAGATACATATATGTATTGTGTCAATATTATGATAATATTCGATTACAGATATATACACAAACAGCAAATAAGAAACTTCAATAAAATATTAGACCTAAATAGGAAATAGTAGAATAAGAGTAAAAAGGCTATGCATTTACCTACAAGTAGGTACATAAGAACATATAAATAATATAAATTTGGAATGCTGGATCGGAATGTAAGATCCAACAAAAGATAAATTACTAGACAAATAAAGAAAATAGAAAATTGTTTAGATATAGGTAACCATAAATGTTTAGAAACCCTTGTTAGACATAAGAAATTAGAATAAAAGAAAACAATATTATGAAATTATTAGAATAAGAAATGTTAATTAAGGTTAAAATAAGATTAATCAAAGACCGTGACGAGATTATTATAAGAGCGCTTTTCTAGACAATCGTTTTTCTACCAGCGCAGCGTGCGGTTCTCACCCGCAATGTGAGTCGATATCAATGTCAAATTCCATGGGTCTCCCTTGTTTGACCGAAAGGAATTTGACAAATGTTCACTTCCCAAAAAAAATTTCGCATAATTTCATTTGCCAAATTATTACTTAGCAAATAATCTATTCACAAAAAATTGTAACGCAAACCTAATGTTTGGGAAATGAACGTTTACACTATAACTTGTTTACCAACTAGTACTTTTAACATTTTTTATTTAGTCAAATATTTCAGTTGGAATAACAGTTTTTACGCAAAATCATCGTTTCCTAATCCATCAAAAAATCCCATCGAAATTAACCTAATCTAAATAGTTCAGTTCCGGGTAACCTACTAACACAATCTCTTTTTTCTATTAATGCAAGTCGTTTCTGGCACTCGCCGGCCGCTGCCGCGGCTCGCTTCGCTCGCTCGGCTCGTGCGTAGGAGGTCACAGTTTTAAACTAACCCAACCTACCCATTTTGTTTAAAGAAGAAATTAACCTAATGTAAATAGTTCAGTTCCGGGTAACCCACTAAAAACAAATTACAATTAATATTTTTTGTCTTAACAAATCATTTCACCAAACGTTTATTGTCTGAAGATTGTTTGCTGTAATAAATCATTTGATTAAAGACCTAATGCCATAATGACATTATAGGTACTTGGTAATATTTTGCCAAATAAAAATTTGACCAAATAAAAATATGCGTACTAAAATCATTCGAAATATTGTAATGGTATAAAAAAAGGTTGCTAAGGTTTGTTTGGGTAATGAAATTTTGTCAAAATCTTTTCGGCAAAAAGCGCAGGCACCCCAAATTCCATACAATAATGAAAATACCTTTCATGTCGCGCGAACCACCCATAGCGGGTACTGTGGTAACGGGGCTAGTCGCAAACTAATTTGACGTTGACATGACATCGACACACTGCGGGCGAGATCCGCACGCTGCACTGGTGAAAAAATACATGACAGGACAAGTGCCCTAAATGAGAATCTCTTGTTCGGGTACAGTTCGCGAGGCGTAAGCTGAGCTTTGCATTTGTGTGCATGCACGTGAACGTATAATGTGGCCTGTTTTACACACAAATAATAAAAATAAATATTTTTGGACATTCTCACAGGATGTCATCTAGCCCAAATTAAACTAATATAAGCTTGTGCTATGGGATATGGGATCTAGACGACTGATAAACATACTTACCTACATACATACATAAAATCACCGTGGTATCTGCCAACCCAGTGGGGTAGGCAGAGACCACGGATTTCCACTTGCTACGATCCTGGCATACTTCTTTGCATACTTACCTATATATTTCTAAATACATACCTACACATCGTGGATCACACAAATAATTTGATTCGACCCGGAATCGAACCTGGGATACCAGGGACAGCAGTCTCATAGTGACTCATACCACTGCGCCACCAAGGCAGTCACGTGTTGTACACACAGCTTTTTTCCTCTACTTTTCGTAAGGTCTCGCGAACTGTATCACTTAAAACGGCTGGACCGACCTACATTGCCAACGTTTTACAGGTCAGCTAAATATTGACATACAATTTCAGCTACTTAGCAACAAGACTCCGTGGCGCAACGGTAGCGCGTCTGACTCCAGATCAGAAGGTTGCGTGTTCAAATCACGTCGGGGTCAATATTACTTTTTGGGCTTTAAAATGAAAGAATAATTTCATTATCGTACACCTGTTAGAGCAGTATTTTTTATTTATGCTAAGATAAAATACTATGCCTTTTTTGAACATAAACAATCTTTACATGGGTACCTTCTATTCAAATAATTTGTTCTATACTTTCTATCTATAAGGGAAATAAAATACAAGAGACATAACAATATCGTAGAACGATTTATAATCTCAATGATTGCACATAAAATTATTGTATAATACTTTCTTATAGTACTTAAATGGTATAAAAATAAATTAATGTATAGATAGGTACATCTGAGACAATATTCAATTTTATTTTAAAATATATATTATTTACATTACAATATTTTCTCTAAGTAATAAAAACACAGACATTTAAATATCAAAAATTAGGCGAATATTTATACAAAAAAGATTAATAACATATTTTTTAATAGATTGAACTGCCCTAAGCTGTTTGCTTGCTGCATAGAAATCTTGACTTTTGATTACAATTAATATTGCTTCATACTTATCAAAAAATATCACAAGCTTTTGGCAAATATTAGTAAATATTAGTAACTATTTAATAAATAGTAAGTAGGCATAGTTTGCGAGGCCTAAGCTGAGCTTTGCATTTGTGTGAGTGATCACGAAAATTTGAGTAAAATCTCTTTTTGTAGCTGTCTGTACAACACATGTGCGTGTAAAAGAGAACACCATATACGTTCACGTACACTGCACTCCACACAAATGCAAAGCTCAGCTTACGCCTTTTTACCTATCTTAACTATACTTGTACCTAATAATTTATTTTATTTACGGAAGATTGTAATATTTTCGCTAATAATTTACCTGTAACTGTCATTGCAACCTGTTGCAGTCTACTTTGAACGATTTTCAAGAGACATAATTGCCATTTAAAATGAATCCCTATTCCCCTTGGTCACGGTATATCACATTAAAGGCTGGACCAATTTCGATAATTATTTTTTTTGTTGTGAATAAACGAAATCTTTAAAAAAGTTATACGGAATACAAGAAGATACGAGTATAAGAAAAATTATTAATAACCATTATTATATTGATTATTAATTTTGTAAGTACCTAATTGAGTAGGAGAAATAATCAATATGGCGAGAGAGAATACAAAGGTCCAAACTCAACATTTTTTTTTATATCAGGTACGTTAAAATTGACGTCACCGGCCTGATGGTAAGTCGTGACTATGTGTAGCGATTGTGGGCCACTCTCACAGCTCACAATACTATAGAGCCCCTAACTTGACGACCTACTGATGTGCTCTTGAGGCTCCGCTTGAAGAACCATTAACATTATATAATGTTATTCCAATTTACTTATTGTATTTACTTAATAACTGGCAAAGTGTGGCTGTGTAATGCACCTCTGCCTACCCCTTCGGGGATATAGGCGTGATGTATGTCTGTCTTTACTTACTACACAAATGAGTAAGTACATTAAGGTAAGTTTATAAATTTATATTGTGGAAACAAATGCTTACATATTTTTATTAAATAACTTCCTTTTAAATTCTTCATGAATTCGACTATGGTTGGACAATAATTATAATTGTATACCGTCTTGTAGCAGATTATCTTAGTATTACGCGTGGAGTCGAATACCTTCCCGCTCGCACACCAACTATCTGTTTCATTCTACAACACTACCTTCTTAACAGCAAGATGGAGGGTCGTACCCGCCTATATAAACGCACGCGCAACGATCAAGTTGTCATTCGACCGTTAGGAGACGCTGAGTGAGATAGTCTGGTAGAAGCTAACCTGAGCGATAGCCCCGCATTCCGAAGGTTCAGCTAAGTATTGAGGTCTTTAGAGGGATAGCCCCGCAGTCCCTCTTTAGAGGTCCCTCACGCAGCGTAGGGAGGTGAGGAGCGATAGCCCCGCAGTCCTCTTCCACCTCAAATAGGGTTGTAACATTGTATGTATACATATAAGTTTGTATCATTATATATAACAATAAACCAGATATATGGTCAAGCAAGCCAACAGACGCCTTTGATTTCTACTCTGGACACCCTAACCTCCTACAGTCTTAAATAAATACAACGGATAGAAAAGCCTTATAACTTTGGTTGGACAAACTCTTCCGAGTGCTATGGAGGTTAGCTGCTGTTACCTTCCATTGTATGGTGGGTTTTGTCATGGAATGTTATCCATATTGATTATAGAGAGTAAGAGTATACATACTAGTAGACTATACTATACATGCGTGTTCGAATGTTTAGCTAC